>VZRZ01006331.1:1209729-1362741 GCA_013398175.1 Climacteris rufus | reverse complement strand
GGGGGGGGGGGGGGGAGGGGAAATCACTAATACTACAAGGTGGCATCTTATTCTCTCTTCCTAGAATGTGGAATGCATGAGGAAAGGTGCCTTACATTAAAAGCTTCACACACATTTGGAAATTAAGAATAGACATTCTAGCAATAATTCTGGTTTGGCTTTCTGACCCATCTCCCTATCTTTGCTTGATAAATTATGAAAGACCGCTGAAAGTTTAGTTCTGCTTAGCACTGGTGGGGGGAAAATGGCACATTCCCTGCAACATTTCCACTTTTGTAATTCAGGTATTTTACTATCACCATATTCTTGTATTCTCATGAACATTCCAACAGCACTTTCTCAGATTCAGTGTCCACTAGTGATTGATGTTTAAATGAATATCCATGCCTCCCTAGAGGGAAGAGCACACACTCAATGAGCAGACATCAGTGCCAGTTGTGATTTTCCTACTGTTTGTTCATTATTTTCCTTTTCAAAATGTCCTGTTAATCAAATGGGCAAGTATCTTTTCATTTATCTACACAAATATCTCACACAATAAATAAAATGAGTACCTAGCAAACAATATACATTCCAAAAATTGTTTACCCATTCTACCTGACAAATAAAAAGTACCTATGCAACTGTCAAAATCCACTGGAAAATAGGAAAGGATTTAATTATTTAATCACAACAAAGAGCTAAACAATCATAGTTGGAAAGGCCGGAATCTCAATCTGTCTCTCAAAAGTATTTTTTTGCAGGCTCTTGAATTATCAGAGCAGGAATGACTCCTGTTGTACTATGCCTTTGCCTTCATATTTTCTTCTTTTGAATCCAAGACTGATGTATTATCTTTACCTTTTATTGAGTCTGAGGTCTATTTGAAATTCTAGATATTACTCAGTGAATAAATTGAAATTCAAATTTTTCTTGAAAGGAAGTTCACTATTTCTTTGTAAATATGCCTACTTCCATTTGTGAGGGCAAAATATCTGTCAGGCCAATATCACCTCATAAAAATTCATCTCAAACTCTTGGAAAATACAGGAGATTTTTAAGAAAACTAAGTCAACATATGTAGACTATGCCATTTTCCATACTAGTTTTGAGAAAATTATCCAGGAATTTTCTTTCCATACCAATTTACCTCTTCAAATTCAACTCAGAGGCAATACTTTCAGAATATTTTCATCTGTTTTCTTGACAAAGACTATCCAGAGAAAGATTGAAAAGAATAAAAAAGAACGAAAAAAATTTTAGACTAGAAGTCAAAAGATAATTTAAAATGGGAAGCATTTTAAGATTAGCAGAAATTTTATTATTAACATGTTTATCACTAATGAGACATTGGAAAGCTTTGGAAGGCTCTGAAAATTATTCAGCTATTTAATAAGACACAGTTACACAAAAGTATTGGAAAAGTTTCCAACATGAGTGTTCCAGTTATTAAGAAGAAACTTTTACTGTACAAAACTTTATACTGACACATTAATATTTTTCAAAAGAAAGGTCACTCAAACTGAAATGTGTCACATTAATCACATTGTTTAGAGAATTAGTTTTTGATACCTTTTGTGATCCATGTGATTAAGACATGCAATTTCTTTTAAGCATCCTTTATCATGAAAGAAACAAAACTACCTTGCAAAATGCAGAACAAGACCCTGACTTCATGTGCTCTCCCTGGAAACATATACACCCCCAGAACATGTAGTGTATTGGTCTAGAGAAGGTCGCCAGTCAAATTACACAAAATACAGAGAAATAAAACATTTATTTTAATATATGGGCCAAAATGCCTGTCTGAGTCTGGGGAGACACCATAAAAGCTCAATTTTGACCATGAATTTTAATGTAAAATAAGATTCCGTTCATCTAGAAAAGCAGTTACTTGGAAACAAGTACCAAGAAAAGCAGAAAGAGTCTGAAATAAACCCCAAATCCACTGTTGTTTAAGTGCAGTTGCCTTTGAAGGGTTGTTACAGGTTTAATTTGGGAAGCAATTTATCTGACAGAAGTTCACTACAGCTAGATTTTTATTAGAAAATATTCATTGTTTACTGATGAACATAAATACAAGTTTGATTGTTTGTTAAGGATGACAACAATAAACCTGAAGTGTTCTCAAGCTAATTATTTTCTGGCAGTGCCAAAAGAGTAAGTAAATATGTCAAACTCTTCAAAAAGTTATCCAGCAGCCAATTTTTATAAGCCTTGAAGTTGTCAAGAGGTTTGGATCTTGCATACATATGTTTGGTTAATGAACAAATCCCTGCCAACATTCCCAGTTCCAGTGCAAAGAGGCCTTTTTAAGAGATGAGTGAAGAAGAGCGTGATATAATACACCTAAATAAGTTCCATACTGAAAAATACTCCACAGGTCTAGCAACACAAAAAAAATCCAGCATTTTCTACACAGCGTTACATTAGATATACAAAGCCACACACAGAATGCAAGCTATACGTATTTATGCAAATGTTTCTTCCAATTTCCAAATACACAGCTAATTATAATCATTACTTTTTAATAATATTTTTCTTTGACCAAGCAACAGTTCTGACACTATTTTGTGCTGATTCCAATTACTCTTTGTATCAAACTAGCAGCAAAATAACTTTGAAAAGGAGCGCTTAAAATGCTTGCTGCATTGCCAGAAAGATTATATTTCTGTACATAAATTGCTGATGTGGTTTCTTTAGATTGAGAGACAAATTCTGAAACATGCTTTACCTTACATAGTGCTGAAAAGCAAGATAAGACTTGAGCCCTAAAACTACAAGAAATCCTTTGCTCTTAACAGAAGGAGCTATGATTTTCACAGAATCACAAAATAGAAAACACAGAAAATGCACTTCTAAATCCTATACATCACTTAACAGTGTTTGCTTCTATGACAGTAGTAATAAAATATCCCAAATTTAAATGTTATCTGCTGCTATCCCAAATGAGATTTTTAAAACCATACTAAATAAAAAAGATTGCCCTCCCTTCCACAACAAATTTGAGAATCTCAAAGCTGATTTGAATTTTCAGATATTACATAGTTTTTTCCCTGATAAATGAAGGCTGTTGTTATTTCTTCTGTCAAAGTGGGGCTTTGGGGATTAATGATACTAATACAACATTAGTACTTATTGCAATTTGTGAAAAAAGTCCTACTGTTATTTCCAAGTGCATCTGTTTAGAAAGCAGAAGCTTTGAGATAAGACAGAATTTAACTGATGCATACAAGGTAAAATCATTACAGGAGAGATTTTAATATTTGTATGGCCAATCCTAGTGTGGCACCAACCTCAACCACAGTATCTAAGACGAGGGCACAGTAGAAGCATTTCTTAAAGAACAACCACATTTCACATGTTACTTTTACTTACCTGCTAGCCTCAAGGACAAGGGTGCACTTTTCAAAGCAAGTTCAAATGTCTGTGACAATCTGTCTGACAAGGCTCACCAAAACATTTTGAAACAGCTTCCATAAACCCCAAGTTATATATTTTGATCACATTTTGATTTGGGTAAACTGTATGAAAGTACATGAGACTGTACTACTGAAAATGAAACTGCTTAGTCTTAAATAGCAAGAAAAACAGGTAAGATTTCATTTCCAAATGGATAAATTAGAAACCTAGGTAAAAATATCTTCAAAACATTACTCCAAAAACTCAGGGAAAAACAAAAAAAACAAAAAAAACAAAAAAAAAAAAAACAAAAAAAAAACCAAAAAAAAAAAAAAAGAGAGAAGAAAAAGGGGGAAATTTTAAACTAGATAATTCGTACTCCAAATGCATATTTTTGGTCATTTACCAAGAAGTCTGTTTACTGATACTAAGCTATTCAAACACCCAGAAACAAGCAAGATTATCAGGCAAATATTATAAACTATTTTTCTTAAATGTATACAAACTTCTCCCTCAGTTCCCACTTGGTCTCAAAACGGTCGTTATACTAAAGGTATGACAATAGCAGGAACAATAAAAGTAGTAATGGTTTACTCTACTGACACTCACTGCCTGCCACTAAGACCTCCAAGCAATAAACTCTACAGTCTCTGAAAAGTCAACCAGTAACTGCAGTGTCTGCTCTGCAATTATTTACCTTTTTTTGCATCTTTTTAAAACTTGTAGTAATTTGCTGCCCTGTTTTTCACTTCACCACTAGATTACATGTTAAGTTCAAAATGAAAGCAATCTTTGCAAGCAATCTCAAGGAACAGTGCTGGACTTGTAGACAGACAAAAATAAATTTACGAAATACTGCAGAACTGTAAATATTGAAATGTGGAAATTTAAACTGACAATTCTTTAACAAAGATAAAGCAAAGGTCTAAATTTCTGGAAGGCTATTCAATGTCCTACATGAATAAGCACAGTGATCACAGTCTATTGTTTTGCCGAATAAAATTCACATTTTACAAAATTAACTGCTAGCTAAAGGCACAAACTACATGGAGAATTAAGAGTGGAAGCCTGGAAGAAAGTCCAATGGCGACCTACACAGATAGTGGTACTGTCCTTTCTTTTTTTTTTTTTCTGTGTATAAGAATACCCATACACCTAAAACAGTATGAAACTTCCAGAGGAAAATGTCATTAATTTTTCAACAGAAATTTCCTTAAGAAAGTAAAGGTTTTAAATCTTATGGTTAAGAACTACAGAATACATTCAAAATCCTGACCTTTGTATGCTGTTTTGAATAAGGTCACAACTGCAGCATGAAGAAAATATCTTCAGAAAATTAACACATTTGTGTTTGTCTTTTAGAATTACACAGACAGGTCAGGATTTGTGGGATTAAACTGATGCAGAATTAAAGTGCATCTGGTATTAAAATATTTGGTGGCAGAGAATACCTTTAATCTGTCTGAATGCCTGTTCTGATTTGCTGCATGACTGTGAAGGAGCCTTGGACTAACATGCAAGCACTATCCTGGTTAAGTGAACTTGACGCTATCTCTGTTTTTTAAACCTGCAAAATCAGACTTAATACCTATGCTGAACAGTAAAGGTGTTGCTTATTCTTCTTCAGGTTCCTTAAAATATTAAATATTGATTTAGTAACACCACAACCTTTGCACCTCAAGCTATATCTAATATAAACCTCTTCTTAGCAGCAAAGACGGATATAGAAATAAGTGAAGTCCAAATGGCAATGGAATAAAACACTGGGTTTAAAAATTTGGGGTGAAAATGTTAACATTTTTATCATATCACATTGTATAATTACGTTTTTGTTATTGAGTAGGAGTGAGCATGGCTCTCATCTATTTGTTGAACTAAAAAATAAAAGTGAACATTTAATTTACTCACAAAACCAATATACGTTGCTGAAAGTTGCAGTTTGATTGTCCAAAACCTGCAAAGGCAGTGAGCGGTGCGTAGGGGTGAAAGGCCACAGGAAAGAAAACTAAAGTACATCCTATCACCTAGGTCCTACTGAAGAGTCCTGAAAATGAAGACAGATCAAGAGAGTTATGGCGTCTGATATCTAGGGTGAGGAATAGTGTTCAAAAATGGCAACATTACCAGTCACCAAAACAGCAATTTTGATAAGAATATGTGAGATTTTGCAAGTGGGCTAATATTTGAGAAAGCAAATGGGACAATATTTCAAAATACTGCACATTTTCCACTTTCAAAAATATTTAGTCTAGAAAATTTGTGTACATAACTATGAAAAAAAATAAAATTAGAGACTGACATCCAGTAACTAAAGATTTTATAACAGAGATTTTCATACAGAGATAAATTCATTACTTTTATTTCATTGTAAAGCCTTTCACAAAGATAAAATGATCTAAGGTAAATGGAAAAGGGCAATTGAAATCTAAACAGACAATTCTGAACAGGCAATATAGAGAGCTGTGTGCACATTGCATGGGTGACTCCATACTTAGTAAGAGAAGGTAATATTTCTTTAAGTGCAGTCAAAAAATAGTAGGAAACACAGCATTCTTCTGAGATAGTAATGAGAAATACAGGGATTTTTCTGTTATGGTGTATATACCTTCCTTCTATTCCCATCTGAAATGTGCTATTTCTGACACCAAGAAAAGCTAATCACCACCTGAGGTTAATTCTTTCCAAAACCAACAGAACAGTGTGGTGAATGCTACTACATGTAGTTTGCACTTTTCCCCTCTGGGACAACTGGTTTTCTGTGAAATCTGAGAAAAGCAAAATGGAAAAAAAAAAAACCCTAAACAAAAACAAACAAAAACCCCCTGCATGATAGACTAATTTGGATGTAAATTAAAACTAAGCTGTTCTTGGCTTTGTTTTATTAAAAAAAAAATGTTGCAGAAGGTTTAAGGAACATAGCTGATGTTCTATGCAGTATAATTCCTAAATTTAGGTGAACTTCAGGTATAAAATTATCTCTAGATGTCTTTAAAAAATACAAAATTTATTGCATACAATAGTACCTTCAATGTTAACTCCTGTTTTTCACTAATATAAGCCAGAGTATTATTTGCAGACACAATGCAACACTTTTTATATTCAATATAAATTGAATAATTTGAATTCAAACATATATATATTCAATAGACCATACTTCCATAGGGCATGCAAGTTTGATTAATAACAGCTGGGAAAAAAAAAAGAAACTTTCAATATCATTACAAGAGAGTGGGGAAATCTATAACTATTAAGGTTTGGTTACATAAAGAATATCTAACAAAAAATTTCACTCTTAAGAATTAATATGTGCAAATTGATTTGATATGTCAGTTTTAAATTCAAAGAAGATATTTCTTGCTGAGTCCTATGGCCACATATCTTGAGTTTTCTCACTGCATGTGTTGCTCCTTCATCTAAATGAAGACCAGTTAGCTAGGTAGTATTGTCTTCTAAATGTATGACACACAAAGAGTATTAAAATGACAAATGAGGTCTTTAAGAATGTTAACTGTAGCAGATGAGAAAAGGCTATCTCCACTTCAATAGCATATCTTTAAAAAATAGATACACATATCGAAAAAGATGAAACCCAAGTGTTAAGTATTTATATATAATCATAATCATTCCTACACCGAAATGCTAAAGGAATAGGCTAGAATAATTCTTTTAAATGCTGTAGGGGACAGATTTCTAACTTTGAGGGATTACTTCACCAAGAACACCAAATAGATTAATGGGCTGATCATGAGGAAAACCAGTCTAAAATGTGTCATGCCAATGCTTTTTAAAAATGCAAGCTTTGACTAAAGGGTTACTTTCTGTATGCTTTCCATTTTACAGGAAGTTATTTAAACATATCTGTTATGCAATTTAAGAAGAGAAATCTTTAATGCAATTATCTGGGGAAGAGAGCTGCTCATGCTTGACAGTCAGAACTTCTCAAGCCCATATTCTGAGGCATTTAATACTTTTTCAGATAGAAACATCTGCTCATGTTTTGCTTAAATGTAAGCTTCCATTGACATTTCAACAATTTTATACATTGTGGCAGCATATGTGGCAAAAGCCACAGCCCCACAGGCTCAAGACTGGTGGATTCAGCCTGAGGTTGCCACCATCTGAGTCACACTCCCTGGTCAGGGTGAGCTTTCTGCCTCACCCCCAGCATCCCTCGCAACTCCATTACCATGTTTCAGTTTATTGGTTAATTATGGTATTACCTAATGTTCTCTGTAAGGTTAAGTTCTAGAAACTTCATTGCTGTTCAGTTCTCGATTGGTTCCATGTAAATCCTTGTACCCCAATTGGTTACTTTCCCCTGCTTGTATCCCTATAAATCCCCTGCTGTCCCCCTGCCTTGGTCTCTGGTCCCTGAAGCCTCCAGCTCTTCCCGATCCTTGCGCCGCCTCTCCCAGACCCCGGACCCTCTCCTGCCTTCCTTTCTGCTTCTCCCCGGGAAATAGAGCTGGAAATCACACCAGAGCCCTTCTCTCTGGCCTTTATCCTCGCCTGCACCCACAACATCAGCCCAGGCCTCTCTCTCACCCAGAGGAGCCAGCACTGAAAGAGCTGCCGGAGGACACCCTGTGTTTGGGAAAACTGCAAGCGGCAGCCCCCAGGAAACCAGGGTCACTCCCAGACTGACGCTGAGTGGCCTCGAGCAGGCACCCAGAGCTAGCCTTAATACATGGCTAGTGCTGGAGAAGTAGAGAAAGAAATCTAGGGCAAAGCAAGATGTCTGGTAAGTAATACATACTGTAAAGAGCAAGGAATCAACATTTTAGTGACCCCTATCTAATAAGGCAGCAGAAAGAAGGTGTCTTGCATTCCTAGCCAATGCAAGCCTCAGCCTAACTGATTAAACAAAAGTGTGTGTGACACTGACAAGTGTGGAGACCCCATGTGAGACCCCAAAGAGAAGTGAACATGCTACAGCTTGGTGGAATAAGGTTGGATTTGAGGACATTATATCTATAACAGTTACTTCAAAAGTTCCCTGCAAGCTGGAATAGTTGTAAATATGCAACAACAGCCAGATGTGACTGGGGTGCCAAATGGTATATTAGGTGTGTATCAAACAAATACTAAAGTAAATATAGCAGATTTCAAATGTGCAATGCAGTACACTAAATGTATTTAATTTATGAAAGGAAAACCATAAATATTACAACAATGACAATCTAGTGGTCAGCATAATATAGCATTGTAATGCTTTACTGTGTGCTTGGAAAAAAGAAATCCTCCTTAGTACTGCATCAGAAAGGCAAATTGTGAAGGAAGGGCCTACATTGGATACCTGAAATCGGTATCAGCTTGTTTACTAGACATATTTGTCTTCACTGCTAAAAGGTTTTCTCATTTTTTTTCAGTTCAGAATTATTCCTTTTCTCCATAGTCTTCTCCCAGAATAGCATAATTTCAGTACTGAGACAGTTCATTCCAGGAATGTTTTATGAAAATACCAGTATGGGAACAATTTAGAAAGAATCACAACATTTTCATGGATGACTTTATTAAATAACTCTAACAAATTCATGTTTTTAATGCTTTAAATACACTATCCTCTAGTCTACCACAATACACTTAGGACCTAAATAAGCACTGTAGTAGTTTTTGAATGAATGCTATGGAACAGAATTGTTGAATCTGGCTGACCTCAAGGATGAAAGGCTAAGAAATTGTAATTCAATCTTTTTAAGAGTTTCTAGAACTGATACAAATTTTGGGACATGCTGAATGTAACCACACTTCAGATTACATGGGAATACCAGTCTAAATAAAGCACAGCTCCTTTCAAGGCTCTAGTAGTGCATGTCCAGTTATTGCTCAGAGAATGAAGACATAGCACACAAGATCAGAACCAAAAGCTGTCACATTCCCCAAAAATTTCAAAATTATACTTGTCAAACTTTGCAGAATAGCTGCAACTATGTCAAATATATATGGTATTATGTACAACAGCATCTCCTGAAAATACATCATACATCTGAGCATTCAAGGAAAAGAGAGATCACAGCCTTGAAATGCAAGACTTGTTATTTTTTTATCCAAATATAAATTTTGAAATATAAACTAAATTCATCTTCAAGAAACATATTGATTTTATTACACAGAGCATTAATAAGATTTTATTTGGAATTCTGTCTTCTGATCAGACATGTGCAAGAATGATAAACCACAAATATAACAGAAAAAAGTTGTTAGTGTTAAGTAGACAATGTAGTGAAGGACAAAAACCTATTGAGAGTCTAGTCAAATGTAGGCTTAGACCAGCTATGTGAGTGTTCTTCATAAATATAGCATGGGGTGAAAGCAATCAAAACAAAAAGCATCGAGCTCAAGGACAATGTTAGTACAAGAAAAAAACAGAACATAACAAACTTGAGGAAATATAGTGTAAAAATGCAGAAGAATTTATCACCTTCAGAAAGGAGGCCCTGAACAAGGCAAAGGAATAGAAGCAAAGTGTCCAACTGACTACAACAGAACTCAAGGAACTAAACTAAACTTTTATAACAAGACGTTTACCTGAAATTACAGGTAACAGGACTCAGTGAGTCATCAGGTCCTTCATATTCTGTTCCTCCCCTCCTTTTTATGATAGAGGTAATGCTAACAGTTTTTGGGCTGTACGCTTTCAATACAGGCTATATTTTATGTTTTTCTTTCTATGAACTCCACTCTCTTGCTTGTTTGTTTTTGTTTGGTTTTTTTTTTTTTAAATTATTCAGTTAGGGGGAAATATGTCCATGCAATAACCTGGCCAAAATAACAATAAAAATAATGAGTCATATCTGATTATTCTTAGAAGCTCTGATAAACATTACACAAAAGATGTGAAAGCAACTATTTAGAAACTAATAGTACATGAACAGAGCATGTGAGAGAAATCTGGAGTTTCATTAGTGCAGTCAATATAACACAAATAGGACCCAGGAATGCACTAGAACAGCAACCAGTTTTATTACATATTTATCACGCATTATGCTAATGAAGAAAATGCAAACAACCCTAAAAGTGTGTTTAGATAGGACAATGGAGCAAGGTAAAAATTAACCAGGTTTAATTTAAACACTACTTGGTGAATATTTTAACAAGCAGCAGGATTTGTAAATAAGGAGCAGGAGCTAAGAATGAGAGAAAATGAACACCTAAAAGTTTAGAAAAATATATACTCCTGGAAAAAGATGGCAGACCTGCTAATTTCACCATTATTATATTATCTCGAGATCTTTATCTTAAAAGTATTAATTATAATTTCTTGAATTACTTATTTTTTAAATGGAACAAATTACCTAACATTCAGATTCACCAACTTCATAGACATTTGTCCAATTTTCACCTGAATGTCTACTTAACTCTCTTGTCTTTCTCATAGACAACCGTGTAAGTCCCCACTATCATGTTTTGTTTTGTTTTTTTTTTTTCCCAGGGACCTTGCAACTCACCAGCAGAAACCTATTAAAGCACAGTGCCATTCCCTCCTTTTCCTGCCTCTTTCTCCTCACTTCCCTCTGACCTCTATTTAGTTCTTCCAACTCAGATTTGAGAGAATGGTAAACCTCTTCCCTTATCCCTAAACTTGTTAAAGACATAGTTTCTAGCAGACAGTAGAACTAATTGCAGATATTTTAGCCTGAAGTCAAACTACCCAGTAGTATTACTGTTCTTTTGCCTCTTTTGAAACAGTTTTACATTTCTTCCTCACAGTTTATTATTAATTGCTAAAGGCCAGGCCTTGGTCTTTGCATTTTGAAACAAAACATATATTTAAAGTCAAAACAATCTAAATACAACCTTTTATTAGCATTTGGGAGCGTGGGGGGAGTGGGGAAAGGTTGTCAGCAAATGCACTTGAAAAGTTCCACGTTTGGTTTTAGAATTGATTTCTGCAGGCTGAATAATCAACCAAACAAACAATTTTACCAAATTAACCAAACAAATGCTAGAGGTACAGGGTTCAAACAGAGCTATGATGAGAATAAGATTCATGACTTCAGTAAATGGAAGCAGAATCTAGGATTATAAATGGAGGGCAACACTTTTTTCAAATCTGTCTTTAATTACCCAGTACTAGAGAGAGTGATTTTTAGCCCAAGCATAAAGAGTGGATTTAGTGGTTATTAGCTAGAAAAACATAAATAATCTAAAAAATATGCCGAAGAGATTGTCTCAGTACAAAACTAAGAATGTTCTGGAGACCTGAGATTAGGCTTTGAAACAGGGCTTGGAATATCTAATAAATACCTAAATACATGAAATATATGCTCAAACCTACTCGTAAATTTTTAGTCTTTAAACAGTCTTGTAGCAAACTACACATTATAAGACAAAGTTTACCAGTGTCTTTTCTCACTGACCTGTTTCCCTAAAATAACATTAAGAACCAGCAAAAAACAAAACAATAAAACCAAAAAACCTTCCAAAACTAAATAAAAAACTAAGCAGCTTTACAAACTTTAAACTAACAATATACAATATTTCCTTAATTACAAATAATCTACTAAATATTCCAAAATAAACATAAAATGGCCCTAATTCTGTTTAGCTACTATTTACTTTAGGCCGTTATTTGACAGGGTAACTCCTGAAAAGTTTTGGGCCTGGTTGTGTAACCATATTCCCCAAGCAGACTGTGTGAGCTGGCCTAGCACTCTTAGAATTTAGCCCATCTCCACAAAAAGGTGGTAATTCCATTAAAAATGAGCCTGCAGGACTCAGATAGGACAAGCCAATGACACCAGTCACACAGAAGTGGCATGTTTCATTAACTTGCAGCACTGATAGTTTAGTAATATACATTCTGGGCCCTCACAAAACACTTTTCATAAAATATGAAAAGTTCTAAAAGCTTAGAAATGGCACATTTCCAAATCCAGAGCAATAGATTTGCTGCAGACTGAAGCATTCAGTTTGTTTCAAGGACTGACACAGCAGCAAGTGCCTTCCCCACACTATTCTCCCACTGAACTCCAGCTAACCAAAGACCCTAGCATGAGCAGAAGGCAGGCTTAGATCTTCTCAATTCTAGAGCACATAGATAAGAAGTGAACAGTATTTTAAACCTTTCAATAATAACATGAAAACTTTATGCCACCTAACCAGCACAGCTATTCAGTAGATGTACTTAAAACAGCAAAAACATGTTTTCATACAAAGCTGAGTCAAGGTACGACAGCTGACAAACCTCCCAAAACTTTCAATAGCTGGATTCTTCCTTCCAATCAGACTGCTCAGATAAGTGAAATTAAACTTAAAACAATGTAGCTATGGCATTGCAAGCAGTATATAGTAAGTTCCAAGAGTCCAGAACTTAACCTCATTTCTGAAGTCCCAGATGGACAAATATATTGTCCTACTAGTAAGGCATGATTAATCTCACCTACGTGATTATTTTCAAGTGATGTAACTGTAGCATACATAGGTCCTTAGTCCCTGTGTAATTTGTTACAACTTTCATCAAAATTTTGAGTCTAACAAGGATACTATTTAACAATGCAACTTGTAAAAAGGTACTAAAGATACAAGTAAAATAAAAATTAAATACCCTACACCAGGAAAAGTAATGGAGGGTAAAACAAGCAGAATCGAAATATAATACTTACAAAAACATACTTTCTATAGTGTCTGTGTGCTCCTGGAATATAATGAATAACAACAATTGATAGTGTGTTATTACTGAAACATGTTCAAAGATCTTACAGGTCAGGCTCTTTTTTGTCATGTTTCTATCATTAAATCTTAAGGCCAACCCAAAAGTTACAGCTTTCTGAAGATCCTGCTAGACAAAATATGGAAGAGGCAGATCAGTATCTCTGGGAAATCTCTTATAACAAATAGTTTTTACACATGTATTTTGATTTGCTTTCTTTTATAAAATGTTAATATGCCACAGACAGTGATATTTCCTCATAAAAATGTCCCAGCCTTAGCAAGTTACCCAATAGAGAGTTATTGGTTTAAGACAGAGCTTGGATTTCTGAACTATTAATTGTTTCTCTTCTTAGTTTTGCACTGGGCATTGCAACAGATATTCAGGAGAAAGTCAGGAGTGGAATGTTATAAAGATATTAGTTTAACGAGAAGTAGACATCAATAAAAGCTTCTAAATTTTCTCTTTCTTGTCTGTGACCAGAGTAGTCAAATACAAAAGCACTCATAATGGAGACCATAAACCTTTCAGAAAACATCAGATAACTGGGATATACAGAGAGGTGTCTCACCTCTAGGTCATTTATTTTAAAAACCCCAAGGAGGCAGAATGGAAAATCACTACCATCTCAACACCTCATGTCTGTTGGGTAGCCAACAGGCAACACGCCAGTGGTTTCAATTCAATTCCTGGTGGAATACATAAAAAAAAACGTTCTTCAGTTCCAGTCCATCACTCAGAGAGGGCATCTCAGCAGAGAGGAACATGCATATAAAGAAACAGTGATTCACACTAATGTCAGAACCTCCCCAAGTTACATAACAGAAATTGTGTTGCTTACACAAATCCAAAAATGAACTGGTAATCTCGGCTTTCACATCAGTTCATAAAGTTAAATTTATTAACACACCCAATGAAAAGGTTCTATTTCAGTTGTTGAAAATACAATGATGCTACACTGGCTGGTCTAATTCCCTTCCCAATGTTTTCTCCAGCTTCTTTTTGGCATGAGACACAACCTCTCTTCCCCACTTTCTTGGTCCATGTTTCCTTCAGCACTCCAGTCATGCAAACAGTCCCAATCTCTCGCCTCCCAGTGAAGACATGGCTTCGCCATGTTCATGGACTTCCAAGTCTACCTTTCCCATTTCATGTGCATTTGTGTAGTTTTTTTTTTTACATGGGGAAGATGAGAGAGATCTCAAAGAAATGTTTACTAAACACTACTACACTGTCCTATGTGCCTGCCCTTCTCTTCAGCTTATTGCAATTCCTTGACACCCTGCAATTCCTTCCCTTCCCTGACACAATTAGGTTAAAGCCCTTGTCACAAGGTTAGAAGCTTGTTGTCAAAGATGTTCCAGTCCCACTTTGTCTGACAATCCTGTTTCTGTTCAGCAGATCTTGTTCCTTAAAGAGGCCCCCACAATGAAAAAAGCTGAAATCCTCAGGTGTGACACCAGATCCACAGTCAAATGCTGATCTGAAAATTTGCATAGTCCAACTTGAGGTTTTCCTCTTTATTAGCAGGTCAGAGGAGAGCTTTGTGTAGGCACCATGCCCTTCATCTCCACCAGAACTCTGTAGTCACTCTTTAGACACTCCAGGTCACCCAGGCACTGCCTTTAGTGCCCAAATGAATGAACAACAGGGGGGAGTAGTCTGAGGGTCAGACACATCTTAGGAGACTCTGCAGCCTCTTGGATTCAAGGGGCTGACAAGCAACAAACCTCCCAAGACATCAGGTTCACAGAGGAATGATTTCATCTCCTGTGAGTAGACACTCTCCAGGAACTATCACTCCTTTTCTTCTTCACCCTGGCTGAGGTGCACCTGCCTCTGATGCCTCCTGTGACAGGGAATCATCTTCCTCACCTGTTTCACAAGCTTTTCAGGGGATAACTTTTCCAGAGATCATCTGGGAGCTGGTGGAGGTTAGATTATGCCAACTTCTGCTGCAGGCCTTTGTTTCTGTCAGTTCCAAAAGAGCAGTCAGAGGCTAACCAGAGCAGCTGATTGCTATCAGCTACCCCTAAACATCTTGTCTAAAGTTGTTGATCAGGGAGCATCAAGCACCCACTCAACTGCTTAGAAAGGATTGATATAACCATTGGGCAAGAGCACAATAAACAGAGGCAACCAAAAGAATCACAAACTACTTCAGAATAATTTAAGAGCAATAAAAAAATAATTAGGTAATGGTGATTTCCCTCTCATATGAATAATCAGTTTATACTGATGAACACTATGAGACCTTTCCTGAATAATTAACGTGTACCTGAGAGTACATTGATAATGCTCCTTACAAACATTAAAATTAATTCATAACTTGGATGGTATCTGCTTTAATCCTAAATAATGTTTTAAGAAACATTAATAACAATAATTCACAGTATCCTCTATAAAACAGATTAAACCATAGTTATTTAAGAGAAAAAAAAAATCATCCAGTTCTCCAGTAAGGTTCCAGAGGTACCTATACTTAGGCAGGTGACAGGTATATGCCTCCTTAAACCCAAGCCATAGTTCTGGTCAAAGTTTGGCTTACCAGTAAATTACCAAATAAAGTTCTTTTATTTGTAGTATACACATGGTCAGACCATGTTAACATAACATTTGAGTCTGGCCACACAATTTGTGAATCTACGAAATAAATGCAGTGATATAAAAAACAAAAACTTCAGCATATTGCCAACATGCATAAAGCATTAGAATCAATGAAAATACCAAAACATTTCTATTATTATTCTGTGCATTATATAGTGATACAGTGGCTAATGGTACAGATTATATTCTAACAAGTATCTGCTAAAATATATTGAAGAGGAAAAATAAAGAGTGAAAAAGCACACTGATGTGGACAGTTTGTCCCTATGATCCGAAGAATTAATAGTAAACAAGTCATGCATTGACTTCAAAGTAAGTATTAGTAAGCACCTCCTGCAACAGGAAAAGACAAGAAAAGATTCTCTTATCTACAGCTTTCATTCTGAGTAAGAAGCCTTCTGTACATTTCTTTGTGGGATGTAAATTGATAGGCTGACAATTTTTAAATTTAACGTGCAGTTTCACAACTGTTTTATCTTTAAACCTTGGCTTAAGGAATGAAGCCAGGGCAGTTTTTGCAATTACTACCTTTTAAATGTTTTACTGCCCCAACTCTTTGCTTTCCGAATGAGCACTAGCACATATATCTCAGTTCATAAAGAGCAGATTCCAAAGCTAAGCCATAATGAAACCAACGCAAATAAAACCCAAAACAAAACTAAAATAAAATATTTATCAACTAGTTTAGTTCTCTGAAAGATTTTACCATGGAATAATAGGGAGAAACAGTGCAGGAGGAAGGAAAGAAATTATTACAGAACTGACTGACTTAAATGCTATGAAACCTCCCCTATGGCTGCACCACCATTGCCCAGTTTCTGACTGAAATAAGGCCAGCAGTAAACCAGATTAAAACTAAAAAAATATACTTGTGATTCCACTTCTCTAATACCAAGTTACCAGAAATTAAAACCACCTATCATTAAGCTACTGATCAAATAATTTTTTTAAAAAAAGGTGTATTTTCTCTAAAATAAGTATCTCATAAAAGTTGCTGGTATTCAAATAAAGTTTTATTAGTTCATCTTGTCTCCAAATACAGTGTAGAAAAGCTGTAACAGACTAAACTACCAGACAGGTGCATACCCTCCTTTTTTGGGTATCACATAAAGATTTTATTTCTTCCTTCATCTCTTCACCGTTTTTTGTCCAATTTCATTGTGCACTATTTGTATTGCAATTCTGTGTGAGTGACTATGAATCTAATTCTTCCTGTTGCACATTTAATTATTTAAACATAGTGAAGTGTTAAATTACTGTAAACACTTTTAATGGCAGATGTTGATATTTTAAAATGGCACCTGGTGGACCTGTTTCATAATTATTTATAATAAGCAGGAATGTGGAAGAACTATTCTAAAGGGATTTCAATACTGCAGCTTTCCCATGCTCTATGAAAAGTGGTTACATTCAATAAATCACCATACTATGTTCTTGTTTCTTCCAACTCAGCTTGTGATAAAGACTTACACCCCTTTAGGATTTATGCACTAAAGCTAATTTCCTGAGTTAAACAGTCATCAAAATCAGCATTGCTCTGAGCTTATAGCCGACTACAAACTTACAAAGCATTCTGTAAGAATACTACTGACTTGGAGTAACACTCTCTTTTAATTTCACAATACAGCAAATTAAAATAAGGTAACTAAACCAGAAGGGCAGGAAAAGAGGAAAAGTAAACCATTACACTCTGAAGTACATTAACTGCTCTGTTGGAGCAAGTGGCTTCATTTTTCTTCATTTCCTTGTAATCAACAAGCAAATCTCTTGATAAATAAATCAAGGAAGTGGTGTTGCATATGCAACTATGGACTATCATTCCCATTCACCACAAAGCACTGGTATTCTCTGCTTTCTTGGAACCACACTCCCCACTGTGCAGTAAAAACATTTTCTTCTATCCAGAAGAGGTAAGAAAGCCTTAAAAACCTTTGATATTCACATATTTAGTAACTAGTATCATAATAAATTTACTATAAAACACAAGAAAAGTAAACACAAGACTAAAATGTCAGGTTAATAAAGAATTCAGTTATATTAATGACAAAAAATGCTGCTCTAGTCATTACTTTACATGTATTTATTGGGGGAAAAAAAAAAAAAAAAAGCTGATATTATCTCACCTAGTGTACCCGGCCTTTGAAAAATAGGAATTTAGAAATTTTTAGAAATACAGCTTTAGAGTACACATTTCTATATAATGTTGCTGCATAGTATATGTTGCTATACATAATACCTAGAGTCTATACTATGTATTGTTCTATATGCATGTATAGTCATGCATCTATCAAAAGAAGGTGCAATCAGTTTTTAAAAGGGGTAAGCTGTTCATTTATTTTTTGGCAGAAGCAGTCTGGCTAAGATGGAATGAGGTGGAGAGAGAGAAGTCTGTTCCTGCTTTAAAACTAACTAAGAACGTCAGGAGGTGTTTCTGAAGTGCACGATGGTGTCAGTACAGGAAACAGGAAGACTGAGTCACAAATTTAGAGAGATGCCACAGAAAACAAATGAGGTCTCAATACAAGCCTCAGAAATACTGGCAAGAGATGCTTTTTCCCAAAGACCAAAAAACCATGGCAAAGAGCTCACTGCAACCCAGAAAGGCACTAAAAATTGATGGTCAGAAAGCAAGCATGGGAAAGAACCTGCCTTGTAAGGACCCAGTGTTTCCATTCCCTCTAGTGCAAGTAGATGTACATCAAAACCCTGGTGCTCAAGCTCTTACTATGTAGCTTTTCCTTATTTAATTATAAATAGCTGGTCTGTAGACTTTGGCACAAAACATAAAAAAAAGGTGTCTGTCAAAGAATCTGCCTTGATTGATTGCAAAACATATCAGTACAAATCCCATAGACAAAACCCCATGGACTCGCAGAGCCACTATGCAACACAAGGAACAGGTTCCACACAGACTAAAAACCTTTGTTTGCAAAAAGTAAACTCCTCACTTGAGCATCTCTGCTGCTGTAGTTCAACAAGTAAAACATCTATTTATATTCAGCAAACTGGAGGCTCTTGAGCATAAGAGGCATAAGAGCCTTGCTGCAATTTCTTCCTTTATTAGACTCTGCTCAAAAAGCCATTATAGAGGTCTGTGTTATGGCTCTCTAGGCACAGACTGCTTCATGACCTTAAAGAAATGAATCTCTCTTTTAGTTTTATATTCTAATTTTAGTCCAAGGAGCCAAGTCACACATCATGAAGCTGTGTAAAATACTAATAAAAAATTAATATTTTAAGCCTTTCTTCCATTTTGAATGTAGACCTACATAAGTTGCAATAATCACCCAGAAAAGCAAGAACATAACAGTGAACTACCATGCCATTGCATACATTACAAGGGCACAAATTGAGATACAATTTAATCCTAAATGCTTTGTTTTCTTTTAAATAATACAGTTTAAGACATAAGCAGAAATATCTAAAAACACGTAAAACAAACTTTGACAGCTACCCTAAAAACCCTAGTTTTAACAAATAGCAGAAAAATGTTATTTTTTTTTTTTTACTTAATAAAGTCATAACTAAACCAGATTATAATCTTTGCTTTGCTATCTCTAAAGGGCTTAGAAAGCAAACTATGGAAGAATCCCCCAGAATGGTAAAAATAATAGGCAATGAATTTGAAAACTATCTTTGTGTGTTCTGAAAACACACATACACACATGTCTTCTGGGGAAGCATTCTGTAAGTATATCTTATATGCAATGAGTTATGTAAAGTAAGCTACATACAGTTAATAGCTGTCATTTCCCCCACCTATTAATAGACACTAGTATACTGAATTATGCTTACACAATTGGTTAAGCTTTTTCTTTTTTTAAATTAACTTAGTTTACTTAGTCCAGGGAATTGTCTGGCTTGAAAGAAAACAGACACAATCTTAGAATACTCCCTTAGCATTAGGATTGAGTTGCACAGAATCTGATTATTCTGTTATTGTTGTTAAACAAAAAAAGCCAACGTAATGAAACCTCATCAAGAGTCATATTTAACCCTATATGTTGATTTGAAATTGAACAATTAAAAACAATTTCCATGTCAAGCTGTAGGTCAGAATAATGTGTTATACAATATTTCAGTCAAGCAAGCCAACTGTTTGCTTCAGTAACAAAGATGTGAGGGTGAATTCTGGCACTTATCAGCCTATGATAACTTTCTAACAGACTAATACTTGCCAGGGGAGTGATAGTTGATTATACAGTAAAAGTGTACTGGAGAAAGGTGATGAGCATAGTGTGAAGGAAAGATTTAAAAATCACACGAGTTACTACAGTTCATGGTAGAGTAATTCTGTAGGTCCTTGTTTTAATTTATCACTGGAAATATCCAACCCCAATTTTATCCAACATTTCCCAGTGGAATACTTATAATACAAAACACAGCACATGCAAATGTATATGAACTTTGATGTATCTAGCAGCAAATTAACCAATAAGAACCTTGCTACCAATGTCAGTCTGTATTTAACAAGATGCATGCTCTTCCATGCCATGCTCACAGCCTGTACAACTGAGAGGGATAAATGCCTTCAGGGAGCAGCCTGTACTCATTGATTTTCCACTTACACCTGACACTTCAGAGCAACCTAGAGTCTCTTCCAAAGAGGGCCATCTTTTCATAATACCGAAGGATCGTCTGCCCATTGAGAGCAGGATATATTTGACAGAGTGCTTTGTTTTCTTATGCTCCACACTGCCGCAGCAATGAAATACACGATCTAGGGATGCATAAGTGTATGTCTAAGCAGAGGCAACAGAGCCAGAGCCTGCCCTTTTCTTCCCACTGACTTCCAGAAGAGGAACAGAATGAAGTGAGCAGATGTGACATGACCCATGAACAGCAGTTCAGCTGGAGCAGCTCTTATTATACACCAATCAGATACAGCTGAAGAACCCAAACTGTAGGAATTAAAGTAAAACAATCCTTTGGTTTTCAGTGACACTGAGCACCTTCAGACAACATGCAATGCTCTAGTTGTAAGAGAACTTCCTTCTCCCCAACAGGTACATAGCAACTTAACTCAGGTACTAGTGACTATTATCCATATTTAACACACAGAGAAGCCATTCACTAGATTAAAGGACTAGGTCTCATAAAAAAGAAGTGTTCCTGAACAAGAACTATATGACCATCTGCTGTTGCGTTATGATGCCTGGTTTACTATATTTGTCATTACCCTACAGAGCTAGATGCACCTCTATTCACATATTACTATAATATGCACATAGAATCAGATTCAATGTAAATCATGATCCAACTTAAAATTCTGTCCACAATTAAGAAATATTCTGAAGAGCCTGATTGAAAAGAATACAAAAAATGAAATAAACAGCTTGATCATAGACTCCGTGGAAACTTCCATATGAGAATTACATAATTTAAAGTCAAATTTCAAATTGTTTAGACTTATTTCAAGAATGCATGTCAAGTAATGTTTTCCATTTAAAATGCTAAAAGTTGTCCATCCTCAGATACTTATTTCTAAGCAATTTTAAGCTACAACTTTAATTCAAAGGATGGCTGACTGGATCAAACACACTCTACTGTTTTATTAAATCACGTATCAAGGAATTTGATTCTGTACAGCTAAACATCAGCCCATGTTCAGAAAACTAGCAATTGGATTGCAACTAGCTCATCCATGACCAAAACTAAACTCCTCTGAAGTTTAAAATAAATCATCTTGAATTCAGAGCAACATATTACGCAAATGGGATACAAAGTTGGAAGTATGTAGATATAACTGCCTATTAAAATCCAGAATGTTTTTTTCCACTTCACAGCCATCTCAGTAATGATAGGCTTTAGCAGTAAAAACAAATTAACAGAACTGGATGGACTCCTGGATACAAAAGTTTTCCTAGCACTAGGAGAAATGTTAACTGCATTTACCATCTGTAAAAGAATGATAATGCTTGTGTACAGAACTCACAGGGATGTTTGTGAAGTTTAATTAATATTTTAATGTGTTTTTTAGTTTAAACACACAATAAGAGCACAGCTCACTATTCATTTAATTTAGGAAAAGTAGGGTTCTTTAAAACAAAACCAAGAAACAATAATTGCAATATCATTACATAGAAAGAATAGGATCATAAAATTATATACTTAAACCCTGTGTAAGAATTAACTTGCAACTCTTAATGAAAATCCCACTGTTTTTTGCAGTGGTAAAAGTAAGGCGTAGTCATGGGTCTTTCCCAAAGCCTTGAATCCTCACTCAACTTGCTTCTCAACAGAAAAAAATGTGTTCTTGACAAAACATGTTCTTGCTTCAGAGCAAGAATACTCTCTCAATTCCACCTATACCAAAAAAGTGCTTATTACCTTCAGTGAGGCTGGTAAAAATCAGGGTATTTTTCAGCCTTAATTTCAAGAGAAGGTTGGATTTTAAAAAGAATTATTATTGCAAGCTGAAAAATTCTACCTTCTCAGGTGATAGAAGACACTTGACCCAAGACTGACATGCCATGAACAAGCTCTTCCAATCTTCTGACACCACCTAGCACTGCATCTGATGCATTTTATGTTGGAAAAACATTGACTGATGGCTGTATTCTCTGCAGGGTGTGCACTAGGTGAGAGTGAGTGCCATTTGAAATGCTTTGTCCTGGCACTTGGAGCTGGATTCAACTTTTCACTGTTAGAAATTGGAAGAGACAGAATTCCAGCTTTTTAATGGATGAGAAAGAGGGTTTCTGTGTCTATCTGATTCTTAATCAGCCCAGGGCAGCATGAAATCTTGTACTAATGAAGTATAAACCTGTCGCAGTAACGACACGAAGGAAGAAGGAGAGACAAGAAACACCTGTCAGGAGAGTAGGGAGCAAAGGGCCAGGCGGGACCCTCCCTGTTTATTATATATGCATTTTAGAAATCACTGTCCATTGGAGGAACGAGCTTACAATAACATGGCTATGTTTACATAGAAGAATGTGAGAAACTAGCTACAAAGGAATGATAACATCCAGAACTGCAAAAGTCAGGGCAACATCAACCCATGACAATTCCTTAACTCCCAACACATTAATTGAAGCCTGGGCTCTTTATAATCCTGGTGATAGTCTGTTTAGTTTTAATACATCAATTTAGAATGATTACCTTATATTTTCAGTGGCTCAGGGAAAAAGAAAAAACCTAAATCTACAGAGAGTGCTAAAGGTAAGATAGGTGAAGAGAGAAGACAGGTAGCAAAAAAACCCAGTATTTCCTTAGCTATCTATCATTGTTATAAATTTAGTTCAGAAATGTTGACAAAAAAATGCAATTTCTGTATTTTAGGTAACAAAGTACTGTTAGACTTATTTGAAAAATATTAACATTCCCCCCTCCCCCACCCCGAAAAGGAACAGACTAAAAATAATAATTGAGAGGGGTGAAAATGTTAATTACTGAGTCTCATTAGGCTAGCAAACAGAAGAGAGGCAAGAGAACAGTTTCAGAAAGAGAGAAAGAAATTACTGTAGGAGACTCAGTAGCTGGGACTACAAAGGACAACTGCTAAAGAAACAAAGGAAATTTAAATGCTTCCTTCCAGCTTATAACTCCTGTCATACAGGCAGCACAGTGTCCATTTATCACTTGCCAGATTGAGATTCAAGAGAAAAAATCCAAAAGCAGATCAGGGTTTAATCACAAGAGAGCAGGCAGCATCACCTTGAAAAGTGCAGATGAAAGGGAGAAATGAAGGCTTAAATAAAAGCAAGCCAAGAGGATTGAAGAGCAGTTACTAGAAGTATAATTCAAGAAGCTCATATCATGTCCAAATGGAGAAAACAGAAAGGATAATAAATTCTGGCAGGCGTAATGTAAAAAACACAAAGAGCAGCCCAGGAGGAACAACCAGCAAGACATATGAAAACTAGTAATAAATCTCCCCTCAAATATCTCCAGAGCCGGATCCCTCCTAGAGACTTTGTAGGATGAAAGGATCAGCACAACAGGAGCATGTAAAGACAACAAGGCAAATGTTGAGAATCCAAATGACTTATTTGAATTTGTATTCAGTACAGAGTTTCCCATGCTGAAATCGTCTGTGACTGTGACCATCTAGAATAAACAGGGCACAGTATGCTAGAATGGTTCTCAAGATCTAAACAGAAGTGCAATATCACTTCCCACAAACTGCTGGCTACATTCTCACTCCTACAGCTGAGGATGTAGTTGGGCTTCATGGCTGCAAGTGAACCCTGCTGATTCATCTTCAGCCAGGAATTATCTGCAGACTTGCTGTAGTGTAGTTCCTCCCATCACCCAGGTAATGACCTTCAGACATCAAAACATTATCAGCCCCCCTACTTAACCCTGAAGATCACAACCACACTAGCCACCTGTTGGATTTTGTACCACTGATCACAACCCTTTAAAACCAGAAACCTAGCCAGTTTTCCACCCAAATCTCACTGCTTTGACTATAAGGATATTATGAAATGTCTTGCTAGAATCAAGGTAAGAAATAATTTTTAAAAATTTCTTCCTACCCCCACCACTATGAATATGATCAGAGCAGAATGTCCAGGCATAGTGTGCCCAATCACTTTTTGGTTCTTCATGCATCTGGGCAGTTTCTGGAAGAGCTGATTCCGTAACTTTCCTGATGACAGAGTAGAGGCAGAGGAGACTGTAGATTCCTGGTTCATCTTCCTTGTCCTTTCTGAAGATAGTTCTGACATTTTACATTTTTTCAGTCATAGGGAGCTTTTCCCAAATGCCATGACTTTCTGAAGATGTTTGTGCTGCCCCTAGAGCTAGACAACCCCTCAAGGAGTATCACTGAACAATGACGGATCCAAGGCTGATATGCCCCAGCTCCTTGAGGTGCAACCCTTAACCCATTGAAAAGATGCAAAGGCAACCAAAGTGAGTATTTCAATGAATTTGAGGTGAATTTTTCACAGGTACCTTGTGTAGACTCTTTGTCTCTGTGCATGTGCTGCATCAAATGTTCCTGGAATGCTGCTCGCCTAGATTCTTAAGTACTTCAGATTTGTAAATTAGGATTGCAAGTATGTTATCATTGTGGTATAGTAAACACTTAATCTGTAGGAATTCTTTGCTATATTGTTTTAAGTTATCAGTTAAGTGAAATGTTGTTACGTTTAAGTGCTGTTAATCTTATGTTAAGAGCTGTTTGGTTTAGTCTGTATTCATTTTTATCTTCACCCTTTTCTATGTTTTTTTTCCACCCCAATCTCTACACATATAGTTTCAGGTTTACTTCAGTTTGGATTAACTGACTCTGGATTCTTAGTTTGCTTTAACCATCTAGTAAGCAGCAGAGCAAACCTTGCCAATGAACTTTGTTGTGCTGCCATTTTTATGTCAAACCTGGTTTTGTTGATTCCTTTAGCAGTGATTCTTTTAACACTCAAAAGGTTGCTGACCTTTTGAAGATGTGGCCTCACAGTGACATCTACACACACCCTCAGCTGCCATGGAGACATTCCATCTGGTCCCATGGCCCTCCGCATATTCAATCTATTTATATGGTCCCTGACTTGACCTTCTTCTACTGCAGGTAACACTTAAATTCTGGAAACTCTGACATGAAATCAGAGAGGCCTGAAGAAACCACACCAGCAAAACCTGAGCTGAAACCAGCACTGTCTCTCATTCTTTCCCATAGCCTTTACTGTGACATCTCCTGCCTCACTGAGCACTGGAGTCACAGATCCTTTTGTTTTCCTTTTACTGCTGATGTACTGCAGAAGAATATTGTAATGCTTTAAAGTGGTAACAGTGAACTAAAGAAAGGAAATGGGATGGATACTGCATATTTGTATATCCAAAGGAATCCTCCTTGGAAAACAAAACAATTTTGCTGCATGAATTTCATGGGTAGATTCAGCTCAGGAAAGATTTTTTGCTAGAAAAACATTTCTGCAGGCAATTCCATGAGGCTCTCATTTCAGGATTTTTTTTATGGCAACTAGTAGTACATTTTATTAGCCATCTACAATTTTATGAAAATTGCTGCCTCCTGTCATTACTTTTTTAATGAAAATTAGTTTTATCTACCAATTTTAAATGGAATAGATCACTGCCAAAGAATAAAAAAGTTTCACACCTGCTAATTAAGTTTTCATCAACATTTTTCACACATGAACCCCACTTAGCATCGAAGGCTGCTCCAGTTTAGAAACAGGAATTCTCTAACTAGCAACTTGAAAATTAGTACAGTACCTCTTTGCATTTGGCCACACTACATGCAAGAGAGAAGGAAACAAAAAGCTATTCAGGCAAACATTCCCAGTGTTCTTTGCACTGTTTGAAAGAGTTGTTTTCTAAAGTTAAAGGTAAATTGTGCATTCCTAATGCAGAAGAAATACTTGTCTCAGCTCATTGAACTAAAACCATTGTTCAATAAGGCTTCACCTATACAAATATACAGTTCACATAACACTGGAGGTCAAAAGAGATGAAATCAATCTGAATTTCAGAGGTTGGATACACCAAATACTTATTCTTAATTTTTTGTGTTGTAATTCTGAATAGTAATGCCACAGCATATAAGAACACACAATAGGTACATTTGGAATATTCCTTTTATTTTCTTCATTCCTAATACTTAATTCCCAGAAACTGTTTTAAGACAAGTGCAGTGCTAAGTTATTGAAAAAATAATCAAAAGCACAGAATATTTAGCACAGAAAAGCTATAACATGCTTGTATGCATACAGTGAAATATATTCATAGAATAAGCTACAGACAAAAAACAGTGCTAGAAGTAGCACATGTAATCTGGGAAAGGCATGATGGAGTTCTGTTCTGCCATCCTGGATATGTTCTATGTGATAACCATTTATGACTGAGTAGAATTCAATGCATATTAACATTCTAATGCTGGGTGTTTCTTCTGCATATGATTTCTCCTCACAAACATCTCTTAAATTCTAGCTTTCATTTCATAACTGAATCCTTTCTTTTAATAAGCATGCAAAACCCCCTTGATTAAGAAAACACTATCAATTAGTGATACTGGGAGACTAACTATATAGTTACTACAGAGTCCATAGAGCAGCAACATATCTGAGCTTAATAAAGTCTTTCAGGTGTCCTCAGACTACAATCTATGGAATTCCACTAGCTTATATCTTTCCAGAAGTTTGCTCTTGTCAGCAATCACCTTTCACTCTTTACAAACAGGAGTAACTAATACATCAGTTTATCAATGTTTAGATTTGTGTTTCTAAATGACAATTATCCTCCTGGAGGTAATCTACTGGTGTTTGTAGTCACACAGGAGAACCACAGGAATACAGAACTTATAGAAGTTAGATCAGGAGGTAAACAAAGGCCACACATGCAGCATCATCATACTAAGTTTAAATCACTTAAATAGATCTCTCTTATAGCCTTGTAGGTCATTCACACATTGAAAAAGCAAACACCTTTGCAATTATAAAAAATTGAAGTATAAATGTATTTCTGATTTTGGTCCCAAGTGCAGCAATGTTGGTTTTATATTTCTTGACCTTAGCAGGTCATTGACAATTACAAATAGTCCAGGCACTGGTAGCCATCACACCTCTAAGACAACTTCCTTCAGCAATGGGGAAGACAAGATAATTTTATCTTTTAGAGGCCAATGAAACCCTGTATTTTCACCTGAACAACAAAAGAGTTCAAAAAAATAAAGTCAAAGACAGAGCACCTACTGACTTCTATTTTTGGTTTGTATTACACAGGTGTTTAGTTCCATCTAACATGTGCGTAGGCTGTGGGTTGACATGGCAAACAAGCCCCGTCCATAAGCAGGTTCACTCCCCGTGGGACTGGGGAGAAAACAAGGAACAAGGCTGAGAAAATTTATGGGTTAAAATAGAGACAGTGAAATAACTCACCAGTTACTGTTGTGGGTGAAACAGACTCAGTTCAGGGCACTTGAGTTCATTTATCGCCAATTAACAAAAGCTAAATTTAAATACTGGTTTAATTATTGAGAAACAAAAAACCACATGCAAATACTTAGGGGAAACACCTTTTCCCCAAAAATACCGTTGCCAGATCCAATTTTACTTCCACACTCACTTCACTTCAAACACCCTGCCTTGCCTCCTCACTGTTCCTATTCTTCCCCTCTTTCCAGACACCTCTCCTCCCTTGCTGTTGCCCAAGTTCCACCCAGTCCCTTTGGCAAGACAAGGAGAACACAGTGTCAGTGCTTAGTGAGTTCTCAGTTCCGATAAATTACAATACAAGCAGAAATTTTGAATAGAAGTTCGTCTTTTTCCTAAAAAAATAGTCAACTTCATATTTATGATCTGTGAGTTTTGAACAAGTGCCAAACAAACCCAATAATTTTTATGAGAATTAAGTTAGAAGTAAATATTTTTTCTAGCTTCCTTTATTATACAGAACCTCTACTACAGAGAGCATATTAGCCCTGAAAAATATTCCTTCTACACTCATTTATGTCATTAATGTTGACAGTCTGTTCTCTGACACCCTTAAGTCTTTCCCAAAAACTGAGGATGTTTCATCACTTAAATAAAATGTAATTTGCATGCAAAAAAACCAAGAATTGTTTCAATCGTTTTCCATGCTGTCCTTCATAAAGATATTTCTTCTAATTAGGACACCTTTCAAAGCAGCAGTAGCTTTTATCACCATTATTTAAAGAAGCAACCAGCATGTGTAATGTGTCTGGTCTGTGTTTACTCCCCACATACACTGATTGATGAAAGTTGGTCAGTTTGACCGTTTTATTTAGTTTGTTTTTTTCCTTCTCTAGCATATAATGCTATTTTCAGTCCCATATTTTCCAGAACCGAGTCATTGCTGTATGCAAAATTTTTAATCCTCTGACTGCTTTTCAGCATCTCAGTCCAAGAATATACTCTGGCCACACTCTGACTACAGATGTGCATTTACCAGGGAAATCTGACCATGGAGAACAGAAGGAACCCATGACTGGCTGAAAAAACTAAGAAAAAGGGCAGTAAATTACAGTCTCCAATACCTTTAATTTTCTTGCCCTGAGCATGAGCAATGCTTATACAGCCATGTGGGAAGGCAGACCACTGACTGCTGTTTTCCCTCTGCAGCTCTGGAGATGCAGTTGTGCGAAAGTCAGGGAGGCTGTCACAGCAAAGCAACACTATAATAATGAGGAATTTCAATTCCTCTCGTTTAAATTGTGCAAGTATTATAACAGTAAGTAGTGGGGAAATCTGAATTTTTTTTAGACATCATTAGACAGTGATTCCTGGAGAAGTCATTCAGCAAACACGAGAGTAAAAGCAATTTTTCATCATGTTCACAGCCGTGTGCAGGCTTTGCATAAAAAAATGCCAAAAACCACTTTAGATGGCCTTAAAACATTAAAATTTAGCATGATTGATGATATTCCATTCTGCCCATTGATACAAGTATTTTTATTAAATCCACCATTATAGTTAAGTGACTTTGCTACAAGAGACATCTTTGGTTCTAAAGCTGAAGTCTTAATTGTGTAAAAATATTAAAGCAGAAATATTAAATATTTATAACTCTTTTGAAAATTCTTGCAAGTTTTCTACTTATTAAGGAAAACTATATAGTCATAGCACAGTCAAGTCATAGCACAGTCAAGCACATTTCCAGAACGCAAACAAGTACTATTTTCATGAAAGGGGAAAAAATGGCCAGAAAACATCAGAGAGCAACTATCCTTGCCTACTACCAACACACACAAGCTTTATTCCCTTGCTGCTTGGTGATTAACAAATAGTTTCAGGAGCATCAGTCCTTTAGCTCTAAAGTCAGTTTATTTCAAGCACTACAGCTGATTCACTCTATTTCGTCTCTGCTTATCAATGTATGTTTTTAAAACATACAGTGGGTTACTAAAAAACCACATCAATTCATTCGTTAAGCCTTCCCCTACACTCACATTCAGAGGATTGCTTTAGTTATGGCGCAAGTAACTTCTCCTTATTTCAGGCTGATTTTTTATGGAGCAACTCAAGCTGTTTGGCAGAGTAATCCCTAAAGGTCACATCTCAAAAATATTGTGCACAGAATGTATAATACACTTTACTGATACAAACTTCATTAATTCAAAGCATTTTTCCCATATTGACATTCTTGCACTAAATAATGTATCAATAAGTTTGATGATAATCAGAGCTAGCAGAAGATAATCTACAACCTGCTTCCTGCAAGATGCTATACAAAAGAAGAATCTCCTGACAAATTAAAGAAAACTATAAGGAAACTAGAGTTTTACAGTGATTTAGAAAGAGCTTTTCCCTCATTTGCAAAGCAAATAATCCCCAGAAAGACCAAAAAATTAATAACACCACCATCTTCTATGAAGAATATAATAGATCTTCTTCCTCTTTTAACAGTGAACATTAAAGCTAAAAAAAATTGAAAAATAACTGAGAAAAACTAAACAAGTGTGTCGTTCAAGTTTGTGTAGTCCTGTTCTCCATACACTTTAATTTTAATATATTAAGAATGCAAGAACTGCCTGTGGGTAGGTGATTCTTTTTTCTATTTCTAGATTCAACCATTTCAAACTTTACTATGTGTTCTCTTTAGAATCAATAACAAATAATACCCATTGTATGGAAAAGAGAAAATTCTTCTCTCCTGATGTTTTTTTCCTGATCAGATTTCTGTACAGGAAAGTCATTACAGTGCATAGAATGTCTTGTCTGCAGGACTAACACAGACACAATGAGATAAGGAAATTATTTTAGGCTCTAGATATGTTGCCTTGTTACGGAAGAATGTCAACTGAAGATGAAAACCTTTACAAAGAGAATAATATCTCTTAGGGTCTTTATAAAAAAATTTATCTCAAGAACAGTCATGCTTAAAGGTTAGGATGCAGCTTACAAAGTTGGATTTATGCACACAAACTACTTTAGACTTACTCAGAGCCAAAGCATTCATGTTAGACAACCCAAAAATTTGAATCTGCTATGACTACAGGTTCTAAGGAACCATCTCAAATATTAAATCCTGGTCTAGAAATTAAAGTTCAATTACATTCATTCTACAAAAAATATTAATATGAATTTCTTCCTTCCATTTATTTTCAAAAGGCTTCAACTCAGATTTGTTTCTTCCACCACCTGGTGGATAAACATGGATAAACAACCTTCAAATAAGAAGTACCAGAAGGAGAAAGTCCAGTGTTTCCACTTGGGGCACAATGACTAAGATTTCATATAATAGAGAGTTAGTGGGAATAGTCTGCAGGTAAATATCTTAATAATCCTTCCATTTGTGACCAAAATAAAAATACAGAAGTCTTTCAGATTTAACTTGTATGAGTTCTTCCCTTAAATCAGGTAATCCTTTAGCACCATTTCAAATCAGTAAAAGAAAGGCAAATAAGAGTATCTTCACAGTGCAAGATAGGCTATGGTTTTTCTAAAGAGAGGAAATTCTTTACGTTAACAAAAAAAAACAAACAAAAAAAACCAACAAAAAAAAGGATATTAAGACACCAAATACGGGAGGGAGCTTTTTTTAATTTTAAGCAAAATCCTCCTCTAGATGTTGTTAGAGTATTAACTTCTGAGTGTCATCTCCCATATTTTCTACATGACCAACTCTTTATATGAACCATCTTTATTTGCAAAAAGTCTATTTATAATTATACACGTATTTGTATGTGTATTACAGTGCTGAAAGTACACATTATGGAATATTTCTGTAAGAATTGAGATTTTAAGATCAAAGTAACAATTTGATCTGGGCCTATTCTTAGTTTGAAGAACTACTCTTTACTTGAAACAGGTAGAATAAAACTTGCTGTAACAGATAAATCTTATTTCAGCTGAAGGTTATTTAAAACCTAATACAGCAATTTTGTTGGCTAGGCAAATACAATGCTTTTACATCTTTTTAAAATTATCACAAGACAAAATATCCAGTAAAGATATATGCATTGCTATGCACTACCAGAAACTCATCAGACTATATGCTGAATATTTGCCTAAATAATCCTTTTTATCCTTCGTGCTTTTAAGACAAGCATAAACTCATTTCATTCTCAGTATTGATGCACAGACAACATAATTCTGTTATAACTGATCTCTTCTCAGTTGTCTTCCATCAGTAATTATTATGAGCAACCAAGAATTATGTACACGGTTCCAAAGGGCTTCATTCATTAAATTACAGAACTTAAAAAAGCATGCTTAATTCTAGCCTAAAGCATGGCTTATGGACATAGCAAGCCCCAGCTTAGAACACAATATATTTACATGAGAAATCTGGGATAGAAAAAACACAAGATTGAACCTTGATTAATATTTGAACCTTCATAATTTAACACCCTTACAGAAGAGATTTATTTAGAAACAAATAACGCTAAAACACAGTATTATTAGTGGCAGACAGAAAACTACACACACTGTGATACAGTGGCAAATAAACTAATATAATTGTCAGAGTAGACCAACTGCTACAATTTGCCAGTGTTCTGAGGCACTGTAATTGCAAGATATTAACATAGAAAAATTATTTTTCTTTACTAAGTTCTTTATAACAACAAACCAACCAAACCAACAAAATAAAAGAAGAAAAAAAGAAATCACCCCTAAACAAAAACAAACAAATTAAAAAAAAAGTAAGTGGAGAACTGTAAATCCTCAAATAGCTGAAGGACCATGCACCAAGAAGAGAAATGGTCTTCTTAAGCAAGATCAGGAGGCTACTTATAGAAGTAGCATTTAGATGTGAAGAACAGGAGTATTTAGAATATTGCTTTTTTTTTTTGATGTCTCTGTGCTTGAGAGTATGAGGTAGTAGTGTGCTAAACCCAAAACTTTTAAACAGAAAATTTGTCAAAAAACAGGCTCACAATGCAAACACCTTTGTGTTCTTTGCAGTACCTGCAACACCCAGTTTCACCACTGGGTTCTAGTCTGCAGACTGATATTGCTGCCCATCTCTCCTTTCTACTCCAATTCCTGCTGCATAGCATAGATTAATTCTGCTCCTTCTCACCTTGGAAGAAGCTGGACAGGAGATCTAGGCAAGACATGATGGAAATAATTGCAGTACCTCGTTCACAATGCTCTCAGCATCACGTGAAGAACAGCAGCTGTGGCCACTGAAGCTTACCAATTTAAATAGCAACACTGTTATAAGCTATCACGTGTTTTTACAGAAACATGCCTGAATTATACCATCACTAAAGTCCAAGATGAATATGACAATCATCTGTAAATATGAGGATACCTATTCTCTGTTTAGTACACAACCACCCCTACTTTTATTCATAAAACATTTTATAGGTATCACCACTGTTAGATTCTGCATGTATATTTATGCAGCTCTCATTTCTTTGGTCCTTGGCATTTATACTTATCTAACCGTTGCTGAACTACCAACAATAGCAGCTGCAATGCAGAGTTACTATAAAGCTCTTTATAATTCCAAGTTCACTACTTCAAATTATATTATAAGCTGCAAATTCCTTGTAATAGAAAGTCTTACAATTTCTTTTGTAGCATATATGCACTGCTCCAAATTAAATCACAGTTATTTTAGATTTTCCCACTGATAAGAGGAAGGGCTTATTTTGTCCTTGAATCTCTTAATGTAGTACCCTTCAAGTAATTTATTTTCATAGAAATCTGTAAAAGTTACTGACTGTCGAGTCATCTCTTGTTAATTCAATTGCTCACAGGTCAAAGAAACAGTCATAAATCTACTTATAAATATGGAAGATAGAGTGATGTTTGATGGTGTCTATTGAATTCACTATTTCTGTTGACTATTTCTATTCACTTAAGACTGCAAACTAAAAGCAGGACTTGCAGCTTATCAACAGGTAAAGGAGAAATGCAGCTTAATCTTGAGGGCAAACATTTGTCAAAAGAAACTTCAGAGTAAAATATTACAACAACAATATAGATCAAACTAGCCAGCATTCGGATAACCTCTGCACATTACCAGTTCATTCATATAAAAGTTTATCTGTTCCACTTCTCGTTTTGAAGGTATTTCCATAGACTTGCTCTTGTTCTGCAGCACATAGCTGTTCTACAAGCTAAAGACAGAGCACGTGATATGACTTGATGGTGTGTCGAGCATTAGAGCTGCAATTTATACTGACAAGCAGTAAAGTGATAGTTAAAGGGTTGCGCTGTTAATGCTGTACTTATTGTGAATTCTGTAGAATTTCTTGTTTTTTAAGCAAATGCATTCCTGGCTTTGCGATCCAAAAGGAGCCTTAAGAATGCAATGCCTTTTTATTTTATTTTCTATTGTAATGCTTTAGTGCAACAGACATGATTTCTAGGCTTAAGCCAGCATTTTTCTTGACTGTTCTCAACAGTATGATATCAAATGTAGCTCTTATGACTTGTGTCTCTCGTGCATATAAAAAAAACTAAAAATATCCCCCACATTGACACTGTACTGGGTAAAACATTGCTAAATTTTAGGGCACAGTAGAAAAAAAGCAAACTTCTCATACTCCCTTGACATAAGATATATCAGCAAGGGTAATTAAATGAACTGAGAGCCAGTATTACCCCTGTGTAAAACTACTGAGTACAGACAGGGTTAACATAATGAACTACAATGCTGACAGTTTTTCTTCCCCCTCTTTGTGCTCCAATATGGTAGACTCCATTACTGTTGAGACAGAGAATTATAGGAAGTCAAGATCAAACAAAAAAGTTATCAAATGAAAAACTGTCCAAGTCTCATTATCACTTCATAACGGTGCCAAAAAACTCATGTCATCAGTGCAAATTAAGGAAAAATATGGAAAATGTCGTTGGGATGGATTAATTTTTATTTTATTTTTTAATCAGACTACACAAAGTATAAGAAACTGGATAATTACTTTACCTAAAAAGGACAGCAGAAACTTCATAGCCTATTATCGAGCTAGAACAAACAAGCACAAGATGCAGAAAAATGACAGCAGAGAAAAGTTCATTAAACCAAGAATCAGGCGTTCGTTACTAGAAGGAAGCACACAAACACTTTTTCTGCTGCTGCTACCACGCTAGCACTCATTCGTTGTAAAGGGAAAGAGTACAGCTCAGATGTAGTCCCAGATTCAGTTTCTGAGATATCATTCTCTACAGTTCCTTAAAAGAGTCTTCTGCTCCAATATGGCATGAATATTTTACGCCAAATTAAAACCTAAAAGCCACTACACAATGACATGTAACTATTATGTGCTGCTGACCACAACATGTGTTGCTGTTTGCTTGTCCTACTACTCCTTGTTTGGGGAAATTTTTAAAGATGCTCCAGAAAAAGTAGACACACAACAAGGAACATAAAAGCCTTTAATACATTTTCTGAAGTTTGTGTGTGAAGACTGCAATCATGTTCCTCCACAACTTCAATACATTTAAAAAATCTCACACAGAACCAGTTAACTACTTAAAGGGATAATCCCAGGTTGTTAGATTTTCTTAAAAGACACAGAATAATTTTAACAGCTCGATCAATCATTTAAGATTTCACACATACAAGCTGAAGTTATAGATATCATCATTTGTTTAATTTGCTTAAGATATTTTAAGTCTTTTGCTGAAATTAGCATAAGTCAGCTCATACCAGCAAAGATGGCAAATATCTTCATCACTAATTGATCCTGAGAAATAACAATAGTTTAAAATTATGAGTGTGAAACATAGGGAGTTCATAATTTGTACAACAAAAATGTTCAGAGGGATATATTATTTATATCTAAAATACTTTAAATTTGAGAGAACAAAGATTAACAACTGAACTATTTACATTGACAAAATCAACCAAAACCTTTTGAAAAGTGAGCAACTCAAACTTACATCCAGTAAACCACAATAGCCATTAGAAAACTGTGAAAAATCAGTCAGAAGTTTTCCTTAGTTGTATCAAGAGCAGTGGTTTTACATTTCATTTTTTAAAAAAGGAAAAGAAAATGGCATTAAAAAAATACACATTAGTGTAGTAGAAGTTGTCCATATGCTAGCTGTGCCATTCAAATCTGAACAGAAATTAATATTTAAATTATCTGGTTTTGGCAACTAATATTTGGTAATTATTAGTTACTAAAATATGAGTTTTTAGCAAGCAAAGAAAAATAACTATTTATTCTTTGAAAGGATCACAGAGAGTATTACTGAGATTTAAAATATCTTAGCTGCACAACCATAAATGTCTCAGAACAGGAGGTCATTGGGAATTACATAGGCATATGATTCACTCACTGGCAGGATTCAATCAAACAGATCACAAATATGTCAAGTTGGAAGGGACCTAAAGGGATGACAGAGCCCAGTTACCTGCTCCTTGCAGGACTACTTAAACCATTAATTAGGAGACAGTCCTTGAAGTCTGGCAGGCTTGGTGCCATGGGCACTTTTCTGGGGAGTCTGTTCCCGTGTCTGGGTGAACCACCAGCTCCCAACAGCAGAATCTGCACCAGCACAGAGTAGAAAGGGACAAGTACAAGTGCTCGATGCACCCCAGGATAAGGTTGGCTGCCAGGGCACGCTGACTCATGTTCAACTTGTCGTCACTCAACCCCAAGATCTCTTTCTATAGTGCTGCTCTTGAGCCTCCCATTCCCCAATTTTCATATATCTGATTACCCTGTCCCAGATGCACTTCTTAACTTTTCTTGTTAAGTGTCATACATTTGGTGATTGCCCACCTCTGCAGCCTATCCAGATCTTTCTGTAAGTTTTCTCTACCCTCAAAGGAGTCCTCCTAGATAAGTACCATCAGCAAACTTAATGTTCATTCAGCTCCTGCATCCAGAACTCAATCTTCCACTGTTTCTTTCATGACAGAAGATGGGAAAGAAACCTGTCCTTTATGATTTTCTAAATAGCTTTCCAACATCGTGGGGAAAAAAACCCTCAAACAACATCAAAACAAAGAACCAACAACTAACATATTTAAATTTTTCCCTGTGGAATGATGCTAGCTTTCTCATGTGTTCTGTCTGAAAAGGAAAGTGGACTAAACTTACTACTAAATATCTTATTCTTTCTCCCCCACCATACATTATGAACATTCTGACTGGAGAATAGTTCTGCACAATTTAATCTATCCTGCATTTGTAACCTATTCTGGGAATTTAGATAAAAACACTATCTTCAGATAAAATCTGATTAATCACATCCTTTCCTCAACTAATTTTGTTTCAAGGAAAGCTATAAGCAGAAAGACATATTGCTTGCTATTTTTAAGGGGAAGTTATCAAGGTTAAATATTTTGTGAAAACATTATCAGCCTTCATGGACAAGATACAGAGTCAACATATCAAAACAGAAACAAGACAATTTTGTCAAGCTACTTTAGGATTTGAGCATAAAATAAGAATTTCTTAAGATTATGAAAGAACACAAAAAAAGTTCTATTGAAGATGCCTAGTATTTTCTTCTGTGTTTTAAGATGCAAAAATCACCAGTATTGATGCCTTAGGTTTTAACCCTTATATCTTTCTGAATTCTGTATTGCCTAATGTGTAACTCTGAGATGCTTTATAGCCTGTTAGCTGCTGTTCTCTAATGCTAAGATAGACATAACAATGCCTCTCTGGGCTTGCTCTTCAAGGACACTTAGACTGCCCAGGCCCAAGCTTCTAAAGGGGGGGGGAGGGGGGGGGGGGCAAGCTAAGGGGGCTAGGGGGAAATTGCAAAGTTTTAATTGGTGAATTTATGCTGATATGCAAATGGACCAAACCTATAAAGGTGTGGAGAACTCGTGACTCATCGTCCATTTTTGATGGAGCCCCTAGGGGGCCTCTGTCTGCCCAAAATGTACCTTTGATGGCCTTTCAAATACATACCTACCTTTATTCCTTTACTCCTGACTAGTCTCTGTTTTTAGGCAACCTTTTCAGGCATCAGTATAACTACAATTGGCTAGGGTAGGTTTTTTTATGTTTATTTGTCTAAAAACTAAGCAGAAGTACCGTCTTGAAGACAAACTGCTGATATAAAAAAGCATTACTCTTAGTCAATATAAGGACAATAGCAGGAATTATCATCTCTACATTAATCAAAATACAAAAGCTTTAACTTACACAATACAGCTTTACAAGAAATACTTAAATATCTTCACCACTTTGGTGATTGAAATGGAGATCAAATTCTGAAAGAGTGTTTTAAAAGCTGCCCTATGGATAGACTTAAAATATCAACAACCTCAGAAATAAACTGACTGCTTCTCATGGGACAGATTTTAAATATCAGCAACGTCAGAAACAAGTAAACTTCATATATAACCTAGAAAACCAAAGTTTGGCTGAATATAAATATTTACTTTTCAAAATCCTGTTGCTAAGAAAGACTCCCTAGACATGTTTCAGAATGTATCAATCAACACTAACTTCAGAACACAAATAACCCCAAAACCTTCCTTTTTCCTCTACTACATTGGTTGCAGAAGAGTAGGCTTTTATTGAATAGTAGTCTCCTTTATTGAATAGTAGCTTCCTTTCTACTCAATATTTTAAAAATCAAGACAGCAAACATTTAATTAACAAAACCCAATTTTAAAGTGTTCACAAATTACACGTGCTATTTTGACAAGTATTAAGTTACCCAAAAACAATGTTTCACCACTGCATACTCCCTTTTTGTTCTAACAGAGACGTACTTTGTATCCAGAGAAGAGGGTGTTATTACACAACATGATGCTAGGAGATATCTGAGTACCTAATTAGTAGAGGCAGTAAATATACAAAGCAAAATTACAGAAAGAATATTCTAGAACCTTCAAACAAGATTTCTCATTTGCAAACATACCAGAAATTCTGAGTTTCAGTCTAGAAATACATTTATTATCACAAAATGTTATAGTTCTACATATTCATGTTTTCAAATAGGTACAAAATGTACATTACTTTTGGAAATGTTTACAAAGAGGAAAAAAGGAATAGGTGTCCAGCCTTGTGATTTACAACTCTGAATAGCAAATAATTACAGCAGACATTTGGAAAACCACCAATGTTTAACAGTCTTTCAGTTGTTGGCTAAACAACTGAAAGTATCTTTGCCAAAACCAGAATAAAATGCCTAATCAGAAGTGACTTCTGCATACAGAAAATAACTTATTCACTAATCTATTTTAAGAAGAAAGTTTAACCAATTATAGAAAAGACTGTGACTACAGTTATTCAGTTGCACAACTCCGTTTTCAATTCCAAGCTTATTCAGGGTTTACAAGCTCAGGCTCATGCTTTAGCATTTAGAAAGCCTGTTCTTCCTCCAGTGGTTCACAAAAATTGACTTCTAGAGATGAAAGACGTGTACAGGCAAGCAATGCTGTACTGGTTTTACTGGGCATTTCTTCCACAGGGTCCACCAGAGACACCCCACATGCTGCAGGTGCAAGGAGAACTTTTTGACTGCACACAAGACAGACACTCAGGATGCACTCACACAGCTTTCACCCACAAGGTGGCAAGTCCCTGTCATCTCAAATCTTACTTACTGCCCCAGATTCTGAGCATCCCTTGAGATGCTCCTCTTTTAATTGTATACAGGGAAAAGCATCACCATCTTGAAGGAAACATCTGTTCTAACAGTGTTCCACTCCAAAAAGCAGAAAAGTGTCAGAGCAGGGAGCTCTAAGATGTTCAACTACAATATTTCAATATTTCTCCTAGGGAAATACATGGAATAAAAGATTATTAATTAAAAATTGACACATGCCCAATTATATTTAAACATGAAGAGATTCAATCCTATGTTTGAAATTTATTTTTACATCTGAGATTAATTTTTACATTTTGTTAAATTCTGGTTCTTCCCATAAAAACTCATATCTAGTGAACCACTGCAAATAGCACAAACATAGAGAAAGGTTCATTTATTAGTGGCTTAAGAGGAAATTTCATGAAAATACAGCAAAGGGATCATAGTATGGAAAAAGAAATTGTGTGTATATATATATAATTGTGTGCATATATACACACATATTTGTATATATATATACACATATATGCGTATATGTATATATCTATATAACTATATAGGAAATGCAATAGCTGTTACAATTGCCTTTGAATAAAGAATGATTTAGGAATGTCCTCTGAGGGAAAATTACTTAGTCTGTCAGCAATGCAGAAACTGTGTCAGAGAATATAGAAACATACAAAATTCATGAGATCATGTGAAAAACATGGAACCTTTCCTAACTGCTTAAGGATGTATAAAAGACAGTCAAGGTCAAATAGGTAATTCTACTACATGTAAGATTAAATGATAGTGACATGAGACATTTTCCTGATAAAATTTCAACATTCAGAGAAGCATAAGTAATTTAAAAGACATGAATATGTGGTTTGAATACACATTTTGGATATATGTTAAAAGGTAACAAACTCAAGATCTTTCCAGAAGATATAAAAGCTGCAGATGCTCTTCAAAACAGAAATCAACAACTTATTGACATATTTCTAATTCAGTGCATGCACATTAAAACTCTGGTCCCAAAGCTGAGAAAAAATTGTTTTGGAGCATGTACATGCAGGCAGTTTTGTGCTATTTCAATAGAGCACAAAGGTACCATTAAAGATAAAGGTTTTTGCTTCAGTTTTTGATTTATCTTGCAAGATGTTAAATTCTTGTGCCAAAAAAAAGTCAAATTAATTAACCATCAAATGCATGGAAAAACTGATTTTTCACCTAGAGAGGAAAAAAAACCCAAAAACCAAAAAAACCCCAACAAACTAAACAAACCAAAAAAGCTCCCACCAAAACCATAATTTCTACTGACCTTCAGGATCAAGGAGTTTCTCTATTCCCAGGTGTTGCCTGGCTATGTTGAATGCATGGTCTAATCGTTGTACAGGTGACTGCTGAGAAGCAACAGCATTCCAATCAAATAGGTCTGGTCTATAGGGAAAATAAGAAGAAGAAAAAAGTTTTTATTGTTTGATCTTAGATTTGTTCATGTATTTCTAAAGCTATCCATCAGCATCAGCTACTGCTTTTTTATTTTCACAAGGAAAGATCTTGTTAATTGGCACTGAAACTAATGAAGCAAGGTTTCTAATGGGTTTGCATCTCATCCATGCCCACCACAATTGCATTGACCATATTTCTTATTCTCCACCAAGTCCCAACAATCTATAAGCCCAAACCACCTGCTCTCACCCGCAGCACTTTGCTCCTACCACTGCCCACAATGCCCACAGTGAGTTGGTTCCTTCATTCCAGTCCCAAATAGTGCTGGGGTGGGAAAGATCCGGTGCTGTGGCCATGCAACCGGGACTGGCATGTGGCAGGACAAACAGGACAGAACTGCTGAGGCCATTTGGAAGCCTTCATCCTCTCCCAAGGCATCAGTTTTTCACTTCAATTAGTATTTCTAAGAATGCAACTGCTTCTGAGATTACCAGCTCACTATTTTATCAGATTTAAATTGGTGAACAGGTAAAAAAATTCATTGAATCTTAGAAACATTTGGGTCAGAAAACACCTTTAAAAACATAGAGGTCAATTCTTACCCGACCACTGCCAAGTCACAATTTACATACTTATGTAGGAAAAGACAGAATGAGCAAAACTGGATTATATCTCAGATACACAGTCTGGGACCTTGTATTATCAGTTGCACCATTTGCAATATAAATAATGTGAATACACAATAATCTTTGGCCTTTCATTTGAGAGTTATTCCTTAGGAGATCAGAATTTGTTATCAGGCACTCTGGAGAAATAAAGTTTAATCAGATATTCTGTAACTATTGTGCATATAATATGAAGAAAAATAACTTTGCTATCTGGGACTTCAGTACAATGTTTTAAATCAGAAAACATTTAAATGTATAATTTAAACTACAGATAAATCAAGTACATTATTTACAGAAATTAAAATGTTGCAATTAGTTATGACAGATTTACTTACATTTTTATTAAATTTAAAAATTCATGTAAAATAATCTCCTGAGTTATAAAAGACAAAAAAGTGTTCACTACATCATACTGTAATAATGTCAAAAGAGTAAAGGAAAAAAAACATTTACTTAGTAATAAACCCACAGTTGTGTACCTTTGCTGTCCAATTTTTTTCTGAGAGAAGAGTGATTTACATAGTACCAATTGAACTACTCAAAGTTATTTTGCATCTCTATTTATAGGTGCTTAAATGCTAAAAGTAGAGTTTTCTGCTTCCCACATGCAGAATAATTTCAAAATATTAGTTAATATTAACATAAAATCTGTCTGGGGATGGGATGGAGAAGGGAGAGGAAACTTAAGTTGTAATCTCTGGTTTTACCCTTTGATGTATTAAGTCTGTGATCTCATAGACTGGCTTGTGTACTGAAACACAAACATGCAAAATACAGACTATGTGTACATAATTATTAAAACATTATCTTTGGCCATCCTCCTTTAACTGGAGATAGAGTTAACATTGTTCATAGCAGTCCATATGGTGCTGTGGTTTGGTTTTATGGTTACAACAGTGTTCAGAGAAAATCAGCTATTGCTGAAGTGTGTTTACACAGGATCAAGACCTTTTATTTTTCCCCTCAATGTGAGTAGGGTAGGGATGGGCAAGAAACTGGGAGAAGACATAGTCAGGACAGGTGACCCAAATCATGAAAGGGATACTCCATACCATATAATTTTATCAACAATAAATACCTGGATAAAGGAAGGGAGTGGGATCGGGGGGTGTTTGTCTTTGAAGCTGTCTGCTTCTGGAAGACTGGCTGGGCATCAGTTACTGCCTTTGTATTACTTGTTTTTTCTATGCCTCTTTCCTTCATTTATTAGAAGTCTCTATTTCAACTCAAGAGTTTTCTTGCTTTCACTTTTCCTATTCTGTTCCCTGTCCTGAGGGAATACAGGGGGAATCAAGCAAGTGGCCATGTGGGTGCTCAGCTGCTGACTAGGGCCAACCCTCCACCTTACCCTGCAAGCATAACAATATCCTTCAATTCCTTATTCTCTCCAAATTTATTACTGGGCATAGGATGCATAAGCTCATACAGAAATTTAGATAAGAGAACACTGTAGTAACCACAAAGCTGTCTATTATGACTGTCTTAAAAAGCTCAGCAAGGACGTGTTGTACAAATACTACAGAGACTAGAGTGTAAAAAGATTATTTGGTGACAAAAGCTTTCAGGACAAGGAGAGGAAAGAATGATATCCAAGGGACTACTTCCCCCTCAAAAATTTATTTTTTGTTGGTTTATTTTTTTTTTTTTTAGAAATTTGGCTTAAAGTTCCAACCACACCTGTGTTCACAGCAGCACATTATCTTCACCCAATCATGACTTGTTTGGTGATAAAAGGTTTGATATATAGGAACATACTATTAGTCAGGACTCCACCAGGCAAGAACATTTACAGTTGTTCATCGAGGAATGTCACAATATTGTCTTACTCCTCTTGAAAAAATCTGTCATCATTAATAATATCTCAGATGGTCAATCTCATCCAGCTTTTCATTTGTATAATCCTGGAGGGTATTTTCAAGTTAATGTACCAAGATAGTCTGAAACTATTATCATGACATCTTCTGTAGAGGTAGTACTCTCAATATAAGACACACAGTTTTTGAGTCTATTTTGGTTTTGTCTGTTTTTTGTTTGTTTTGCTTTTTTGGTTTTTTTTAAGAAAAAAAAATCACTCCAGCATTCAAACACAAGAGTTTCAATAACGGAGTTTCAGACATCATGCCTTAACACCTTGGCTGAATTTGCATGCTGCATGTGCCAGTGTAGAGCACAGACAGCATCTCTTTTTCTACTCACTACAGATGGCAAAAATTTGAATCCTCTGAGACACAGCACTAAGAGAAGTAGTAAGCTCTAGTAAGTCACTGACAAGCTTCTTATCAATTTTCTTAGCATTGTCCATAAAGCAGACAGCACAGACTCCATGTCAACTGTCCTGGTTTAAAACCCATTACATCAACTTGCAAGTATATGTTACCTACTGCAACTCAGCTCTGACAAGCCAAGTTAATTAAAAGAAAAATAAATTCAAAAAGCTCTCCCTATTCCAACAGCAATTTAACTTTCCAGATTTTCCCTTTGTTGAAAGATTATGCTACTATACACATATCAGTAGTTATATCACTAGATTAAGAGTCTCATAATGTCAGCTTGAAGCATCAGTTTCTCAGTGCTATGTGCCTAGATGTTTCATTGGGTGTATTTATGTGGCAATACTGCCAAGTGTGATTGTGGGAGATATTACAGACTAGAAGATTAATAATTGTGGTATACGGCAAAAAGCTTTTGAAAATCCCCAAAACAACACTGAAACAGATTTTCAAATTACAACTATTATTATTTTCCTAAAGAGTTTTAAATACAGGAGTGAGCAGACATGAAACAGTAAAGGAAAGAAATAAAATCAATACTGATTCTCTGCCTTCATTTGTTTTCTCCATATTGTTCAAATAACAGAAAGGGAGATGAAATTTGTTTTCATATCTGCAGCTTTGGGCAGGTCTGACAGGGAGCAAACCCAAAAAAAACCCCACTAGCATTCTCTGTTTCTCTCCCTGAACAATAGAACCATGTGCATGTTTAAAGAAGTTAGAATTAAGTAGAACATGCTACACCTCATCTAGGCACTCACTGATCAGCTCAAAAAGTGCTGGTCTTGTATTAGTTTGTGACAAAATAATGGACAGCAAAAACTGAAAGGATTGAAGGCTTCAATAGAAGAGCTTGCATGGTAAAAATCAAAATTTATATTGAAAACAAAATAAATTTTGTGCCAACAGTTCTTTCCTATAATCAGCAGAAATACCGACAGTAAAAAAAAAAGGGGGGGAGGAGGAAAGAAACCTGAAATTTGTCAAAACATATTTCCAAGGAAAATGATGGGTCATAAAGTAAAACAGGAACTCCCCACACCCCCTCCAAATACCAATTACATAACTTACAATAGAACCAGATCAACCAGGCTAAGAATATTTAATCTGGAATATACTATGGCCAAACAAAACCAGACAGATCTCTATGTAGAAATTACAGTCATGGATAAGAAAAAACACAGTTACTACAATAAACAACATGTTTCCCTCCAATTCAAAGCATACAAAACAAAATTCAGAGGCAGCAGACAACTATGTCTAACCACAGTACTCTGTTCCTAGCTGAGATCCTTTTTTTTTTTTCCTATAGGCCACCTGCTAAATCTTTGTCAATAACAGGAAGCTAGTCTTTATGAGTGAGGACATAAATACTATGACCATATAGCCCCTGCAAGAATGTATAAGCAGTGAAGAAAAACAATAAACAGATTTTCTGAGGACTGGTTTCTTTGCTTACCAAAGAACATAATTATTCAACCAAATATGCTTTTTATATGTCTTCAGTGGTCTCACAATTCATACAACTTAGGAGACAGTAACTAACATATAACCTAGCGATTTGCTAAAACAAAATTATTTTCATAGCTCTTCATCCCATTGTCTTTGCTTTTACTTTTCCTGTAACCCACTGAAGACAAACTTTATATTTTTTGCTTCTATCTAGGATCTCTTTTTATTGCCATTTTCCCTCCCTCCTCACTCTACCACCCTGAAGCAGAAACAGCTGCAGTGAAGTGCTCATTTCTAAGGGAGTCACCTGGCCTAAGTTCAAGCATTTTAAAGAAGCAAGGAGGAAGCGAATGAAAGCCACCTGTTTCCACTTCAAAATCCTGATTACAGGGCCCGAGAGAAAAGGAAAAAAGCTCCAACAAAGTTAGAGGAAAGAGGTAAAGTTCTCTCTGATATCTAGTTGGAGGAAAAAGTTTACTAGAAATAAATGGGGAAAGGTCTTTGTGATCTGCAGCCTGAAGCAGGGAGAGTAGAAGGGCTGACCTCTCTTTCTCAGCAAGATATTTTAGTTTCTGTACATTCCTAGGGTGACTATGCCACTCCACAGCTGCTGGCTTGTTTATTAAGTTCAGCTCAGAACATACCATTGAAGGAACCATATGCCAAGCTTACATCCTGAAAGCCTCACTCTGGGCTCACTGATGTGGCACTGTAGATTTGCCAAGTAACCTGTGCTCCACTGCTCCTCTCACTCAGTACAGAAACCAATTGCTAAAGAGCCTAAATGTCCATAGAGAGATGGTGATTACAGAGATGGGAATATCTATTTAAAGTAACCCCTTTATAAAATGATAGAGAAAGGGTATTAGAAAAATCTGATCCAATCAAAACAGTCAACTGAAAGCAAGGGATTGGTGGGTTAAAAGGCTATGGGAAATAAAGCTTCCCACTGCTCTCACAGTGGGTAGTGCTTCATGATAGTCTCTTTATCTCAATCCCTTTAATGAGGTGCTTAGAAGATTCATCCAGATGCAAATTTCACATTACTGTCTGATCATCTTAAAAAAAAACCAATAAACCAAACCAAAAACTCACCTGTTCATCACTGCAAGCATTACATAAGATAAATGAAAATATCACCATCCCTAAAGGCAATGGATTGGTTTGAAAAATATATAGCTTTAATGCTACCAAGAAATCTACCCTCACTTTCAGAGTCTAAATACTGTGGAAAAAAAGTTTGGGTAGCATCATTCTTTCAGTGTTAGAGAGAGTTTTGGTGTTTGGGTTTTTTGTTGGGTTATTTTTTTTGTTGTTGTTGCTTGGTATTTTTTGTTGTTTGTTTATTCTTGGTTGGATTTTTGTATCAGTCAAGGAATAGTGCCAAAATTGGCAAAAAGTACACACACCAGGCACCAGGTTCTCTGTATGAGTTAGTTATCCTACCTAGATTTTCAAGCTATATCTGTCTTTTCTTCTGACTAACTCTGCTTCCATTCCTGACAATGCAGAGGAATAAAGTCAGAGGATGAAATGAAAAAAGAAGAGAAAATCTAGTCAAAACTTTATGGAGAACAAGAAAATGGACAAGAAAGAAGTAGAACAGGAGAACTGGAGAAATAGAAAATTGAACACAGAACACAGAGGAGCCAAATTCAGAAATGTTTGTTTTTGGAGAGCTTGTCATTCTATATAAGTAAATCACAAAATATTTATAAATCATAGGATGTGTGAGACACCAGGTTTCTCTGAGAAATCATACAAATCACTCTTCAACTTTTCTTCAGTGTATAATCAAAATGTCTTCTTAGGCACTAAAGCCAAGACACTGACACCCAACAAGTATGTAATGCACCTGCATCTTAGAGTTATTGAGGTAGCCTCTTTAGAGAAAGTTTTTAATTTTTATAGGATAGAGTTACGAGCTTCTGAACACTGAGTGTATTAGTGTACCTACTTAATTGATTCCATCTGGAATCCTGGAGGAAAATTCAATGTTCCCACACACTGAAGTGCAAAGTCACCAAACATCAATATTCATTGGTTGATCTTAAAAATGACTGATTCAGGACTTGAGAGAAAATGAGGTCTTCCTCTCAAACTTTTGCAGAGTAATTTAATGGTTGAAGTCCAGAAGGTGACTGGTGTGTCTTGAAGACCTGCCTCTGGAAATCTTGCTGATTACTTGCCATTTCTCAGATAAGTGCAGTCAGTACTGGGCAAGAGACAAGACTTCTGTGGAGTAATTCTTTTTCAATTCTATTGAAGAGAGCCTCACCGTGCAGAAAGCTATGCAAGATTTATGGCAGCAGACAGAAAAAGTGTAAAAGCAAGCTTAAGTTTTGCAGCCCTGAATTACAAAACCTGAATAAAGCACATAAATTTCAGTAAGCAGGAAATTAATGTTTATCTGGTGAACTTTGCACACTGAACTGAACACAGTAGTGCATAAAGTCTGACATACGACACAGAGATTTGTCTAGACAATCCCAATGTGGTTTAGGCTGGCAACTGCATGCCCCAGCCAAAGACTGATCCTGAATAAGTGCCTCTGTTGAGATTTCTGAAGCTATTCCTACAGAGGACAAAAAGGAATTTCTGATTACTGATTTCAGACACCAGGTATTACATGGTACTGCAGAGCACACAATCTGAATATCTGAGTATCAGATACCTTATTCAGGAAACAGGCAGTCTGATACTGTCTCTAGGTGGAAAGGTGTTGTGGAAAGATGACTGGGGGTAAAATCAGAGGAAACCAAGAAGTAGCATTCACATCCTAACAGAGGTTACAGTGGCATGGAAATCATAGGGTACAATACAGTTGCGGCTCCCTGGGCAGAATGCAGTTGGTGTGCTCGAGACCTATTGCACAATTATTCCCACATGGGGAGTGTTGTTTGTCATTGTTTCCCATGGTCTCGGTCTGAAGGCCGGGAAATGCCAGCCCCTCTCACCACCTTTCCTTTGCTCCTGGCCATCACATGGTGTAGCTTACGGGGACAGTAGCTGTCTTGTCTTTGTCTGGGGAAGTCACATGGATATGCCACCATCCTGTTCTCATCCTGGTGTAACTAAGTCGAGGGAGTGAGCACTTTTTGTGGGAAAAACACCTTCCCTTTTTGTATACTTTTGTTATTAACGTTGTTGTTGTTGTTGCTGTGTGTTTCTTATTGCATTGCTTTTTGCTTCCAGTAAATTGTTACCTCAAGCCATAGTCTCTTCTTTTGTTCCTCCCTTGCCACAGAGAGCAGGGGAAAGTGGCTTATTTGGAGTTTAATTTTCAGATGATGTTTAAACCATTACACTGTTGAAAGTTCAACTCCCTAATAATTTGAAAAATCAGGTACCTTGCAGGACAGTCCCCTATAAGAGAGAAGTATAGTACTAGGAGAAGAGAGGTTGGGAGGCTTATCACATTAGAAAAAGCAATACTGCTTTAAAAGCAGTAGTGACAAGAATGGAGCCTTTTAGATATATTGACTTCTTCCTTAAGCCACACACACAGAACCCCCAGAGAACTCTGAATCTCTAGAGGCAGAGTTTTGTACAGCATAGACTAGAAGACGACAACTTCAGAGAGAGGCTAAGAATTGAAAACAGCTGGTGGAATAACATGAAAAGTTTTGGAAACAAAGGCTACCTTCTCCAGGTGTATCCTTGTGAGGCAAATCCATACTTTCAATTCAGAAAACGAGAGAGGCTTTCTACAAACACCACATTTTCCCCTACACAGGGGAAAATGTCCTCCCTCTAGGACAACCTCAAAGGTTTAGTTTTGGATCTATTCCTTGCTCTTTTCAAAAGTTTCCAAGCTTGAACTCCTTGAGACTATCTACTTGATATACACACTGAAATTCTAGAAATGGATATGAACTGAGTATATTTGATTGTGCTGTGAAAAGCTCAGACTCTCCCTCCACAAGGTATTTAGAATGACACAAAACACAGCACCCAGGTCAAGCAAAAAATTGGCCATTTAAAAGGATGCTGAAACACCCACAGAGGAAGCAGCTAAACACCCCACGTAATAGATATACCATCCTCAAGCCCTGTTACAGCAATCTGTAACAAGCTTACTGAAACAGTGAAAAGCTACTTTTCCTACCTGTGGCTGTGGAGGAGTGCATTGAAAGCCAATCCATCAGACCAGCTAGTGGTGAAATTGGTAACGCTGACCTGTGGGTAATTGCGAGTCGATTGACGGACCCAGCTCAGCAGAATCATTTCACTGTTTGTCTGCTGCAGTCCAGCCATGATGTTTTTCATTACATCTTTGACCTGCAATAAGAGACAGAATTTGATCAATGATTGAATTTACTAAAAGCTGACTGTTTCTTTTCTTGACACAAAACTCTTCAGTTGCCTAGGTTTCCACCTTAAAGAACAATTCCTAAGTAATTAAAGAACATACTTGTTTTCACAGCATAATGACAGCAATCAATTCTGAATGCTTAAAGACAATGAATATTGACATGCACTCAGTGCATTCATCCCTGTGCCATGTGAAGCAGGAACAGAGAAAGCACATTAGTTAGCACCACTTGTGGGATCACAGTTCATTCAAACTAAGTATTTCTCCATGTGGTTTTCTTTGATCTGGAAATAAATCCTTAGTTAATATGATACATTACAGCAAAAGTTGATAAAATTGTGAAAAGCATTATTCTGTCATTGACAGAATTTAAATAGTACCAAGGCAAAATAAATGTGCTCAGTGCACAGTAGATGATGTTTTTGACTTAAATGTGCAAACTATATTTGCATACATGCACTTGAATGAAAAGTCAATTTCATTGCATGCACTAAAAGAGTACAGCGTATGTTTCAATTTCATTTTTTAATGAACTTAATATTCCTTTTTTGGTAGAGTTTAACAAACTACAGTTATTATTTACAAAAAGCCTAAAGGCTTTTATAAATATATCCTGGAGTTTGACATCATGAAGTAGATTATATATTTCCTATCAACTATTTTACTAGCAAAAGAGGACATAAAACTACTATTAAGAATTATTTTCCTGTAAAGTAACACCTTTTAAATCCATATATCTTTCTCCATATATCTTTTAGAATAGCAGCTCTGTTAAAATATTCTCTAAAATATAATTTAACTATAAAGATGCTTATTGCAGCTTATTCACTTAGGGAATATAGCACTTCATTATCATTCTCCTCTTGAATTGCTCTGCAGCCAGTATCAGTTAGTCAAAAAATGATAAGTGCAGAAGCTACTTTATGACAAAGGGTGGATCACTTTGAAACTGTAAAAAATTGTAAGACAACATGCAGAAGCTGTAATCTGAAAGAACTGTCAACAACAACGAAAATTAATTACTGTGATATTGTAGAAAATACAGAGATACCATTTTATTGTTGAGTATGGTAAGCTGCTCACCAGTTTCACAGTAATTAATTCAATCATTTGATTGTATGAAGATGTGAATTACTGAAATAATATATTGGGTTTGCATCTCAGGTGCATACTACCCAAAGAGTATCAATGCCTTCAATTTTCCTTTTGAGAATTAGGTCTAAAGTTTACTTTATATGTTATAGTTTCTAAGATGGGAGAAGAAATTGATCCTCTCCTGATTTCATGGGATACGTTCCTGACTTTAGTCTTAGATGGTAAATTTGCACCAATGGAAATTATTATAAAATTCTCTCAGATAAGAACAGAAGCTTTTTATAGTTGCCTCAATTTTTTCATCAGGAGACATAAAAAAAAGTGTAAGAAAATTAGGAAATATACTCCTTGTTTTTGTTTCATATGTCTGAGTGGATATTTGGAGTTCTTGTTAATATTTTTAGTGTCTTTATTATTGAGAGTTGCCAAAGTAGATTTACATAATTTAGCAAGAAGCTGAGATTTGCCTTCTGTATTCCACGGTAAAAAATACTTCACCACTGTAAAAATAAAAAATCCTGTTTTTTCATTAATCCAGATGCTGAAAAAGAAAACTTGTAGAATTAGCACCTAATGCACTAAACTTAAACAATAGGAAAGACTAAAAAACATTGAAGCTATAGTGAAAGAGAATTGTTCAGGCTAAGGTTTCATTGTTCATTTTGGGTTTTATCAGGTTCTTATATTTACAAATTTAGATTATTTCAGAATATTACAAGCAAACGGTAACTTTTGAAAAATACAGCACATATTTGCATTACAGGATAGCTGAATGAATGCAGGAACACAATATTTAGAAATGTAAAAGTTGATAACATATAGAAAAGATCAAGCGTTTGAGTTGACATCAAAGAGAAAGGAATGATATGTATGAAAAGAAGAAATTTGATAAAATTAATTTAAAAATGGACTGTCAGGAAGAATTAGAAGAAATCAGGTGAAAGTTTTCCTTAGAAAGAGATTGATCCAAAATCAGCACTTATCCTTAATTTTGAATAAATGAATACCAACCAGTTTCCATCTACCCCTGTTGAGTTTAATACACTTACAGAAGATAAAGATTCTCTCTCTTTTTCCTGCATTACTCTGCAACAGTGAAGACTTAAATTTATGATTTTTTGGTTGTCTCCTAGGAAACATCAGACATTTAAAATAATGAAGTAAAAGGGTCTATCTCATCCTGAGTGCTGAGGCCACTTCCTGTTCAGTGAGAAATGGTGGATAACTCCACTTCTACAGCTGGAGCCACCTTGTCCTCCCAGGTGTCCTGAGGGGCACTGCCATCCCAGAGCACCTGGCACATTGGCAGCACCATACCACGCTGTGCCATGCACTGTCTGCAGGATAGCTGGGTCCTGAAGCAAAATCAGTGCCTGAGCAGAAAAGTGCTGGCTGACATTTTGCTGAGAAGGAAGCTTTTTGAAGGCTTCTCGGTTAAGATATACTGTTGAGAAAGTAGTACATGGAGATGTGTTCATGTCAGCCTGAAGAGCTTTCAGATGGATAAACTCCCTCAGCATCCAGGCTCAAAAACTACGGCTATTTCAAAGTGTCTGGTAGGCTCTACCTCATGCTGTCAGGTGATGAATTGACCTCTGATACTCATTTCTTTGTTACCTTTCCTTTCTAATGCTGTATATCCTGGCAGGAGACAAAGCTTCCAGGTGTAGGAAATTCTGACTTCCAGAGAACAGATGTACTTTCTCTTCCTGGGGAATGGACATACTACTATGGCAATAAGAAAAGATTAAATTTTGACAGAAGGGGGGAAAACGACAACACAGACATCACCAAGATGGCTTCTGAAATGCCAGACTGACAAAGGGAAAGCTGTGGACAGAATGGGAGCACTGTCACCACATTAAGAAAGCAGCCAGAAGCAGCACAGCCAGCCCTGACTCACAGCAGCAGTGGACTTTTGATCTTCCCACTGCAGGACCATGTCCTGGAATCTGGGCATGTGTTGCTGTGTGTGTCAGATGACTAGGAACGCAGCACGAGTTCAGGCTTGCACTACATCTCTTTCATCTAAAATCAACACTCAGGCACATAACACTTTGTCAGATTGGCACTTGGCTTTGGGATGCCAGACCTCAGAATAGAAGGAGGGAAGAAGATAATCTAAAAAAGCAAGAGTTTTTCATTTTCCTTAATTAAATAGGAACCTTACAGCTCCCTGAGACAATTACTTAATATTTTTACTTGCTATATTTCAGATATTCTGACTGAGTAGACTACTCTTTTATACCTAGAACCACTAAGCTCTTTCGAAGTACTTTTGAAAGAACACTTTAAAGGACATTTTCATAGATATTCAAGAAACCTATCAAAGTAAAGGAAATTCTTTTTTTATTGGTTTATGGTGGATTGACAGAATCATTTCATTTCCATAATCAAAAATAAAAATTACGTAAAATGGTAATTTGTATTAAAATACTGATGTACACAATAACTCTGATGTCTTTAATAAGTCTCCAAATGAGGCTGACAAGCTGTGGACATGACCCCCTCTGAAATATTTTCTTTATGTATGTGTCTTTTCTTTTGTGCTTTTTCTCAGAGAAAGTCAAGATTTGGGCCAAAGATTTTTTCTAGGGGTTTTTTTTCATGCTTTACATGAAAATAAGTTAACTCTTACAAACATTAAAAAAAAAAAACTTACACACTGTAATATAGAATGCTTTTCCACTCTTAAGAGAGTTTGTCAAATGTAACAATTCAGAAATTAGTAGTTTTGTTCTGCTTTTACTACAGTATTAACGCTGCAGTGAGGCTGGGATCACAGAGCTGTAAGAAAGAGGGCAGCAGCTTCAAGGAAATAGAAAGTCTGAGGGATTCAGTACCATAAAGAGTTTTGGCAGCAGGTGTTCAACTCAGAATGATAGTTCAATTTCAGGGAAACTTTTAATAATAATCTGAAAAAACAGGCTAGATAAGAAAGGACACAAAAACCACAGGGGATACAGAAAGTAACAATATTTCTACTGCACAGAGATGAGAGTGGCAGCAATGAATCAAATCCTGTCTGCAGAAGCATCTCTACCACCTCTGCCACTGCCTCTCCCCAGTAGGACTGCTGTTATTCTCTTGGACTGGTACTGACTCATTATTCCTTTCACAAGTTTCTTCTACCATCTCTTTTTTATTTTTTTTAAATTCTTTTTAGACAAAGGGATTGGCATTTTTGTAAGAGACCATCATGTCATATAGAGTTGTGTCCTTATGTGGTTCTGGCTGCAGGATGTGAAACTGGAAAAACTTCTTGCCTGTCCATCTACAAGAAAGTAAGTGTTCACACAAACAATAATCTCATATCTTTTTTGTTGTTGTTGTTTCTGTTGTTGAGGTTTGTTTAGATGCAGGCAGATAAACTTCCTCTAGGTTACTCTTCTCAGGACTGCAAATTATTGGAATCAAAAAGTTAAAGGATCTGCAAAAGCAGGATTGCACCAACACAAACTACGCCAGTAGCATGCATTAAATCAAATAGTCTCTGTCCTAGTATTTATTAGTTTTAAGCTTTCCACAGACTACAAGTAAATATAGTAGTCTTGATATTTTGCCAGACAACCAGCAGATAATTTGGTTGGTCTGAATCTTTATGAACAACTTGTGTTTCCAGCTGCTTATTGCCAGGGACAGTCTGTGATAGCCAAACTGGAACCAACGGGATGTGAGATCATACCCACTGTAAAGAGGGCAGAACAATCACAAATATATGCTAAATCATGCAAATTACTTCAAAACTTGAAAGAAAATCTGGAAAAGAGCAAAGACTTTCTCCACAGAGCTCTAAATAAGCAAATTTACTTTGAACTGTTCCAATATTTTAAGGGAAATAGGCAGTAAACCAATGGCTTCCAAGCATTCTTTTTTTTTAAGGAGAAAAGCTCAAATAAAAATCTGCCTTTATTTTTTAAATTATTCAACATTATGCAACAGCAACAGGGTTATTATTTAATAATTGCTTCTTGTTGCCCATCAGGCTTTAGATAATCTTTATCAAAAAACCTCTGAAATCTAATTCTAGCCAAATTAGAAGTTTATTTACAAAAATTTGAATAAAAAGAGAAGTCCAGAAGATGCAGGTCACTTTCCTTTAGTAATTCATGAATAGAGCAAACTGAAACACAAAACTCTAAGTACAGTGTAAACATGGACTGACTTATTATGACTATGCTAAGAAAGGGTCACACTTTTAATCACAGTTTTATAAATATGATCCTTGGACTTTTCATCCATGAGTATTTCAAGCTGAAGCCATGGGTACCATCGCAGCTGCTGTCACAGTTATCACTAGGCTCAAGATGAAACTTGAAAAAATCACTTTTATACTGCAAGAAAAAGGTACTCTTAGAGCATGTGGTTGCTGTCAAAAAGCTCATCAGACTATACCAGAATCTGTGTTTTCTGTATGTGTACAAGTGTGTGTAAAGAGAAGTGGTGGGAACAATTGAAAAGAAGTGAGTAAGAACACAGCTAATACCAAATCACATCTTTACCACTTTGCTTCAGGATAAAATATGAAGAAAACAAAATATTAATTTGAACACAGTCATCTCAGTCTGTAATTTATACAAACTAAAACACAGTGATTCAAGGATTATTGGTAAAAGTTGCATAGCTAGGTATCATATTGCTGCTGCACTTAGTAAGTAATTTAGAACTGTTTTATCCAATTCAACTAAGAATGTTGAAAGGAGAGAAAAGTGGAAAAATGAGGTACCTATTTGCAGCTTTTCTCTGTTGCTGTTGTTCTGTAAAATTAGAATAAAAATGCTCCCTACTTCAATGAATGAAACACATCTAATTTTTCATAGGAGTGTTTAGTTTTTAAAGTCCTTTAGGCTTTGTTTCCCACCACCTTTTCTTGTAATACTATGAAAAACTTGTAGATTATTGCTTGGGGAACATAGTCAACACTAATAGACAGACTCTTAGCCCAGATCCACACAAACACATGGATTCAGAATATCTAGATGCTAGTTCTTTTTGAATTTTGATTTTACTGTCATCTCAGAATTTGTTTACTTAAGTGTCCTCATTTATAATGCTGGTTTTTATGAGATCCATATCACATACACCCTTTACCCTCTAAAGAGAAAGGAAGCTAAACGAGCCACATCTGCTTCCATAAATTGGCACTCTAGCAGCTTTTTAGTCTTCTAAAAATAATTCTTGGCAGGATGGGTCATCAGCAAAAAGCAATAAATGTTATTATTTTATTAAAATATAAAAGTCGTCCATTCTAAGATACTAAAAAAAAAAAAAGTGACTATGAGAGCTATATATCCACATTGGCTTTGTCTATCCATTTTTTGTTAGGATAACTGTTATACTTGCACTAGCTCACTGTGATGTTACAGTAAAAAGTGTTTCTCCTAATGCTGTAAGAACTATTTTATTTTCTTTATATTCTCAATATCCTCAATAATATGTAAACAGACTGCCATAATTCTTGTTGATTTAGCACATTGCCATGTCTATGTTTACTTTGTAGGTTATTGCTGGATAATAATGGGGAAAAGATCAGTGGAATAAAGGTATTCCATGGAAAGTAAGGAGTAGTGCCACTCACCTGCCAGTGGAGGATTATATTCCAGATCAAACCAAGAGTCAGCTTATGATTTCCATCCACAATGTCTGAGCTCCCTATGTTTACCAAATCAACCTATTATAGAAGCAATAAAAAAATTGTATAAGATTAATAATAGGAGGGAGGGAGATGAAGGGATAGGCTAAGGTAAATCTCCCATTTAGTTTCTTCTAAATGTTTCTGTATGTTTCTTTCCATAAACATAAAACTCAAGTTTTATAATTGGCACAATTAATGTTCTGGAAAAAAACCAGCAGTGATCTGGAGTTGCAATTATTCCAGTTACAGCATGTTGTGAAAACATAAAATTAAAAGTAATAGTTATAATAACTCAAACATCTTTTTTATTAAGCCTCTACAATTACAAATCACAAAGCTGAAGGGAGACAGAGAAACTCCTGTACTCTGCTTTATACCACCTTACATAATATAATTTTCTGAAAGTAACACACACACATCTAGACACTGTAAGAATCTACAAACCCAAGACATTACTCTATATATTTAGATTAAAATAGACCTTATTTTTCCTTAATTAAATTCTATAATGTGTAAGGAAAGCAGGATGTATTCTAGAATACAGATAAAGCAGTGACTGTGATCTAAACAAGTCTTTTCCACAATAGTTCATCCAGTAAGTTGTTTTCCATAATTATATCATGCACTTGCAATTTCATAATGCATCAGTATTTACCACCCTGGAATATTCTTTCCTCCACATGTGAAATGATCCTTTACCCTCCCCCACTTTTTATGCTGTCTAAATAAGGAAGCCAAATCCAGCATTATGAATGCAACACTATAAGCTAAGTCTTGCCCACTTGGATAAAACTCTAAAATTGGCATCCTCACTGTTTCATAGATGTGATTTTTCATGGTCAGAATGGATGTGTTTATGGCAAAGTACCCCTTCCTTTACAACGTAGAGTCTGGATATCTCTACTGCACTTCTGAAGTTATTTAAAGTTATGTCTGCAGATTGACTAAAGTTTTGTAACCTCAAAACAAGCTGGCTTGTTTGTCTGGGCTTTTTTAGTGCATCTTTGTATAGTGAATCATCATTTTTATGAACCACAAAGTAGATATTTTATCAAGAACTTTAAAACTCTCTAAGAGTCTTTTCTTTAAGAATTCCACATTTTGTACTAAAAGCGTGAGACTGGCAATTTATTCTAACCAACAGTGCCTTGGAATATTTTTCCAAATGCAACTTAAACTTTGTATCCTAACTTTAAAAAGGAGTCCCATACAGCAAGTGACACCCTACAAAGTTTATTATGGCATTGCCTACCTATTCTATAGGACAAATCCTTCACCCCATCTGTTTTTGGAAGTGGAAGCCTGAATACACAGTGCCAACATCTGTTTTACTGAAGCAGAGGAACATTGCCCAGTTTGATTCAGCAAGCCTATATTGGGGCAACCCTCACCAACCCTCCAGCCCAGACCAAAAACACCTGTCAAATGGATAGGCTGGAAGTAGCATCATTTTTCAGTGTTATCACCCAGATGACTACAGAACCTCCGAGCAAGGATGGAACATAGCAGCAGAAAAATCTAGATTACTCACAAGCTTTAATTCACTTTAGAACCACTGATTTTGTCTTCCTGAAGTCCCACAGAAATCACTCATCAAATTATTGAAGGTTATGGAAACTATTTTATAGGCAGGCCTTTTGACTTCATGCTGACAAGATACAGTCAGATATTTCTTCATATATACTAATTTTTTATATAGTTTATGAGGTTTTCATTACACAAATATGATGGCCACTGGATAACCTCTTCACTTTCTAAAATGATGTTTTTTCTTCTATTTTCTAAAATTGGAATATTCTGTTTTCTTCCCAGATTTGAAAGGGACTATTACTGTGTTTGTGAAACTGAATGAAAAGCACACCAATGGATTTGGCTAATAGGTATTGAATATTTTAAAAAGCATTTGCTATGATCATTTGTAACCAGGTATGCAATCAAAACCTTTCTGTGAAATAATGTATTGACCATTTTTTTTCCAATAATGTCACATGTTGAAGATTTTGAATAATTAGAAGCTTTTTCTTCTATTTATTTACATGAAATTCCATTAAGTAAGAAGAAAAATCAAGCTGGAGGTCTTTATGCCAATCTTATAAGGTCACTTTCATTTATGCACAAATCTTTAGATGGATTACCTTAGATTTATAAAATCAATAACTTTATTCAGCAGTTGAACTCAAGCATTAGTGACCTCCTGCAGCTATCAAGAAATCCAATATAATATACAGCACAGAATATATTATCTTTGTTCTGTCACCTCTTACTGTTAAGTTTAAGCAAGTATTATAGTTTATTTGAATTTATTCTTGAGGAGAGTTATGGTAAAATTAGCTCGCCAGAGGAAATGTCTGCTAAAATGATGGGTCAATTAGAATGCCTGCACGAGGAAGACACTATGAGAATATTTACTTAAGAATGATGCACAGGATAGTGGTTTGAAAAATCAATCTTTACAAAGTAGAATTGAAATTGGGATTGTTATGATTAGTGTTTTGAACCATGAGGGACAGATGCCTCTGAAACTTAGCAACAAAAAAATTTATTGTAGGAAAAGCTTTGGTTTTACAGACTTCATAATTATCAGCAGTTGTGAGTAAATATTTGATAGGCAGCACCTTCTGACCAGCTATGAATGACATCTTCTAATTAACTTTTTAAAATGTACCTTAAACACCATTCGTTAGAATAAAATCTTGCACACTGGTCTGTTTTCAGACAGCATCCATTATAGATGTATTATCCAAAATTTGTTAGAAGAGGATTTTAACTCTTTAAAATACCTTCAACTGATGTTGAAGGGCAAAGTATCCAAGTCACATTGATAAAACTGCTTTGACTCTGGTACTTTGATTCTATAGAATAAGGTTTGATTCAACACCTACAAAACATTTTATATACTGTCTACAGGAAGTTCTCAGCCTGTCCAGCTGAATACTTACATTATTTCTCTGCAAAATGTGGATTGCTTTGTTGACATTGTTCAGAGCATGAACTCTTGTGGAGCCCTTTTCTTTTGCCTACAAAGAAAGTAAACCAAACTTGACTGTTCAAAATCAGAATCTAGAGTAGAGTATATGCAACTCAAAACATATTACACCTGTAGTTTTCTATTTCATAAGTTTATGACTACAGATTACTAGCATACATTGGGTTTATGAAGCTTCCTAACATGAAATAAAGTCAATTGTGAAAACTCTGGATCCAGAGTTGGAAGGTAATTTGGTCCCTTGATGTTGCAATAACGTCATGAAAGAAGGATATCGACACCTGCTGAGAGCAAAGAAATAACTGCGGGTGAGCCCCTTCCAACTTTATTATATATGTCTTAGAAATCATAGTGGATTGGAGGAACAGCTTCGCCGCCCCTCAATCACACTGGTCAAAGGAAATGTCCATCAAACTTCTGTGCCCAGGAGAAAGGAATGTAAATAATAAGCTATTGTTACAATAACATGGCTATGTTTACAGAGAATGTGTAAGAACCAGTTACAAAAGAATGAAAATATCAGAACTTCAAAACTCAGGGCAACACCTTGACATTTTTCAGGGAAGGGATCATTGAAATGCATAGAAAATCAGAAAAATTCAGATTATTTTTATCATGAGTAGCTGTCTTTTGCATGGCACAATTTAGGAACATTGCTATGGCAACTAAGCAGATAAGCATCAGTTGGTTTAACATGTATTTACTAATATATTATCTCTGGATTTTGATTCTCAAACTCCCAGCTTTTTTATGAGAAAGTTTCAGAGAAAGATGCTAAACTTACAAAATCCAACCAGAAACACAAGAGAAGACATTAAAAAATGTGTGTGACATGTCACTTTAGAATTTCCAGGTTAATAAGACCAAACTCTTCTCTCTTTTCAGACAGTCCAATACATGGACTGCATATATGCCAATTATTAGCAAAACATTCTAATTCTACCCATTAAATTAGATTGCAGCTAAAATGTAAATATGTAAATGAACCCTGTCTCGGTTTGGTGTCTCTGTGCCACACTTCCTTAATAAATACATACAACAAAGTAGAATATTTTAAATTCAAAACTATGCATAGCAAAAGGTTGCTCTCTAATACGGCTTTCAGACACTATGTTTCCTCAACTTTGAATAAAATTGAAACAATTGGAAAATAATTTCCACAGGTCCTCACCAATGGCAGAAGTTACTATCACCTACTACAATTATCACAGCATCAAGACTTCAGTATACTGTAAATGTGTCAAAAAGCACATACAATTTTTTGGCCTGTAAGGCATTCCAGGAGCTCCAGAAGTCTTCGTCCATCTCGAAAATCATTAAAAAGGTCTTCAATGTAACGTCTTCCAAACTGAAATGAAGCAATAGTTCTAGTTAGTTCAAACACACACACACACATAAAAGCTGTAAAAGGCCATTGTCAAAATTAATATGAAATGTATGACACAAAGTAAAGGAGGAGAATACAACTAAATCCACAAGATTCTTTCACATATCTGTCTTAAACAGGGTTGTGTTGTTTAAGAGAGATTGGTGCTTACCTTATTTCAAATACATTACATTATTTCAAACAAATTAGACAAAACCAAATACCAATAAAGATAGAAAACAAACAAAACTTGGCAATAAAGTTGCAAATCAGGAGAAAAAAAGAGAAAAACTAATTTGCCAAAAAAAAATCAAGGAAAGAAACAAGAAAAAGAACCAAACACACAAGAAGCAATACAAAATATAAATGCCTAGTAGGTGCTCCTTCACGTGTCAGAAACAAACATGGGCATACATAGAGAGAGAAGTCTTAAGCTTATTCTAGTCAGGATCTTAGAAATACATCCATGGCAATAGGACATACTTGGAATGGTACTAGGTTACAGCCTCACTACTGTAAGTGGTTGAAAGGCAACTCACATTTTGTGTACAGCATCAGTGAAAGATGAAAGGAAACACTTGTGATTTTCCCCCATATGACAGTTTTTGAAAGATTCACTCTTTCTAAAATGCAAACCAAGATTCTCATCTGATGCTTTGACTAGTGCATGAAATATTAAAAATATAGGCATATAATCTTTTATAGTCTAGTCACTGAGCAAGTTTTATGTCCACCCACGAATTCTGAGATTTTTTGGTATCTATGAGAGTTATTGAGCACCACAATAAAAAGCAATGATTATTTTGTGCAGTGCAAAATAGATTCAAATGTCCACACTGTTTCTAATTTGTGAACTTTGACAGATTATTTGATTGATTTGAGAGGAAGTATCTGAATTTTAATTTGCTAGAATTGACACCATGCTGGCCTACATTGCACATCTTCCACTTTTACAACAGAGCAATGTAAAATTTGGAATCTGTATTATACAGAAAACATTTGCTTTATTGTCAGCAGTGCTGTTCTTGTACTCACTTCAACACTCATTAGAGCTAGCCTGGAATTTTATGAAAAACATATTTTGTTAGAAAGTATCAATTCCTTTGGAAGGTTACTTAAACAAAGGACAAACTTAAGGACCATTTCCCATCCTAAACTATTTTTTTCCTCATCAATACATATTTATGAGTTCAGCATAGACTTCAGTGCTATTAGCTATTCTGCCATGACCTTTCTCTCTGACTGCTCTTCCAAGGCAAAAACTCCTTTCACTCCCTTCATTTTTTGTAAGGCCTTGTTTCTGTTTCATGGAACAAACAAATCCACCACATCACAAATTTTCTATAGAAGTGGGAATCCTTGTTTTCTAGTCAGTTTTCACACCATGCACAACCCATTCCAACCAGGCTAATTTCTAGTTAACACACATGCTGAGACTTTATTACCTAAAATATCTGAAAACCAGTAATTAACAGATTCACATATGATTTACTTACACTGCTCAATCCCTTGAATTATTTGTTTAAGTAATAATACTCAGCAACTCTATTTCCTGCCTTGCATTTAATAAAAGAAATAGTTTTAAAAAGATGTTTTAAATTATGGGATGAAAAATTATGTGCCACTATGCAAGTTGAGTCATGTACAGAATTCCTGAAGTTGTTGGACAAATTTAAAATTAAAACATGCACATTAATCAGAGAGACCTTTTTTGTTCCCTAATCTTGCAGAACAAAAATCATTTTTACAGAGGAAATATACAAGATCAATGCACTTTAAAGGAGCTTTTTAAGATTCTTTAGAAAGTTGAAGTAATCAATAAGCACTTCTGTAACACTATGAAAGACTTATGCCCATTATCTCTGGGAATATGAGCACAAAGACATTTTGATAATAGAATATAATTATATTGATTTGTAATACAGAGGAAAAAATAGAACTTGCCTTCATAACTGCCTCTGCCTGTTTTTCTTCCTTTTTGCAGCATTTAAGGTATGCATAAAGTTTATGGTGAAATCAATCTAGGACAGTCAAAAATTCTGCTTAACAAATATGTTGTTTTGGGGTGGGTTTTTTTTGGTAAAGCTTTCAGAAAGAAAATAAAGACACGACACAGTAGCATCCTCAGCAGGACATATTAATTACAAATATATTACAAGTAAACCTTAAACCAAAAGTTCCATTGACTTTTTAGGGTCTTGGACGTATATCTGCCATTAATCACAACTAAAAATATACTGAGAAACCCTACACTACTGCCACACATATTCTAAACCTGAAGAAAGCTGCTGTTTTTCTGGCAATGGGGTAATTAAGTCTTCTTCCTCAAAGAGATTGAATGTCTTCCCTGGATTGGCATTGCAGTAAGTCTTCAGATACAAAGAGCTCAAAGCTGCATCAGGTAAATTTATCATGCCATTGAAAAGTGTCTGTTAATTTGAACCTTTGTAAACCATGAAAAACCAAGCATGGCTAGGCAATGGCTTGCCAAATAAATGCCTACTCATTTATTATATATTCTTGCTGAAAATAACCTTTTTAAAAAGCTTTTTTAGGTTGTGACCTAAAACCACTGCCTTTTACCTAAAATGAACAAAATGTTCAGAAGAGTCTCCTGTGCTATTTGTTATGCATGCTGATTTGTTACTGTATTTGTTACTGTATTACAAATTTATCCAAAACCTAAATTTAGAAAATGTCCAAAGCAGCTGCATGCTGAATTGTGGGTTCACACTTAATTTTCCTTCTGCATGATACCTTAGGATTTTACCTTTTATATTTTTCATACATTTGTAATCCTGCAATTCTTTTGTGTGTAACTCTAAGCTCCATATACAGAGTGTTAGCTGTTGTTTTCCCATTTGGTTAGACAAAATAACTCCTCTCCAGGCCTGAGACCCAAGGACATCTTACAGTCTCAGGTCCCAAAAATGTAAACAAAAGTGAGATGGGGGGAGGAAACTGGGGGTAAATGACTTCATTACCTGAAGCTGTAATTGGAAGATTAAACCTCAGTATGCTAATGTACCAAACTTATAAAAGTAGGAAATCTTGTGACCCGTCGTCCATTTTGGGTGAAGCCCCTAGGGGGGGGCTCTCTCTGCCCTAAATGTACCTTGAAGGCTCTTCAATAAATATAACCACTTTTTCACTCTCCTAATTTCATGTGGCTTCTGTTTTAGGTCCTAACGGATAAGGCATCATGCAAAACCACAATGATGGAAGAGATGGGGAAACGAGAGAGAGTACAGGACAGAGGAAGGACTGAAGATGCTGGATGTGAAACACAAGGTGTTTCACCAGAAGCAGAAATTCCTTTCTAGAAGTAGAACGAAAGGAAAATCTAAGATAAGACCAGAAAGACTAGGGATATAAGTATATGGCAGTTTTACATATTATTCTAACTTACTGTCTTTGTGCTAAATAAAGGTTAAAACATAAACTTATGGTTTAGCTGATATTGCTGTTGGCTGCAACTGCTGACCTTTACATAAAACAAGGGGACCTGAAGATAATAAAAGGGATTTATTTTAAAAGAAAAGCACCAAAAAACGTGATACATACGGGAAGATAAGATTCCTGTTTTATCATGGATAAAATTAACCCTCCAAATTAAATAATGACTGAGAAAAGGAATTCACAAATTACATTGGTATGGAAAAAAAATCCAATTACCCTACACTACACCATGGTCAACTACACAAGGCTTAGTCTTAGAATTATGGGGTGCTGTACAATTAATGTGTGAGGAAAATGTGGAATTTGCAGTAGAGTCTTCCTCCAGGTGTTGTAAGGGAGTGAAGCATTCTTAAGAGTATTCCATGTAGTAACTCGACTGCATGCACACATTCTAGAATGCTCTTAATATTAAGTAGACTGAAATGGTACCTCCAATGTATACATGTTCCAAATGCAGATAAAACATGCCCTAAAAACACAAAAACTGGTGAAAAAGAAACAGAAAAAGGGACAATCAGGAAATAGACTGAAATCCAGTGTTAATAGAGAACTGCAGCTGAAAATTTTTTGGTTTGAATATATTCAGGTATCTTAAAACATCAAGCCTCATCCTACTGATCTCACTATTGTCTACTTTCATTCTTATTCCTGTGTTCTTCCCAAAGACTCTATAATAGACCTCATTGTCTCTATGTAAATTTAACAAATAAATGTTATCAAACAACTAAATTATTTAATCAGCTCATTCATCAGATACATTGTGGAAGAAGTTGATATTGTGGGAAGTATTACATGAAAAGCTGGTATTCTATGAAAAGCTCTCTATTCAGAGCTACATGCAAGTCAGTAATTACTAAAGAAATACAGAGAACACCATGAAATAACAAAAAAATAATTTGTCCAGAGAAGGCACAAAGACATCTGTTTATGAACATTGGCTCTCCAATGAGTTAAAGCTTAAAAATTTTTGATTAGCATGAAACTGTTAGCAGATGTTACATTTTGGAATAAATTAGCGTAGGCAAATCCTTCACTAAAGGAGAGTTGAGCAAAGGGAAAAGAAATAGGAAAGCGAAAGTGTCAAAAGAGGGGAAAGACAGGAAGGGAAGAGCAATAAGAACAATTGTTGAGGTTTAAGCAGAGAGGACGTGAGTGAAATAGGACGTGATTGAAAACATACCTCAATCCTAGAGGCACAGGTGTGGGAATGGCAGGGAAGAGCAATCACAAATGGGGGTTCTTTAAGGAAAGTTGTTGCTCCAGTCTGCAGTGGACAGTTTTCCAGGCTGAATGGAAGGGCTGATTACACTACTGACTCTATGGAAAGAAGTTCTAGCACACTTCTATGAGAAGGAAGTGGGAGATTTTGTGATTAGTATTAGAGTGCTCTGCCTCCAGTCAGATGAAGGAGGGGGATAACCAGGATTACTGGACTGTGTGGATTTGAGGGCCTGGCATATCAACCCAACACTGGGCACTAAAAAGGCCTGTTCTGGTTTGAGACCAGTTTGCAACTAAGCCCCACACAACTGCTCACTCACTTCCTCAGTCCACACACCCACAACCCGGGGGAATGGGATTTGTCATCCGTTAGTGGGTGGTGAGCAGCTGTATTGTGCATTACTTGTTTTCCTCGGGGTTTTTCTGTTTGGATTTTTTTAAAAATTAATAGTAGTAGTAGTAGTAGTAGTAGTAGTAGTAGTAGTAGTAATAGTAATAGTAATAATAACAATTATATACTTTGTTTCAATTATTAAACTGTTCTTATCTCCACCTACAAGGTTTTCCTTTTGATTCTCCTCCCCATTCCACTGGGAGGCAGAGGGAGTGTGGTGTGAGTGAGCAGCTGCATGGTGCTAAGGCTTAAACCACAAGTCATATAGTTTCTCCCACAATCACAAAGGGTAGAAATGTACTTCTATTTCCTGAGATTCATAAACACTCAAAATTTTAAGCAATGAGTCCATAATAACAACTCCAGCAAAATACTTAACAGAAGACTGAAACACACTCTTATTTGAGGTTCTTTAACATGCATATATTTTTTTCCATTGTGTAAAAATGTCATGCAATGGATACATTTTCACTTTTTTTTAAGAAAAATTATGAAGGGTAAAACTTGGCTGGGGAAGAGATCTCTGACTTTTCATTTTCTTTTGCAGACAAGTATGCACTTAGATTACACTTTTCATTTGAGGCAGACCAGACTGTAAGAAGATTATTACAGTAAGACAAGTTGGATGCTATTTCTTATGCATTTTACAGTATTATAGGCTTATTATTATCAGTTCATATGGGAAATCTAGCAACCAAAACTATCAGCAGATGGAGAGAGGCAGAGAATAAATTAAAAGAGAAAAGGCACTGTAAAGACAGGGAATTCAAAGTTCAGTATGGCATTACACAAAAGATTTAAGGTTATATTAGGTGTACATAGGTGATAAGGAAAGATCAGTTTACAATAAAACTAGTGGACAGAGAAGTCCTTCAGACTCTCAGGACAAGTAAATAACTGAGGTCTTAGCTCTTCACCTTTGTGTCCATGAGGGACAGGAAACCTGGATTACAGAGCCTGGAAGGCAGCTGCAATGCATTCCATCTCTGCCCCCAGCATGCAGGGCTATGGAACAGAGAGACAGAGGTGCCCTGCAGTTTGGCTGGGACCTCAGACTGCTGATTGACTATTAAAAAAATGAAAAGACAAGATACAATCCAGAAAGGCAGAAGGACATAAGCCATGAGTCTTTATATAATTTTTCAAGTAATTGTTGTATGTTCAGATTGTAAATCTGTAAATTTTGCTGAACAGACATAAGTATGAAAGAAATAAAAACTTAGTCAGCTTACAGATGTTACCCTTATTAAGACTTTAAAGAATCATCCTTTTCTTGCAGTCAAAATATTTGATGTCTCACTCTGTGAAACAATAAAGAAATGCTATTGAGCTAATCTCAACAGATCTTTTAAGTCAGTTTTAATAAAAGAAGGACTATAAATACTTGTTCTTGCTCTGCTAAATATATTAAAAAATCAGTTTCTCTTCCCAACATCCTTGCTTCTGGTTTGTTCAATTCTGCTGGAAAGTTCATCAAAGTGACTGACATTTTCTTTCATTGATACTGGATTACTCTTACACTAGAAAAAGATATTGTCCCAGTCAAGAGGGAAGAAAAATGCACCAGGCATTGTTTAATTAGGCTATAGGTTTATGGACTCATGGGAAGCACTAAACAATAACTTGAATCAACCAAGCCATCCTTTCCCCCTTCAAATTTCTTTTCCCTATTACAGCATGGAGGCAGCATTTCTCCTGCTGCAGCTGAAACTCTACGTTGGTCAGCTGGAGGTCAAACACTGCACAAGCACTTTGCTCCCTTACTGTCAGGGATCCAATCTGTTTCCCAGGCTTTATATGGTAGACATCTTTTTTTTTTGCTCTCTAACTTCATTTTTCAAGGAACTACATAAAGGAGTAACTGATAAACAGCAGTATTTTAAAAATGACTGCTACTGACCACCTGAGAGGAAGGTGTACAATCCTTCTCTAAAGAAGCCATGTTCTTCACCCAGTCAGAGAACCAAATGTTCCTGTGCCTTTCAACAAGGTACCAATCACAATGCCTGCAGCAGGCCCAGAACACCCAACACTACCCTTAAAGACGGATCTAGGGGCAGGTCCTACCAATTTTCTGAAGGCAGTTCATGTTTGTGGACACATAGTTCCAGAGTAGAAACTGGTTTCATATACAGACCCTAAAGTCTGGAATGATACCACAACGTCCTGGCGGTTCTGTGCAGTTCTTGTAAAACTGTATTTTCCCCTCAGCACAAGGAGTCCTTCTACTTTTCTAGTGTCATTAAAGAGAAGGTTTCTGAAATTTCTGAAGAATACTGTTATTTTCACTCTAAAATAAATCACAAAATCTCATTGTAAGGGCCATACATACCCAGAACAAAAATACTGATGCATTGACTGACACAATTATGTTAGTATAGTTACCCCTTTTCCTTAGCTCCCAGAGACTCACCTCTACATTTAAAGTAATATATGTGTAATTTAAAATATTTTAATGGAAATAGAAATTCTGGTTGGTTAGCAGTGAGTGTACCATATTAACATCTACAGCTTTCCTTTTAAACAATACAAAGCTTACAGGGACACACAAAACAAATCTGGCAGCTGTCTTTTTTTACCAGTTTAATCTAGCCAGATAATGTCACTGAAGCATTTCGTATTTCGCTGCATATTATGTTCAAGGATATTAAGGACTGGATGACTGGCAGTGGGATCAAAAGAAACCTCCTGGAAGTGGGAATGAACATACACTCAGCAAGTTCCTACAAGGTTTGAAGAGTGAGTTATGAATTCAGAGTCAAGGATGGGCTCTTTTGACAGGACAGCCAGCTTCATGCAATCTAGTAATTGACTGCAATGAGGTGGTTTTTTTTCAAGTACGCATATAATTATATTTCCCACTCTGCAAAGAGATCTATAAGAAGGAAAACTACCATAAACTAAAAACTAATTTTATTTTTAGTCTTAGATCTAACTTTCAGTAAAAGTTAATTAACTTTACATGTTCAAGAATGCTTGTTTTGATTTACAGTGTTTATGTATGTTGGGGCTATAGGGGTAGAGTTTTGTAACAGCATTTTTAAACACTGGGAACTGAAAAGATTAAAAATGCAGGGTTTTTGAAAAGAAGAGCCAGATCAATTTCCAGTGGAGAAACACAAACTATCTAGCAGATGCCAAATGCATCAATTTTGGCTAAAATTTTCGTTTAAGGGAGGAACAATTTCACAGCAGACTGTTCCATGAATATTTGTCATTCAAGTAATTTATTTTTCTACACATTATTATTTTCTCTTATCAGAAAACAGAAAAAAAAAAGGAGTATCTTCAGTCTTGATGAAAATAACAAGCTTTAGTGCAAATCTTCAGAGAGCAGAGAAAGATTCTGAAATTTTTGTCTTGTACTGTTTGGAATCTTAGAGAACAGCTTCATTTTTGCAGAGAGATATGGAATACTGCCCATGCTGTGTTTCCTCGTATATGAAGATGTCCTTTCTGAGTTAGGATTCTCCTCTTATTGACAGGCAGGCTTAAGCAGTACTTTATTTCTTCAGCTTAGAGATTAAATCCTGGCTACACAGAATATATGAGGCTATAAATGATAAGTAGAATTTCAAAATTTTACTTTGGAATCCCTTCAGGTACATAAGCTCTTTGAGAAGAAATAAAACAGACAACTTCTTCTACTGTCTATACTTTTAATAGTCAAATAGTCAAGCTTCTAAATAGGTACAACTGTAATTGACCAAAACAACAGTAATTTTTGTGAAATAGAAAACAAAAAGAACAACTCCTTAATTGTAAAGCAGTGCTATTACTTGAGTTACAATGCTATATAAACAAGAGACAATCTAGATGAGTTCGGCTCTGACTAGGATGTGAAACCAGCAAATATGATATGTCATTTACACAAAGCCTCAGAATGAAACTCAGTTTGACTCTACACAGTGTATCACACACTTGGTAGCTCCATTTCCATGTTTGCAAAATGGTGACACTACAACTGAAATGGAGAAAGTACCTTAACTTGGACAACTGTGCAAGCCTGAGTCACTGAGGAACATCATCCAGTTTATCTGATTTGACTTCACTTATGGAGAAGGTGTAAAAGGCAAGAGTTCTGGCATTTCTTGTCATGCTTCTATTTGCACTAATCCTTGTATTTTCTTTTTCTTTCATTAACACATCTTGATTAGGAAACACCTGACTATTATTTTAATTTTAACAAAAAATACAAAGTAATGATGAAAAGGAATGGGGGTATCATACAGAAAATAAATAAGTAATGAAATTATGCATTTAGTCTGCATCAGTGAGTAGTCATCCTCAAGAATAAACACAATTTGTTAGCCAAATAAAAACTAAAGTCTTAACACATCTGAAATAGCACTGCTTGCAAACAATTTTTTTTCAAACATATCTTCAATGACAACTGAACCTTTAGTACTGACTGACTATAAATGGATGACTCACCCTCACTCCTAAAGAGTGAGAAACCTTTTATCAAACTCATTGCATTTTCTGGCACACACACAGTCACTCCCTGTCACTTTGCCACGTGAACAGTTAAACAGTAAATAATTGTTTCAAATACTGCCATTTTAAGCTGTAGAAATGGTAAAATCCATGCTACCACATCTGAGCTGGCAGGTGATCATTTTCACTTAGTGGAAAGGAAAGGCCAGTATTTATTTATTCGGAATGAAGGTTACTCCATAAACTGCTTCTGTGTTGAAGCCCAGCTGAGCAGGAGGACTCACTGCATGCCTGCTACAGCCAAGAACTGTTCTGGAACTTCCCATACAACCAGTGTTCTTATTCACAACAAGTTTGTTTTCAGTAAATGGGATGTTAATTTAAATGCCATGCTTAAAAGAACAAGTATACCCCCTCTGCTTCAACTCAGGCAGGAGTTTGAAATAGATTCTTCCCTTTTTTTTCCCATCTGGAGAAGTAAAACATAATTTTAGAGACTGAAAATCTGTCTATAAAACTACATGGCTACCAAAAAGGATACACTTTTCCAATACAGTCCATTCCTTGGCTTAAAATTTATTGTATATCAAGATACATAGTTCATTATCTAAATGCAAGATATGATTTCTATTAAAAAGCAACAAAGAAAGAAAGAAAGAAAGAAAGAAACAAACCCAACAATTGTTTCTTGGAAGCACTATTTCCACTTGAACTACTACCAAAAATTAGTAGTCTGCTACAGAGCAATCATCTGTATGTAAAAATTCAAAACATTCAGAATGAAATCAGAGAAAGGAAAAGCAGCAAGAGGACAGTATTTTAAGGGAACAGCAGAACATTATAAGACATGGTGAAGCAGCAGGAAATGAGGACATTCAGAGGAAGCTTGTATTTCTTATATGGCAGCCTGCTAGCTGTCAACAAGCCACCCAGGATGAGCTGTGAGTGTGGCACTACTGTTACTCAGGGCTGCAGTAGCCCTGATCTCTGTGACTGCCCTTCTCTTACTGTTGGACAGACCAGCCTGCTCCTCATTTCACAACTGCTCTATTTTGCACCCCACATAAGTAATGACTTTCATTTTCAGATTTTAGGAATGGCCAGAAGCATGTTATAATTGGGTTTTACATTATTTGATGATATATGCATATTACTCTAGTACTCTTTAAAACCTCTGTTTTATTCCCCCATATTGGCACCAATGGCGTGATCTGCTATGCTCAAGACGTTGTGAAGAAGGAAAAAAAAAGAAGAGAGAAAAATAATCTTTATTTCCTTCTTCTGTTTATTTTTTTTTCTTCTCTTGGCATGTTCCTAATGTAAATAATGTATGCAGGTAACGTATATATTACATAATTTTCTTACACTGAAAATAATGCAGATTTTCCATTTTTCTTTCTTACCCTCCACAGCTCATCAAACCCCACATAACTGTTTATAAGGCAAATAAATTAAATAATAATTGGTCACAATATTAGAAGACATCCTGACTAGATCCTGAGTTGACATTTCTATCAGAGTTCTGCACATTATTGTCTGCAAACATGTTTAACATATTTGTTATGCTTAAGATAGTAAGTTGCTGAGTTTAAGCTACCAGCAGGTAGCATGTACATGTACCTTAAATCTCCACAACTAATTATGGCAACATACTGAAAATAATTACCATATGCTTTTTTTCTAATGTCTGGGAAAAAATGACCCAGATAAGGAATTTATGTAACAACCTGCATTTGTGAATCTGGATGCCCTTTCATAATTAATAAAAATAGCAACATGAGCTGAATCTCTCTTTAGAAGCAGTCATTAAAAATTGACTGTAATACAGTGAGTAAGAGAATGTATACAGAATAATGAGACTTTGGCTTGCATTTTAGTTTCATTTTTGGTGTTAATAGGTTACAAATGGTTTCGAGAATCTATGCATCTTTTTTTGGATTATACAACATGTTGTGCCCATCATTTAGCTACATATATATATGTGTGTGTATGCATGTATGTATCTACATATCTGATAACGTAGAGTTTAACTTTAACCTTAATTGTTTGCTTGGAATTCTTATAAAAATAGTGCAGTGAAGAGAGTAGCTCTCAGCCTGAAACTATACAAAGGCAACAGATGACCAGCAACCAGTCTACAAATCCATACCATCAGCCTGAAGACAGCAACCAGAAGTTACCACCCATCTGAACAAGGCAGAACAGAGTGGTTCTCACATTTGAAAAGAAGAAATAATGAAATATGGAAAACCATATGTAACACCAGAGATAAGCTATGGAGCTTGGGGAAGATGGTTTTGGCTCCCTAGCTCAAAGTGCTGCTGAGCCCAGGCAGCTCAGTCTCAGAGACTAAAATCTGCAGCCATCAGGACTAACAGTGTGATGTGGAACTCACAGTATCATATACTGAAAGCTTGACCAGTGGAGTTCCACATATGCACTGCAGATGTTGCCATCTTCCAAAATTAGAACCAATTTCTGAAACTGAGAAAAGAGTATCCTCAGAGATATCCCTGAATACATAAATCAAGGGAGCAGAAGTGAATAGACATGGCACAATCCTATTCTTCCTTTCAACAGTTCAGTCCAACAATTTTTGAAATAAAGTCTGTGCTTTGATATGAAGAAATCCTAGAAAAAGACTTAAAGCTGCACCTTTTTTAAAAGAATTCTGGGCAACATCCCCCACTTCATATGGCACCACTCTGTCACTGCCATCTGCCTAAACAACAGTATCCCTAGCATCAATGACAATGTTTTGAGTCATGGAAGTCCTTACACCTTGAGTTCCCTGAAAACACAGAGAGGAAGCTCTGTAGCATGGGCACCATATTTGACACGCCTAGGTGAGGTTCTCAGGGGCTGGTCCTGAACAGCCTGCAGGCCCACACACCATTCCTGCCAGGATTAATGCATAACGGGGCACTGTGTCTGACTCAGCATACTCTTCTCAGAATTTATGGCCTTTTGGGAAGCAGCTATGCAAATCTCAGCACAATATATGGACCATGTATGGACATGATGCAACACTGAGAGGTTACTGCAGGTTACATAATGCATAAGTTTATACAATTCATGAAGTTCACTCAACTGCTGCTATGAATGTTAATCAGGTATTCAGTCTCCAATCCACATCAGGACTAATTAAAAAGTGCTGTTTACTGTAGAGTGTAGGCTTGCTCAGGCAACTGCCTGACATTAATCAGTGTTTGAATGCTGGAATTTAAACCAAAAAAATGCAAAAAATTTATGAACAATGCCAGTTTTGTTTAGTGTCACACACTGTTAAATGAATGAGGACTAAATGAGCTTTTATTCAAAGATACTTACAAAATAAACAACTGGTGTTCTACAGTTCATTACTGCTTTCCAAATTTTCTGTTACTGTCAAAGTTAGGAAATTTTTAAGGCAAGTTCTAGGAAATGTTGCTGGTTTACTCCTACTAAATTATTTAAGCTCCTTAGAAGGACAGACATTATGATCTGGGGAAAAACGTCACCTTGAGATTTCTTTTTTCCTGGAATGGAAACAAATCTTGTGCAAATTCTGAATTATTTACAACAGTTTTAATAATTTTGTAGAGCATTGTGGCATTTCCACTTTCAAGCTCTTTTGTATGAGGACAGATTTTTTAATAGGCCCTATAGCAATAGGACAAGGGGTAATATTTTAAAACTAAAAAAAGGCAGATTTAGACCATATGTAAGGAAGATTTTTTTTTTTTTTTTTTTTTACAGTTAGCATGGTAAAACACTGGAACAGGTTACCCAGAGAGGTGGTGGATGCCCTATTCCTGGAAACATTCAACATCAGGCTGGATGGGGCACTGAGCCACAAGGTCTAGTGGAAGATGTCCCTAGTGGGAAATATATGACATTTAAGAGTCCCTTCCAGCCCAAATCATTCTGTTTCTACACCACTGGAATAACTTGAACATGAGTCTCATCCTAGAGAGAGTTCTGCTATGAGAACCTCCTGGTTTCAGCTGGGATAGAGTTTCTTCTCAGTAGCTTATTACAGTTCTGTTTTGGATTTGGAATGAGAATGGTCTTGACAATACACTGATGTTTTGGTTTTTGTTAAGTCATGTTTATCCTAAGTCAAGGACTTTTCCTTTTGATTCGTGCTCTGACAGTGAGAAGGCCCACAAAAGAAACTGGGAGGGAGCATAGCTGGGACAGGTGACCCAGGAAGCAATTGTGTCCGGGCTGCATGCAAAACAGCATGAGCACCAGATCAAGGGAGGTTCGAAAGGGATATTCCACACCACAGAATGTCCTGCCCAGTATATAAACAGGGGGGAGTCACCCAGAAGGGTGGTTGATCTGGGTTCAGGAATGGGGTCTTTACTGGGCTTTCATGTACTGTAGTTCTAAATAAAGTTTGTGAAAACATGAATGGAAATATTTAAAATAGACTTCACACTCATTATTTTTCAGTTCCACTCAAAATAAATTTGTGCAACAACAAATCAGAATTAATTTCTAGAATGTATAAAAATTATCATAAACCAAATAATTAAAAGACAAAAAATAGATTATATAAAGAACACCACAGCTACAACCACAACAGTTTCCTATTTAGAAATCATGTCTCTGTGTTTTCAATTAGCTCAAATGAATCTACAATAAATTGAAAATATATCACTAATCAACTATGCATTTTAATATTTAAGAGGTGTTTTGACTAATGGCTTGCTATTCATTCAAATATGTGTTCTCTTTCCTACATTTCTTGGTTCACTGACGTTCCAGGAAAACTATATCATGAGATTTCCAATAAAAAGTAACTTGATTTTGACTTTACTGCAAATCATTTAAAACACATGCATTTAAATGCACAGGAATCAATCTTTTACAATAATCTACCTCATGTTAATTAAGTCCTCACTTAAATTACTATAATGTTTGTAATCAAAGCTCACAATTTTCAAAATGGAATGGTCCATATGTGCTGCCTCGGCTAAAAAAATTATGCTGGGTATACTTCTATTTAAACAGCTATGAGATTATATAGTGCTTCAAACTCTTAAAGTATCTTTCTCTACACAGCTAAGTACAATCTTAAGATCTCTTTAAAGTCCATGTCGTTTCACATCCATGCAGAAAGCATGATAAAACTCACTTTATGGAAAGTGGAGAGTGGATAACTTAGCACTGTAAAAGAATAGAACCTAGAAACCAGCAGAAAAAGGAGTTGGTTCCGTCACATTTCTATGCTTATGATCTGTGCAAGTCATAAGCAATGCTGTGAGTGTACAATGTTTAATTCTGCATTGTATCGTAGAGTAATAGAAAGGTTAGGGTTGAAAAGGACCTTTAATATCATCTAGTTCCAATCCCTGTGCTGTAAACAAGGATACCTTTCACTGGACCAGGTTGCTCAGAGCCCCATTCAACTTGGTCTTGAACACTTGCAGGGTGTCCTGGGGTGACTGTATTATTTCCCTGATATTATATTCCCATAGTCAGCTGTGTGTACAGAACTTTCAGTACAAGGTGATGTTTCTACATGAGAGGAATAGATTTCCTCTCAGTGAACTTTTTAAGAACAAGGTTGCTCCCCTGGGATCCCTTCTTCTTCCCAGCTGCTGTGGACAGCCTGCCATGGCAGAGAGAGGGAGAGGGGTTTTTTTCCCTTTTATTTTCCTACCTTTTCAGCCATTTTTTTTCCCCTTGGGACCTCTGTTTTTTTGTTTTGTTTTGGGTTTTTTTTTGGTTTTTTGGGTTTTTTTTTTTTTTTTCCTGTTTCCTTGGACCTGTACCGTTGCCTGGGACTAGAGTACTGATCCTCAAGAGGACTAACACACACACACTCCTGAGGCCTGGTGGTGAAGCTCAGGGAGGCCTGGTGCAGCCTGTGCCAAGACCCAGCTTTGGAGAACCATCCAACGGAAGGGACTCGGACTTTTTACTGAGATTTTCCCTTTCGGGGGTTTATCATCTGACATTATTCACTCGTTTTTTTATCTTTGCTGTGTCTGCATGCATATTGTGTGAATAAACAGGGTATTTTTCCACTTTCTTCCAAGAAATTTCTTTCCGAACCTGGTAGGGGAGGGGCTGGTGAAAACCACCTGCTGTTTGGAAGAGGTTTTCTACTAAATTTGCTTCAAACAAGGACACAGGAATAGGGCATTCACAACTTCTCTGAAAAGCCCGTTCCAGTGCCTCACCACCTTCACAGTAATTTTCCCAATATCTAATATAAATCTACCCTATTTTTGTTTCAGACTATTCTCCCCTTGTCCTATCACTAGACGCCCTTGTGAAAAGTCCCTCTCCAGCTTTCCTGTGGGCTCCCTTCATGTACTGAAAGGTCTCAATTAGGTCATCCCAAAGCCTTCTCTTTTCCAGGCTGAACAATGCTCTCAGCCTTTCATTGTAGGAGAGGTGCTCCATCCCTCTCATCATGTTGATGTCCTCCTTTGGACTCCCTCCAACAGGTCCACGTCCTTCCTGTGCTGGGACCCCAGAGCTGGATGCAGCACTGCAGGTGAGATCTAATCAGAGGGGAGCAGAAGGGCAGCATAACCTCCCTCATCTTGCTGCCAATGCTGCTGTGGATACAACCCAGGATATGTCTGGCTTTCTGGGCTAAAAGTGCCCATTGCCAGTTCATGTCCTGCCTTTCATACACCAGCACTGTCAACTCCTTCTCAGCAGGGCTGATCTGGATCTGTTCATCCCCCACCCTGATACCAGGGTTTCTTCCAACACAGCTGCAGCACCTTGTACTTAGTTTTCTTAAACCACCTGAGATTCCCATGGTCCCACTTCTCAAGCTGGTCCAGGTCTTCCTGGATGGCATCCTGATCTTCAGGGGTGTCAACACCACCACTCCACTTGGTGTCATCTATAAATTTGCTGAAGGTGCACTTGATCCCTTTGTCTCTGTCATTAATGAAGATATGAAATAACACTGGTCCACTAAAAGAAGCTGGAGAGGAATAAAGCCAGCACATGGCAGCTGTACGTGCAGAGAGACATGTTTCTTCACCCAGAAGTTAGCAAAGCTGTGGAATCTGTTGCCAACAGAAGGCTGCAGATGCTAAAACTGACTTGAATTCAAAGAGTTACTATGTAAATTCACAAAAGAGAAATTCACCAAAGCTTATTAAGCACCAAAAGCAAGCAGTAGATCAGAAAGTCCTCGAGTTGCAACTGTTGTAGACTGTAAGGTTATGGGAAAAAAATCAAACTGTGATGTGCTTGCTCTGCTGATATATGTTTTCTTAATCTGCTTTTGGACACTGCTGAAGACAGGAAACTCAGATCAATTACCTTTGTTTTTCCATAGGGCTTTCCTATATTTGTAAAGAACTTCTCTAATTTGCAAGCTAAATCATCAGGTGAATGTAGTTTTCAGCTATGAGGCCTGGCCTGTTTTTGTCATGGCACACCTTACAATGTCCTTCAAAATGCATTCTAGGATGTCACTTTTTGGGACCGCATGTAGCTTTTTCCATACATGTATTCCAGTGCCCCAGCAAAATCCATCTTGAATACTGCATTCACTTTGACAAACATCTAACCTGTCAGAAATTCAAATATTTTCACAATTTTTTTCTAATTTTTGAACAGCTTCTGCAAGTAAAAGAAGTTAAAAAAAAGTTTTATTTTTTAAACATAAGTAGTTTTCAAATAGGTAACCAAATTATAATAATGTTTCACTGCTAAATCTCCAATAACACATCAAAATAACTCATGTTAACATTCTAGTTATTTTGCGGAATGGAGTCAAAATGTAGACCCTTCCAAAATAGAAATCCTAATCTCAGCTTCCTAAATATGAAACTGTAACAGGGAAACTACATCTTGGAATCTGAATGTTTCCAAATCTGTAATACTTAGGTCTCAGAAATTATAGATATGCACAATTGCATAATAATTTGAAAATCTTTTACTGTCCAGCAAACTACTGTGCCAACCTTCTTCTTGAAAGCAGGATCTTAAAAGGCATTAAGTAGCTGAAAATAATAAAGGCCAAAAACCCTAAGTTGTTTTGCAGTCTCTCCCATCCTGAAATTGCCTCAAATATGGTATCTGAGAATCTGTTCTATTCAAAAATCATTCAGAGGGAAGGATACTAAGAAAGAGGTTTGTTTTATTCATCGTATGAGTTCTAACAAATTAGTATTACCCATTACAAGGCTTTGAAGAATATAATCATAAATTCCAACTGTTTGTGACAATGCCTCTTGAAGACAAACTTCCCTCACAGCTACTAATTGGCAATACCAAAGCACTTCTGAAGAAGCAAACTCATCACTTCTACACAAAAGCACTCTCCTCCTCAAGAAACCTACATATAACAGTGCTCATCAATCAGTGGAAAAGAAATGTATAGCCTGCCAGCATTTTAATTTCTATAAGAAAGAGCCCATCAACACACAACAGCCAAAAAAACCCAAACCAAACCAAAACAACAACAACAAAAAAAAGAGGTGGAAGAAAACAAGGAGCCAAAGAGAGTTTAAATTGTTTGGGAATTACTACAACAAAGGAGGCTCTCCTGAGCACAGTGTGATATCTTTCTGACAGATAATCCACTAGCTGTGTAAGGATAGTGTACTTTCAGTATTTACAGATGTGGTGCTACACTTTATACTACAGATGTTTAATTGGCCTTTATTAGTATTAGCATTTCCTAGTACCTCTCTGGCATCTGAAGACTTCAAACACTACAACTGTATTTTCCTGTGCTCAGAACAAGTGCACAAGAAGTAATGATCACTGTCTTGAAAATTCAAAATCTAATTTCAAATAATATGTGAGTTTCCTGCTGGCTTACTTTTCTTTGATGGAAGCATATGATCCTGAAGGCCAAATTTTGGCCTTATGTTCACATCAGTACTGAGAACTCTGTTTGCAAGTAAGAGACATACTGTGATGATGATGATGATGATCATGATTGCAAGCCAGATGCATGAAGGATCCTATCTCAGTAACTGTAAGAAATCAGGATGCTTTGTCTTGGATAGGAGCTCACTCCAGTTTCAAACCTTGAATAAAATATCTGTATATGTGTCACTCTTTAAGTCAATCTGTAGTGATGTCTTTACAGTATTTTGTTCATATCTGAAGACAATAATACAGTCTCGCTGTTCTTCCTCTCATATGTTCTACAGAAACTCACATAACCTGTGTGAGAGACTGAAATGTTATGGTCAATGCCTTATGAAGGACTTCTTGGTCATTATGGCAAAACTGTATAAAGAAGCTGTGCCCACCAAAGCCCACCCCTCTCTGAATATGCCTCCTGCCTGGAACTTTGAACTGAATTAAGCCACCTAACGGGAACTTGAGTTGAGATAAAAGTGACAGTATTGTCCAATTATCTCAGGTCTAGGGAGAAGTAAACAAGGCTGAGGGAGAAGAATGTATCGACAAGAACAGCCAAACCCAGCTGTTGTCCTGAAAATCAGCTCTGGCTGGGTTCAGGGTGGGGGAAGCTATACCCCACAGACTCACGTGCTGAGGTCAGGTTTGCACACACTCCCCCCACACAAAGGCGGGAGGAGGAGAGGTTTTGGGTGTGTGCCGTAACCTCTGGTCAGGGGGAATGAACCCCCATCCTCCTTCACACAAACTGGCTCAGCTGTAAAAGTCCCCCACCCCATGAAGGCCACATCCACTGGACATTCACATGAGGGGCATGTGAGGAGGTGTCACAAACCATCCAAGTCCCCTGAAGCTCCTCCCAGACTCATTGCTGAGGCCTTGCAGCAGAGCACTCCACATGATGCAAAGTGATGCAACAGATCCAGAGTCTGTTGCAAGAGACAGTGTCAAACTTCCCCCCCACCCAGGGAAAGTACCAGGGCATTTCTACCTGGCCTGGATGTATATTAATCCATTGGAATCTATGTTTTGCAGGACCCCCACCAGAAGAAGAGGATCAACAGGATGCTGTCAGGATCCACCACGGGGTGATATTTCCTACTGAATCTGTCTCTGTCACTCTCTTTCTCCCTCACCACCTCTGTTTCTATTTCTCACTCTCTCTCTGCCTCATATTTACTGTTAAATAATATCCATACTATTGACTTTGGTACACAGTCTCCTTTGCACCTTAATTTGGGCAGAGGCATCTCTAATAATTTTAATAACCAGGTCTTAACAACCTGTAAAAGTTTTGACCCTGTAAAGCATGCTACACATGCCTAACCACATAATTTCCTAAAGAGGAAAAGCTGTACCTGCCTTTAGAACTAGACACCCCAACAAACGTTATTTGTCTGCTTGGTAGGCAAAATAATGCCAATTTTTTATACTAGTTTCAAGAGTAAGGGCTTATCATAAGCTTTTATTTTGTCTATACATCACTTCTATCTAAAATTCTCTCTGATATATTCCACATCCCACGTGTACTTTATCATGTCCTAACAATGTAATAGAAATTGAATTCATTGCAGAGACATATTAAATATGATTCACTTCCCTCCTTTTTTGATTCAGCATTTTTTTATGAGTCTGTTTCTTGATTTTTGACTGAAAAAAAAAGAGTCCATATTGTTTTTATGGGGTATAAATGATTAATAAAGATTCAAACTACAGACTGAAATGATATTTTTTTTCAAATGATTGGCAATTTCTTAGTATTGCTACTAATTGAAGACATCATTGTCCCATTAAGTTTACTAGGAGTAGATTCAAAAAGCAATGATGGATGAAATAAATATCCAAAATGCCCAATTTTGCGAATGTTTCTTTACCTTAAACCCACATTTTTATGGTAAGATGTCACAGTTACAACACGAAAGGACGAGCCAGAGACACCTGTCACCAAGATCAGAGAGAAGGAAGGAAGGGGGGCAAGACCCGCCTTCTTTATTTTTTATATCCATTTGGAAATCACTATTCATTGGAGGAAATCAGTTCTTCCTCCCTCAATTACAGTGGTCAAAGGAAATATCTATCAAAGTTCTGTGTCCATGAGAAAGGAATGTGAGAGATAAGATACAGTTACAATAACATAGCTATGTTTACAGAGAAGACTGTGAGAAACTAGCTACAGGAAAATGAAAACATCCATGACTGCAAAAATCAGGGCAACAGTAAGATATTAAAATGCACATAATACCTGTTTATGTCTTATACTACAGCATGAAGACCCACCAGGGTATATTTTGGAAGAATGTAAGTCTACACTTCAGATGCACCAAAAGCCTTCTTGAGTCATCAACATCTGCAATGTGCATTAAAGGACTACTAAAACACATCCCAGACAGTCCTAATAGCATTAAAATATATCTACTTACTGGAAAAGTAGGCTAAACACACACAAAACTACACTTCTATTACCCAGGCCAATTCCCATATCACTTGAAAATAGCATAATATCTTTCCAGGTCAAGTCTCATTTTATAAATGGAAAGTGAAACCTACCCTTATTGTCTATGGAGTGCTCTTCTGAAGATAACACCAAATTCACCCTTACATTTTTTCACTTCCACATTATGATGGGCATATAACCTGAATCTGTAAATTATATAGAGCAAAGTCTTAATATGGTTGGGCATCTTAACATCATTTTTATGTGCTTAACAGAGTTTAAAATCAGTGTGTTTGGTTCCCTGGCAAATGACTAAGTGGATTAAATGGGAATGCATATGAAGTGCACAATGCCCACCTTCTGGGGATTCAAATGGTTCAAAACCCCCACAGTAATGTCTTCTCCATCTAGATATCTCCCTTAGTCTAGTCCCTGGAGCTTGACTTGAGCTGCCAAAGCAGCTGGGCAGCTCAGACTCCTAAACTGGTCACCCTGTTTTAGACAGCAGAATAGGGAATTAAAAAAAAATTAAAAATATCAAGGGATATGCAGATAAAAGAAAAACATTTTAGGGGTTACCAGGAAAAGTTGGAAGGGAATAAATTGTATATAAATTAACCAAAGAATTTTGTGGTGAAACACTTTAAAATCATTGGAAACTGAGTATTAAAAGGGCTTTTAAAATTAAAAGAGTGTTTCTGCATAATTTTCTTTCAATGTTTCTTTAAATTTCTGAGAATTTTTTTTGTAATGCCCTCAGTAGTGTTTCTTCCTTTGTTCTCATCCATGACAGTTTATGAAGCAAATATCCATTATATGAATACTCTTCTTCTCAGTATTCAAAATGCTTTAAAATTCCTTCTGTGCAAAATCTGGAGGCAACTGGACCTTTAAATTCAGGCCTTAAGATACTCAGCAAACTGAAATTATTAATATTTTTGACTAGGTCAGGGGAAGACATTTTCCCTATTGTCTGGCTGAATCAAATGCTACTCATGACAAAGTTTATTAAAAAAACATCTAAAGATTATCCCTCAGCCCTCTGCTATACCCTGTAGTTACTGTCAGATTGCCCTGTTTGTAACAACTTAAAAAGTTAACTGAATTGTGAATATCTATCTACAAAGACAACTTGTAGGCTTGTCTTATTTCTTAAAAGAGACAATAAAACAATAAAAGTCAGTTGATCAAGAAATTCTACGTAACACAATGGTCTGTTCTTTTTAAGTGCAAGGCCATGGTGGTGTTGATCAGTAGTACAGAGTCTGCAGCAGGTATGGAGTACCTGTGTCAGTCTGATGGAACATTTTCTTCCCTTAACTTGCACAGTTGTCATCCTCTCCCCCACCAGAAAAATTTCAATGGCAAAAATCTTTTGAGAATGGAATGAAGACCAGTTCTCATTGGTTACTCAGCATGTTGTGGCCTAGTGAACAAACCCAGGAGGTGTGAGAAGAGAAGCTTCAGGAAACAGAGTTTTTGGCTTTTTTAAAACTTTTTTTTAACTTAAAGTCCTTTAATATTTCACTCAAAATGAAAGTTTGGTTTACACACATATATGTGAGGTAATTGATGAGAGGGTTTCTATGCCATATACAACATTAAACCCACTCATTCAAAATACACTGCGGCAATACCAGGGAAATGTCCCATCTTTCAAAAGCTAAGTCAGTCAGTATAAAACAGCTGTAGATCAATTATCCCCTAGCCATGACTCAGCCTGGAGTGCAAAAGTTTAGCAGAAGTAAGGTGAAAACATTTGTTGTTGAGTATTTGTTATTTTCTGTGTTGGATTTCTGTTCACAGGCAAGTAGGAAAAGTTGTTTGAAGTGTGTAAGCTTAGTCAATACAAATTCATGTGTCTCTGAGACATTCAGATTGAACTGTTGCAGTACAGAATATTTTAAAGGTCCTTAATGAACCAAAGATTCTGGAAACTGCTTTTGCAGAACTATATAGCCTCGATACAAGGACTTAGCTTCATTAATTCAAACATCAGAGTTCTTTCACATTTTAATGGGCAACTCTCAGTGGAAACACTTCCAAAAGAATGGAATCAAAAGCATTATTTTTAATAAGACAAGTCATTGGTATTGGTAGAGGTCACAGATAATCACCAAGCAAGCATACCTTTGACACAATTTCCAGGCATTGCAGCAATGGTATTTCTCAAAAAATTGTGCTGGAAACACATTGGAACCTATGGTAAAATCCTTACTGAAGGCACTGTGATATTGAATATAGATTCAGAATAAAAAGATTTATAAGAATACTTTTGTGAAGTATTCCTCCATGGAAGATCTGTCATCAAAAGGACAGATTCTTTCACTGCTTCAGTAATGGCCTTTCCCCTAAGAGATCCCAGAAAATTTCATTTCACCATATTGGGGAAGTCCATGAAAAGAAGTCCATGTATGCTTTGGACAAATTCTTTTTTATTTATAGAACATTCAGAAAGACTTGTGAAAATAAAAATGCAGTTGGAAAAACCATTAGCTACCCATTGCACTTGAAGTTAGGTCCAGGAGCCATGAGCTCTAGCTGGCATCTCAAAGCTGCAGTGGGTGTTCCAGGCTGCTCTGGGTAAGGACAACTATTAATATATAATATTTGCCAAGAAGCATTTTCTTTTGTTTCTTTTTTGTATATAAATAATTTGAACACATACTCAAATACTGTGCATTACTGTGGATTAAGATAACTAAAAGCTTCACCTAGCAATTAGTTTAGATTTTTTTCCTAATGTTTTTCTCTCTTTTTTTTTTTTTTTTTAGCACAGAAAGGCCAGTTCTAAACACTCAGCTTAATGTTTCCCTAATAATATCCAGATTCCTTACCCTTACACATGCATTATCAACATGTGGCTCTATGAAATTAAACTTCTTTGTCTAAGACAATTCTCTCCCCACTGCCACAATGCAATGGACAATTTACAAGTGGTTATTTCACTACAGCAGTGAAGTTTGTGGTCCAGACAACAAGACCAAAAAATTACTTTTCTGGTAAAAACTTTCCTTACCTTAAAGCACTGAAGGTGTCAGATTTTAAGAATTACAAATTAGTCTTAACCAGTGATTTGGTCAACACATGGCAACAAATCTTTGCATTATCTTTTCTGAAGTCTTACAGCAAAGTCAGCTCTTAATGGAAAATCCCACTCCATATAAAACAAACAAACTTAACTTCCTCACTACTTTGCACCAGTTTCAGTGACATAGGTGACATTCTAAGTACTGTCCCTTAATTTTAAAGTCTTGATTAAAATTGCATTAAAATAACCCAAACTAAGCTAATGTTTCCACAATTTAACAAATGTATCTAAACTAATGTTTTCAAAAACCGGACGAGTAAATTGGTCCTGCAATACTATTCCACCTGACAAGTTTCCACCTACAGAAATTAAAATTTCTGGATTATAATTAAATCTCTCTGGAAATAAAACAACCAAGCTAGCAACCAACCAACCAACCAAAAAAAACCCACACACCAAAAAACCCTCAAACCAACAGAATACCATATTGTAGCAGGGCTGTCATAACGCCAGTTTTCTCAAATGCTAAGTTACCAAAAGCGCCTTAGGGATGAGTCCTACCTTGGAAATAAATAATACAAAGCAGAAAACTGTGTGTCTTCATAATACTTCTATATTACTACTACATTTATTGCTTTATATTATTATATTACACCTGTATACATTTATTACAAATTTTCTCCACTTGTATTACTGCATCTCTAATACGAATTTTACTATAGGCATCCAAATACTTAGTGCTGGTGATAACAGAAGAAAGTCTGCCAAGCACAGAATGCATATTCATCACTGAGAAGCTAGTCAAGAATCCAAGTATGCCTACAGCATGAATATTTCATTGGTGTAGGAACAAATATTCTATGGTGCATAAACTGTGCACAGCATAGACCATGGACATGAATCCCAAACTCTGATGTCATAGGTATGACCAGAGAAGTACCAAGAGCAGATCAGTTGTTTCAACAAAATTTTACTTTTTACAAATATTGTTAGGATACCTCAGAAGAACAGTTTTTACACCAACAGGAATCACCTTTGCTGGGAGGTAGTAATATCTGAAGAATATTAAAACCCTACATGTGACCTCAGCAATTTCTTTGCCCATTACATGGAATTAGCAACAACAAGTCTTTGAATTCAATCTGGTCAAACTTTGTGGGAACATATGACCACAGATATGGAATGGATCTGAGTATTTGAGTTGCATTTTGAGGGAAAAAATAACCCACAACACTTTGACAAGATGTACTATTTAGTTTGGGGTTTTTTTCTTATTCTTTGACATTTAAGACAAACATTCTATCTCAAACTTCAGTGAAGCTGAAAGAGGCCTAACTTTTGGGAAGTTAATTATTTCAGCCTAGCAACTGCTGTGCTTTTCAGTTTTTCCTGACTGCAGTACTAAGAGCAGACAGTGTTTGGGAACAGAGACAGTGAATTTAACTCGAGTATGACAAGCAGTAATGTATGCAGGATAATACGCTTACCTAATATCCTTCATTTAAAATGCACAACACTGTGGGGAAAACGCAAATTACTTTGAAATATAATCAAAGCTATTCATATTTAATACTTCAAACAAGAGATCTAAAATGTTGCAGAGGTGACAACATATTACAGAAAATGTCAGCATTTAGGCTTGTCAAATTATAAAATAATAAGCTTCTATTTTAGATTCTCTGAAAAGGCAATTAATTTTGAAACTATTTCACAAAAGAACTTTGTGCTTCTGTCACAAACTAATGAACAAAATAGAGATATGATACATTATTTGTGTATTTTCCAATACGCAAGTGCTGAACTATAAACTGCAGAGCTCTCTGAGATGACTTTTCAGTACAGCAGATATTGTAAGTAAGCTCAAAAGCTTTATCCACCATCCATTTAGAAGTACACTGAAAATACCATAATCAATGATATCCTCAGGTACATCATCAGCATGTCCTGCAGTTTTGACTCTCAGATACACAGCAAATTATTTTCCTTTATTTTGCATAGGGGCAAAAGTAGATTTAAAAAAAAATCAGTATCAAACATCATTCACATAATAAAACATTTTTGTGTATTCACACATTAAAAGACATGTTTGTGAATAAATCTCCAAATACAGCATAGTAATTATATTAATCTTAATAATAATTTTCATGGTCTGATCAAACTCCTGTTAATGAAGAATTATTTTTTTTTCAGCTAACAGACAATAGCCTGACTCAATTGCTCTGTGAATTATGTTTGCAACTCTATGCACAGTGGCTGTATCTCTGTATTACTCAAACACAAGCCAATAAGAGGTTTTGTAGGGGACCAGATTCCACAACAGTAACAAGTAAATCTTTGTTGAACTATGTACAGTAATTTCTTCTCAACATGCTACATCCTTAAGTAAAACACAGTCAAAATAGAAAGCTCTTTGATTTTTAGCCAAGAACTTTATTCTAGCAAATTGTGAATGGAAGGAAAACAAGGCTATTTGGTTGTACCATGCATGTAAAGACAAAATCCTTTGGAGCATTATTTATGGTTTAGCATATAAACTGATTTTGCCTTTGAGCAGAGTGTAAAATCACTGTAAATGAAATTCACTAGCAATCAAATTATTTACTTAGTGAAAACCAGTAATAAGCAAATTCAAATCCAATGTTAACATCCAACACAAAATAAAGTTGAAAGTATCCATTAAATTTTAGTCTTCATTTTAGCCTCCAGGTATCCTCCCAATCTAGTTTGCCAGTATCATGAACTCATTGGACAAAAGTGTATTTTAATATAGTCAGCAAGGTCCTAAACCTCTAAAATGGAAGACAGAACTGAGAAATACAGGAATGTTAAAAAAGTGTTTAGGACTCACAGTATATATGTGGTTCCTACATCGTGCTACAGCTAAGTCAGTGAATATGATCTCGACTTTATACGAGATAATACTGATAATACTTTAAAAATAAATAAACTCTATTACATCTGCATTATGGGACCACAAAAGACAGATCTGTCAGAAGTGCTAAGGGTGCTATTGTCTTCTCTCCATTTCAGCTACAGAATCTTGGATATATAGATGAAAAGAGACTTTTTAAACATCACATCTGGACTGCAGCTGCATTCATCTGTAAGGCTCCAAATTCAGTTTCTTTTTTGAAAAAAATTACACTGTCAAATTGGAAATGACTTTAGGAAGTCCTATGATGGCAATACACCTTGAAAAAATCATCTGACAATGACAGATGGAGATCATAAATCTATCTAGCTTTTTCAATACAATCCAGGTATGTCTTGATTCTGCTATTTGTATTATTTTTCTGTATTCAAAGCTTACAATATCAAAAAACAAGAGTACTGTCCTCAAGTGCAGAAAGCACTTGAGGTTTTTTTTAAGCTTTCTGAGAGAGAATAAACATGTTCAGCTGTAGTTGCACAGCTGTATTTCAATACATGAAGTATCTCTACTGCTCTGAAAATGAAGTATTTATGATAAATACCCTTTAATTTTCTTTTGCTTGTATTCAGAACAGCAGCTCAAGGGCAAAATATATATATGCTTGGTTACAGACAGCATGTGATTTAGTAACTCTACAGGTATTAATGATCAGGGACATTTGTGCTTTGAGGTCCCTCCTCCTCTTCTCTTCGTACTCTATACTGTGATTTTAAAAATTCTTACTCTTAGTTTCATTCTCTCTCATTCCCCCATCAGCTTTCTTTACCCACTCTACATATTGGATTTGCACTGCTCTTGGGATCAGAATGTAGACATATATTTTGGAAGAGATTTGTATCAACACTCATAATCTCAGGAGATAAAATATATGTATCGGAGGCAAAAAAATTACATTCTTCAGGTCAATATCTTTTATCTTATGGAACTTTTCAAAACGCTAGGTCAGTGAGCCCTGTAGAATGTAGAAAGAAGTAAGATCAGTAAGAACACGAGAGCTCAATGAGAAAGTGGCAAAAGTGGCCACTGCAGACATTCAGTCAGTAAACAGCCACCTTATCCATTAGATCATGCCATGTATCAATTCGGGGGCTGTCACATTGCATTTCCTACAGTTTATTCATGCGAGGAAGGAAAGAAAGCAGAAAGTAAATAATTTATACGAAATTCATCTAGGAGAACCTGTTAGTCTCTTTTTTCCCCTTACATTAACTAGCTTATTTTTCTAGGAAAAGGACAAATCTAATAACTGAGAAAATGGAATAAAGGAAACTTCAATACTAAAAGTCATGCATTCTGCAGTAGAGGATTGTAATGGGATTCAGTGACACACCAATTTCTGTCAACTTTTCTTCTTTCTGCAAAAAAAGTATGGAAATGCACAGAGGAGCCACTGTATACAGTGTCTTTATTATATGAACAGCCTCACATTATTTGGGATTGCAAGTAGCAACACATTCACAGCCACTGATTATAATGGAAGCACTGTCATAGAATCACAGAATGCTTTTGGTTGGAAGGGACCTTAAAAAGCCTCTAGTTTTAAAAGCCCTGGGTGGGCAGGAACCCTTTCCACTAGACCAAGTTGCTCAAAGCCCCATCCAGCCTGGTCTTGTACACTTCCATGGATGGGGCATCTCCAACCTCTCTGTCAACCAGTTCCAGTGCCTCACCACCCTCACAGTACAGAATTTTTTCCTAATATGCAATCTAAATCTGTCCTACTTCATCTTCAGGATATTCCCTTTGTTCTAACACTACCAGCCCTTGTAAGAATTCCCCCTCCAGTTCTCTTGTAGTTGCCTTTAGGCACTGGAAGGGGCTCTAAACTCCCCATGGACCATTCTCTTCTCCAGGCTGAACAACCCAGCTCTCTCAGCTTGTCTCCAAAACAGAAGTACTCCAACACTGTGATCATCTTCCTTCTTCCATCTCCTCTGGACTTGATTCCAACGGGTCAACACCTTTCTTATGTTGAGTGCCCCAGAGCAGGACACAGTACCCCAGGCAGGGTCTCACAAGAACAGAGTAGAGAAGGGGAATCACCTTCCTACATCAGAGCTATGTAAAGCACAGAGAATGAGATAAATTGCACAGGAAAACCATAATATGTAGCAGCATACAGTGCAAAGCCTGTTATGCAATGAAAATGGTAAAAGCTTTAAAGAGATGCTAACATTACCTTTCTGGCTATACCTTCCAAAATTTCGACTCCTATATTTTATTCTGAATGAACTGAGGGCCAATGTACTGTGAGAGCAGCATCTGGATCCCTCCCTCCCTTGAAAGTATTTTAAATATGATTAAAAATGCTTGCTCTGATTTATTTTGAAGTAACAATTTCCTGGACAGGATTACATTGACAGTTTAAGGAACTAATCTTCTACAAGGCAGATTTTACCACATAGAAAGATTAAATATTTCAGGCATGCAAACCTGATAAAAGCTCAATCAAAACCCACAAAACTGAAAGTAAGGCAGCCCCTGTTGTTGGTGGTACTTTTAATTTATTATTACAGTATCCTCACACTATTTCCTTTTTTTTTTTTTTTTAAAATACCATTTCTCCTTCATGGAAGTTTAAATTTTGGCTGCCAATAATCCAGACTGAAATGGATCACCGCACTGAGTTTGTTTTCTCTGAACACAAACCCTGCCATCAGTCAACTGAATTATTTTTTTCTAAATAATGAACGCCTTACAGAAATAGACTAAACATACTTTGACACCAGAATCACTAACTGTGATTCTACAGACCTTGAGGATAATTCCCTTCAATTTTTTACATAGAAAGACTCCTAGATTAACCAATTCTTTCTTGTACAGACCCTTGTGTTTAATATGCTCCATAATTGTGGTTACCCTAATGTAGAAAATGCAACACTGTTCTCAGCAAATTAAAGCAATTGGGCTCCCTACTCTTACACTGGATGCATTTCAAAAGTTTTATTCCAGATTTAATTAAACTAGTGCCTCCAGACTGCAAAGGCTCACCAATGTGGTTTAAAACTGTCTGATATGGATTTAAAACTGACATGGATGTAGACTTAGAGGGCTTCTCACCATGTGGGGAGCAAACGTCTTTGATGGCACCTGGAGTGGAGCTTCTGGTATGTTCCCCAATGAAATCTACTTTAAACTCCTCAAACCCAGTCTTTGAGCTCAACCAGGAAACCGTAAGTAAGAAGCACTAAGGAATTCCTTAAAATAATATTGCTGCTCCAAAGCAAAACACTAGTGAAGATGTAGACACACCTGTTTGGAACCCTGCTGTCCAAATGCTCAGTGATTCCTTAGAAGTATTTGAGCAGTGTAATGAGATATGGTTTCCTTCTGCTAAAACTGTATTGCCTTCTATTATCATATGTTTCCATTAATTTACCAACTCAAGCTTTTGATACAGTTTCCTTTAATTTTCTAACAGTCAGAAAAGTACTATATGGCTTTTTGATTCACACTTGGAGCCATTTCAAAAAAACAGCTTAACATCTCATTTACCACCCCATGGTCAATTTAAGTTGTACATTATATGGTAAACCCAGCAGTCAGTAATTTCATGATTGAGTTCCTTGAAAATTTTGGGGTGAATACCAATGTGAAGACTAGCCTGTGAAGACTAGATGTACCATTGCTGATTTATTACTATTAATTTTATCAATTCTGCTATAAAATGCTCTGGTGTTTCTTATTAGAGAAACCCTCACATATGTACCCTATAGAGAAAGGTGCTACCGAGCTTTTCATGGAAAAATTCCGAATGGCTCATTAAACACAATCAGCTTTTAAGATTCAAAGGCAACAGACAAAATCATTTTCTCAGCCCAGCAATGTACACTTAGCTTCTCCTCTCAGGCTTTCCTTCACTGCTTTCTGAAGCATTTGCCAAAGTTAATGAAAACCAGATTTTCATCAGACTAACTTATAGCTAGTACAAAGGCAAGCACAGAGATTCTACTCATATGATGAAAGAGAGGCAGATAAGTGGTCCAAGTATTGTTGGTATTCAGAATCACATTTGCTTTACTACACAGTGATTTAAAAATGCATGAGCTCTTAATTAACCAAAATATGAAAGATCATTGTTGTTTTTGCAAGTAGATTATATACACTGAGAAGAATTGAGATAATTAAAGATCTTCTTAGAAATTTAAGCCACAAAATAAAAGTAGTATTGTGATGAGCAATCTCAGCAAAGGAAAAATTATAGGAATTTAGCATTTCTGTTGACAAAACATCAATTCTAACTTACAATGTGTCAGAAAGGAGGCTACTCTAGTTAGTGACAACACCAAGGAGTGCTGGTAAATCACCAACTGAAAAGAAAGTAATGAAAAATCTGGTAGTTGATTAATAAAAATACTCATACACTTATTTATACAAAGTGACTGTGTAAGAGTCATGCTTTTTGAGGTTGATGGTGGTGTCAAGCAAAGGATGGAGAGGAGCACCAGGCTCAGAAAGAAAGCACCTTCTCTCATGTTTGCTTATAATCTCTCCCAAGGAGATGGACCCTGTTGAAACTTAACATTATCACTCTTCCACGCTGGGACTTCATGCAAGACAGGCTCAGGAAGCCTGAAGTGACACCATGTGGTGTTACTGTCTGATGGACAATGGCTGCAGAGCGCAGGAGTTTGCACTGAGGGCCAGATGTGCACATCTCATGCACAATGCAGGAAATGTGAGAATTCTGCCTTTCTCATCTCAAAACTACCTTTTCATCTAGGTCTGATCCAGATGACTGTACTCAAGAGAGTTAATGAAAATGGTTAAGCTCCAGTAAAATATATGCTTCTACACTTCACCAGGTTCAGAATATATTCACATTGTAGCAATTGCTTGTTTTACTGCCAGTCAGTTGCACTAATAAACAAGGTATTCTATCAATTTCAGCATTACAAGAAATTTATCTTTCCTCATTCATACAAACTTTGCATTTAATCATTCTCTATTTATCCTCATCATTTTTTTCTTACTACTTTAACCCATGTCATTGTGCCTGCTTGCTGACACCTGCCCACTTTCTTTCCTCCCCTTTTGGTGCTCAGAACTCTTTTTTTTTTTTGAGTTACTGTACAATAATATTCAAAGCCTCCAGTCAGGATGAAAGTTCTCCCACTTCTACAAATATGTAATGAAAAACAACCTTTCCTATATCAGCAGATATCAAGCACAAAAAAAAACAAAAACAAAAACAAAAACAAAAAAAAACCAAAATAAAGTGTAGTGTAGTAACAAAATGCAAGACGTGTTTCATAGAAATGGTACAGAGCTTTATGATCCTCATTACAAGTGAATTACTGAGTTGTATAAATAGTTCAACCTCTTACAGGAAATATAATGAAACGTTTTTAAATTAGTCTTGTGTTTCTGTTGATATACTTCAGAGCAATATTGGCCTCGAGATCCCTTAATGCTTTTAATAAAGCATACAAGATGAAATAAGAAAAATTAAAACTCAATTTAAATACACTTAAAAGATTTCAATTTGTACATGTTAGTGGAGTAAATTACAGTTAATGTGTTAAAGTTCTGGGATTTGTTATTTCTAAAATGATGCAATTAGCCTCCAAGTTCAAACTTAATGTTACAGTATAACTATTTTTAGCAAGTAAAAAATCACTTTACATCTACCGTTAATTGCAGTTAATTTGGCCTTTGAGATATACCCGTTCGAAAACAAGAATGATTTTTAATGACTATGACAATAAGAAATGGATAAACTACTGAAAGTAAAAATGAAACTCCCATGGAGTCTAAGTGTCCATCTACTTTGCTTTATCTTTCTCATCAAATTACATTGCAGAAAGATGTTTCAGATTGATGTGTGAAGCAAAGGTGAAAACCTAGAAAGGAACCTTTCAAGCACTTCAATTTCTCATAATTACTTTTTACTTATTGCAATCATTGAAATATGTGTCAGAAGCAAAACAGTTTTTAACACTAAAGATATTGTTTGGTGAGTAGTGAGGTCAACCAGCCAGTCATCATTCTCCACAAGTGCACACAGCCTGAAGTAGCACTACTGCACATGAAGCAAGATGACCTTCAGAGTTTCTTCCAACCTCAACCAATCTGGGCTATCCAGCCTGAATTACACTTTTACCTTCTATAGAGTACACTTCTCCTCTTGCTCCACTTCCAAGAAAACAGCTGTATTCATAAGGACTTAACACTGTCTTAGGAGAAGGAATAAAAAGTACTCCTTCTAAAGGAAGAGAAAATACATGTTTTTATAGCTTCACCTATTACTATTCATGCAAAGTATTTAATAAGTGAAATATTTAAACAAACATTTAAACATCTCTTTAGAAGAAGCTACGTAATCACCGTCACTCAAATATTTTTAAACTTATAATGACTATAAAAAAAAGACAAAAAGGAAATAGTTTAAATAAATTTTTGGTACAAATCTCAAACTAAAGTACAGTAGGACACATATGAGATGTTTCTTCTTTTATCCTTGTATTCCATTCAACCCTTTTAAAAATTCTTTTCAAGGGCAATGAAAGTCTAGGATTTCCATTTCTGTCATCAACACGATCAGGGAGTGAACAAGTCTCCACAAAGCTGTATTCAGATCTGTCCTTTGGCATCAGAAGCACTCTGAATACAATAGGATTTTTATGCCCTTCCATTCCAATCCATCATAACTAAGTGTACATAACTAAGTATTCTGGATTTGGGAAGCAGATATTTTATTATATCACTTACCCCCTAGCTCACACCTTACAGATATTAGACATCAGCCTTAGGGCAGCACACTGAAGGGTGCAGGTGAGCCATAGCTAATAATTCCCGTCGGTTGTTTACTGGGGAAACCAAAATGGTGCAAACTTGAAAGGTTGCTTAGTGCAATTAGGTACACGTATAGATAAGCAACAAGACATTTACAAACAATTGTTGGATGCTTGCAGCTTCTACAAAACAAATTATGAATCTGAAATGTAAATGCACAATGGAGTCAAATCTTAGTGATCAGCAGTGGCAAAGTTGATACAATACAATGTTACAGAAATGCATTAGAAGAGTAGTTAATCACAGGAGTTTTTTGATAATGCTGATAACACTGGATCAAATACCTATATTGTGGGGTAATGTATCTTATATGAACAATCTGTGGTGGGTATACACTGAAGTCAACCAAGACAGAAGAAAGGCTAAGCAGAATTTCTGTGTTAGCTAGAGTTTCAGCAAGGGAAAATATGACTGATATGTGTCCAGATTCATAACATTTTCACTGTAAAATCCCACACTTTTTTTTTCAAATTATTCACTAGCTGTAATATAGAAATATAGAAAGAATTTTTTAAAAGTAATTTGCTTAGAAAAAAATTAAAAGCTGAGTCAAAGAAAAAATATATTTATGTGTAAAATAAGTCAAATTTTCTTTGGTAAATACTAACTTTTGTCAACTGCTAAATTAAAATGTGTATTACAATGACCATTTCCATCAACACAACATTGTACAACAAACTGAAAGAAACATTTATCTTGAAAAAAAAAAATTGTCTCCTTCACTGAAGCAATTCCCTGTAAATATTGCCAGCAGTTTCTAGTTATATGTTCCGCTACATGTATATTTCCCCTACCCCAGTACTGAGATAATTTTATATTTAAGTTATATTTTTGCTCACGATAGGAACCCATATATTCCAACAGATACAACTTTGTCATAAAACACTCTTTGACATGGATGAATTAACCCTCTGTTGCACCCTGGAAGTGAGTAATCCAGTTCTAGAATTCCTGGAAAAAATGAAAGAAAATGTAATCAATATTAAACTAATTTTACCTGCAAGAGGTTTTCATTGTAAGATTAAATCCTAACAGCAGGGGAAAAAAAAAAAAAAGCTTCTTAGGTCCTGTTTCCTGTGGTTTAAAATAATGTGCTTTAAAAAAACTATGTGTTTTTTGGTTTTGGTTTTGTTTTTGTTTTTGTTTATGTGTGCGGGGTGATGGGAGTTGAGTGGGGTTTTTGTCTTGTTTTTTTCTTTTTCTTTTCTTTGGATATTCACTAGTCAGCAGCATACGAGAGTGCCTTATGTTTCTTTTACTGCAGCATATTCTAGTCTAGTTTTATCAATAGTAAAGAAAACCTGAAATATAATTCTGTACTCAATGTATAAATTGTTTTAGGCTGAATTTGGTTTGTTATGCATTTATGTAAAGTTGTTCTTAGGCCATTGGTTAAATACTTGAAAGGGTGATTGATGTAAGTGATCAGTTTGCAGCTTCAAAGTAAGTTAGTATTATGTAACTGCATTTACTTATTACTTTTCTTCCTTTATGTTTTTTACATCAGCATATTTTCATTAGCAACTGTGATACTTCTTATACGAATCTCACACAGCAAGGAGAATTTCTGGTCATTTTTTTCACAGTTGTGACAGTTGAGAGAGCAACCTCTACTGAACTTGCTAACAATGGTAACTGTAGTGTAACTGTTATAGAATCACAGAACAAGCTGAATTGGAAGGGACCCATCAGGATCGATTCCAATTCCCAGCCCCACACAGGACACCCTAAGAGTCACACCATGTGCCTGAGAGCGTCGTCCAAATGCTTCTTGAACTCAAACAGGCTTGGGGCTGTGACCACTTCCCTGTCCCAGTGCCTGACCCCAGCCCCTCCTGCTGAAGAACCTTTTCCTGATATCCAGCCTGAACCTCCCCTTCATGCCTTTTCCTCCAGTCCTGTCACTGGGCAGAAGAGTGAAGAGATGGTACCTCCCCCTCCGACAGGCNGGGACCCATCAGGATCGATTCCAATTCCCAGTCCCACACAGGACACCCTAAGAGTCACACCATGTGCCTGAGAGCGTCGTCCAAATGCTTCTTGAACTCAAACAGGCTTGGGGCTGTGACCACTTCCCTGTCCCAGTGCCTGACCCCAGCCCCTCCTGCTGAAGAACCTTTTCCTGATATCCAGCCTGAACCTCCCCTTCATGCCTTTTCCTCCAGTCCTGTCACTGGGCAGAAGAGTGAAGAGATGGTACCTCCCCCTCCGACAGGCAAGTTGTAACTGCAGTGAGGTCTCCCCTCAGTCTCCTCCAGGCTGAACAGACCAAGTGGCCTCAGTCACTTCTCACACAGCCTCCCCTCCAGGCCCTTCATTCACCATCTTTGTTGCCCTCCTTTGGACACTCTCTAACAGCTCAATGTCTCTTTTGTATTGTGTTGCCCAAAACTGCCCCCAGCCCTTGAGGTGAGGCCTCCCCAGCTCAGAGCAGAGCGGGACAATCCCCCCCCTTGCCTGGCTGGTGATGTTCTGCCTGATGACTCCCAGGACATGGGTGGCCCTCCTGGCTGCCAGGGCACTGCTGACTCAATTATGTTGAGAAATTTAAAAATACCCCTATGCATAACTGATTAATTCATTTTGCCCTTAATTTGTCAACCAGCTGGAATTGAATTACCTAAAATAATTAAAGCAAATTAAACTAACCAATATTGAGCCACTATTTTGACTTCAAATTGCTGAAATATATTTCCAGAAATAGAGACGTTATTTTTAAGAATGTTCAAACATATGAATGACTATTTAACAAGTGTCTTTAGATCTATGTTAGCTATCCTACTGCTAACTAATTTACTTTACCTTCCAAAGCAAATTTTCTTTTACCAAATAGTACAGCTTTCCACGTGAAGTATCAGGAAGAGCTACATTCTAAAAAATTAAATGGTATAGTACGATACTTTTAAGTAAAATCTACCCCAAGATGATAATAATATATCATTTGAAGGACGTAATCCCAATTTTGAAGGGCCCAGATTCAGGGGAAAACATACTTTAAATCATTATGTATTTAAAGGAATCATACAACTTGTGTTTCATGGTTAAAAGTCAATTAAAACTAAAACGTATGCTTATAGTTCTTCAAGTTTTTATTCTGGTATTATTGCAGAGTTTAAGAAATAGTGAAAAAAAATCTTGTTACTCAAAGAACAAAAGAGTGGGTGGACAGGAGGTACTGAACAACTAATTGGACAGTTTTAGAAAATGTTTTGATGATTTTATATCATTAACTTGGACAAAATTTCTGTTCTTACCAGCCTAGACCAATCATCTGCCTTGTATTTCTAGAAAATCATTGGAGCTTTATTTACTTCTGTGATGTTTTTCAGAATAGTAGATCATTAAATAAAGATTTTTTTTTTTAATACGATGTTTTAAGGGATAAACACTATCCACTGCCAAGAGATTAAGACATAGCAAATGCACAGGCATTTTTCATCCATGCAATGGGCTCCAAAGTCAAATAAACTTTCCTTAAGAAACATTCCATTACTAGAAAAGGGCACACAAAACACCACCAGTTCTTTTGTCTCTCTTCGGTTATAAACACCATCCAAAGCCACTTTTCCCTATCTCCTGGGTAGGCTAGAAAGACCTAAGACTGTAAAGAGGTAACCAAATCCCAGGCATGGTGGTTTTCCATTCCCAGTTCTAGCCACTAGCAACACTGAATGAACATTCTTGATGGGCACAGGGAGGGACACACACACACATGCTCATGTGGCTGGCGCCCAGATCTGACAGACAGGGCAGAGCCTTTTCCAGCACACACATAGCCAACACTCTTGTAAACACAAAGCACATGTGGTACAATACTGTTCTTCCTCTCTGGCCTACCAGGTTTTGGATTTAAAATGAGAATAATGGTACTAACACGCTGATGTTTTAGTTGTTGCTAAGTCAAAGACATAAAGTCAAGGACTTTCAGTCAAGGACTTTTCAATTTCCCTCTACCAGTGAGCAGGTGTACAAGAAGCCAGAGTAGGAGGGAGGTCAAGACAGCTGACCCAAACTGGCCAAAGTGATATTCCTCACTATAGAACATCACGCCCAGTATATAAGCTGGTGGGAGTTGGCTGTGATGGGAGATCACTGCCTGGGGACAGACCGGGCAGCACTGAACAGGTATTGCACATGACTTTTATGTCTCTCTCTCTCTCCCCTGTTTCATTATTATTATTATTAATATTAATTCTATTATTACTACTAAATTTTCCTTTATTCCAAATATTAAACTCTTCTTATCTCAAACCTTGGTTTTTTTTTTTTTGTTCTCCTCCTCATTTCATCCTGGGAGAGGAGGTGTGAGACAGTGGCTATGTGGTACTTAGTTGCTGGTTGGGTTTAAACCACAACCATGCCTCCACTGTTGTGTGCCCAAGGATAATGGAAAGACTGGTAACTTTGCACTGCCTCATCCAGGTCTTTTTAAGGAGTAATGGACAAATACACTGTAGGAACCATTGCATTTATGCTTCACCAGAAAGGTCTTTAAGCCTGCTTGCCTAAAACACTGGCGGAGGTTTTAAATGGAAAGTTAGCTGACTTCTCCTTTAACATTCTCTACAGAAAATTGCCATTTCTTTTTCCCCTAAGGGGAACCTCTTAAATACATTATGATATTCTGTTTTATAATAAAATTCCTAGATAATTTGAAAAATCTTATTATTCATAATTGCAACCTTTATCTGATAACTGCCTTGTTGTTTCTTCCATGAGTTTTCAGAACTTGCTCAGTTATATGCCTGAAGAATTGCAAATTAACTTTCTCTTAGCTTTTATAAAATTCAGTAATTTTAATGTATTAATGAAAATGAAATTTCATTAAATTTCTTAATGTTTCATAAAATAGGGAGTATTAAGGCTGGTTCACTCCATCAAATTACATGATTCATGAATACGGTACACAGAAGTCATATTAAATAGGAAGGCAGCAAATCTGCAAAGGTCTTGCACTTATTCCTCAGTAAATACCAATGTTCTTTAAAGGCAAGAATAATTTAGCAAATACTGAAGAACAGGTGGGAAACATTTACGATATCTTAGGACTGCCATTAAAGCGTGACAACACTCTATTATTACTTGACATCTGTTAGCAATTCCAATAGAAAGTAATTAATGGAAAAAATTTCTTTCCTATCTCATTATATTTATTATATTATTATCCATTTGGTCTAATGTTGATCTAAGTGGAGGAAAATTGTGGAGCTAATTGCTAGTATGTTTTCCAGAAAGTAACACTACAATATTTGACAACAAATGGAGAGAATTTATGCTTAAAGGGCAAAATAATAACTGTTTTCCTTGTGCCAGAAAAGAGGAACTTGAGAATTCTGAGGTTATGACAAAGTAAATTGCACAAATAAAAACCAACATAAAATGTAAAATAGGTTGTGTGAACTCTGGAAGACAAAGCATGAGGAAAGAGGTATCTCTGTTGACAAGGAAAGGTATTAATTTTGCTGTCAGCTCTGATGTTATTGCAGCTCAGGGAACAACTGAGGAAGAATGAGTAGATGAAGTATCTAATTCTGTCGAGGGTGACTCTTTGCAAGTAATCATAAACTGCAGTAAGGAACAGTCAATCAAAATCATTGTTGTATATGCCTGGAGATTGTTCACCCAAAATATAACATTAGTGAATTTGTAACAGTCCAGGCTGCACAAGGTTCCTAATAAAAATGACTCAAGCTTGGCATGGTAAGACAGAGAGAGAAAACATATATCTGGCCAAAATATGTTCACACAAACAAAACAGCTTGAGGCTTTTCCAGAAATTTCATACAAATACAACATGTGGATTCTTCCTGCATGGTCAAAAAACAAAATGTAAAGGAAGGCTTGCTTTGGCTTCACAAAAGTCAGAGCAGAGCTTAGGTATAGTGAAACATTCTTATAGATGTCAGTTAAACTTAGCATTAAAAGAGCTCTAGAAAACAAAGACAGTTCTGGAATAGTGCTGAGAGACTACAAAATGCAACTCATCAGCTCCTTTCATTTAGAAATGCAAACAGAAATTTGTTATAAGCTAGTTGCCTTAGCAACAGTACTACAAATTAAATGCTGGAAACACTTGAGCAGTAACTGACGTTGTAGCCTGGCAACACTTTGTACGTGAGAAGCTCTTTCTTCCTGACCCGAACCTCAGTGGCATAATGACCTCAGAGCAAATGGACACATTTCCAAAGTTCAGGGTAAATCAAGACTTCAATAAAAAAAGTAATCTAAAAGATTACTCCACAATCACATGTTACAGCATTCAATTTATACAGTGCAGTGAGTAAAACAAACTTTCAAAACACGGGGCTGTGGGGATTTTCTGTCCCAATCTTTTCTCTACATGGGATGGTGATGAATACCAAAACATTGAGTCAGAGTACGTGTGGCTGCCAAAAGTGTAAAGTGATAGCACTTGGTTTATGACATCTGATGTCAAGTCCTGTAGTCACTACTCTGAGCTCAACCAGTACTCAATATATCCTTGCTGATTATACACATACTAAGCACAAAAGTAACACAGCAAATAAAATGGCAATTCCTATAAATACATGTGATATATGTATACGCATGTGTGCACTGGGATGATGTTGTAAGGAGAGAAGAGCTGGGGAGAAAGCAGAGAATTCCATTGCTTCAGGGAAGTGTTTCAGAGTACCACTCAACACTTGTAGTGTTGCTGCAAACTATGTAATACTTTATCATGCATATCCAAATTTATGTCTATACCTCTGGTTTATACATAGCCTTTCCTTGCCTCCTCAAAACCATCAAGATTACACCCAATGCTGTGAAAACTGAAAAATCCAATAGAAAAAATCCAAAAGAAAATCTTTCATATACTCCCCTAGAACATAACAAGTCTCTGTAGACAGACACACAAACTATATAAACACCTGCTAGAAAATGAATAAAAAGAGATGAGGGACTCTTGCAATGTTAACGAGAAGCCAGGTCAGTAATGGGTCCTGATTATTTGGTAAACCATTTTATTAAACCTTAACAAGAGTTATCAAGCCATTGAAAGTTTACTGTACTTACAGTATCTTTATAGTATTATAGATATTGATGAGTTGCCCTTTTTCCACCTCTGTTGCTATCTATCTCAGTCCTCTAGCAGGGAGACTTCTGTTGTAATACCTCATTCAGCATTGATAAGAAAGAGGTGGTGGTGTCATAGCTTCATCTTTATGACTACTTTCCAAAAAGGAAAACAAAATAAAATTTGTCTGCCTGAAAATCTATTTTAAATATTGTTACTTTTGGCGTTTCATAACAATAGCAGTAAAAACCCTTTGAAAGACATATTAGTCAGAATAACCATTTCAAACTACTACTGATAAATGGGGAAATCCCCTAAAAGTGGTCCTTTGATTTTTTTGTTTTTCCTACGAGTGACACTCCTCTGCAGTGAAGAGAGTACATAGGCTGTGTAATGCTTGTACAGAGAAGCAGAAAACCCAATGACTCTGTAACATCGGCTTACAGATTATAGAAGACACAATCACTTCTGATAACTGCTATTTTGAGTCTGTAAAAGGCTGCAAGCTACAATTTGCATGTTTAGCATAGTGAAAGGTGATAAAAGTGGCTAGGTAGAATTTATGGAGTTTGTTCTGACAGCCTTTGTGCAATTTCCCATTCAGATTATTTTCCATTATTTCCTACTTCATAAGATAAATTATAAGAATTTATGGGAGCAGACAGGGCACAAAGCTGTCTTGGTTTCATATCACAAGGTCATGCTCCATAATCATTTAACATTGCTGCTTCTAGAAGGGCTATCTAGAGTTTGTGTAAGAAGTAAATCTTACTCCGATTTTTCCTCAATAGATGAAACATTAAAATAGAGAGCATATTGACTTTCTGCAAAAAAATCATAGAAAATATTTTATAAACTAGAGGTTTGGGTTTTTTGGTTTTTTTTTTTTCCTTAATACTGTATTAATACTGTGTTAATTTATGTAAAGGAAATGTAATTTTACAATCTTTTTAAATCAGGTGGGGTTACTAATGACTATACCTTAAAATAATCAGATAAAGTAGATGTATAAAATGGAAAGAAAGTAATCTGCACAGTTATTAAATTAAACGATAAAGATAACACTCAAATATGTACCTCTGACTCTTTTTGAAGTTAACATAGGTAGATTGTCTGCCTGGTTCTTTACACCTGCCAGTAAAATATCACTTACTTTAAGCTGACACTTCACTATTAATTCTACTTAGGTAAACTGTACTTAAAAAAAAAAAGAAAACAAACAAAAAAACCTCTCTAAAAATAATTCTAGGGCTATTTATCCCCATATTTGTCAGTATAATTATAGATTACCCTATGTTAATTTCCTGTGAAATGTTTATCTCCTCCATCCCTGGCATTCAGCAGTCTCAGTTCTGCTTAGAAAGACTCTAGAAGCTATGCCTGGAAAGCATAGAAACATAGAAAGAATTTTTTATCCTACAAATAGAAAAGTAAGATGAGATGTAAGGGATTGAGCTGTCCCTCGTTTATACTGGTAGCCACAAAGAGTTCAGATCAATGACATTGCCCTTCCACATTGGCATGCAGATGCATGCAAAACCAAAAAACATGGGGTTTATAATGATGTTTTAAAACAAGCATATAGATTTTCTATAAATCATTAATATTTACATAGTAATGTCAACCACAGAAGTCATCACACACACTTTGATGTACATCTCAGTCCTTTCATCATCCTCACACTTGAGTAATTTTCTTCTTAGTGCAGCCTTAGAGAAGCTGAACTTCTTTTGACTGAAATGCAACATTTCCATGCCACACACAGAAACAAAGTAGTTGGAAACTTGCCAATTAATTGTATGCAACATATGGCTTTAATGGTGATGTACAATTATGTTGATGAGAAAGTCGTACTTTCTGAGATTCAGCACTAACTGACAGTGTGTTCCTTTAAGCTGCATAATACTTGTAATATCAGATATTCCTGTTGTCAAAAACCCTTTAAAAGTCCCCAAAATTGACTGTGGATGCTAAGAAAGCTATCTGAGACCAAACTGACTGAAACACAGATCCCATCTCAACTTGAGACTCAGCCCCAACATCAGGTTAATTTAATTTGTGTTGTTTTCTTTGTTGTTGACTGGGGAACAGTGCTCTACACATTGCTCTAATTTGTTTGTATCTCAACAAACAACCTAGTCTGTCTGTGTAGTGAAAAGTCTTCTTGCACATACCACATTTTAAATTAAAATATATTTATTAGTTGTAGCGTTGCACAGAGACCGGCAAAGTGTTTTAGGGGAATGCAATGGAAATTATTTCACCCTAAAGGTAATAAATGGATCAAAGTTAAGATATACATACTATTATTCCCGAGACAACATTTGCTAAAGTACAGTTATTTTATTTGGATCCTTATTCTCTGGATTTTGGATCCTTATATTCTCTGTTGCCCCAGCTGCTGTGTAGTGCCTGGTTATAATGTTCTCCCCACCTAATCCTAAACTACATATTATACAGTTAAAGTTATTTGGCATAAAATACAAACTTTCATTTAGAAATTGAAAAATAAAATGCAAATGTCAACGTGACCCATGTCTATATTCTTTGTTACGCATTCAGCACAATAAAATCTGTTCTTTTGACTACACTTCAAGGATTTGCTTATTACTAATGTAACTGGAGATGCATTATTTTGTAAAGCACTAGCTGGATGTTACTTCTGACCAAACATTTGGTCACATGAAAATTGTTAAGTAACCTTGCACATTCACACCTGACACTTGAATATTTTGCTGTTTGAAATGTTTTATATCTCCAAGTGTAGGTCAATTGTTTATGCTTTACTCTCACTACTTGTTTTAATGTAGACATGTCTTTACCCAACTGCTTAGCATTTCTTAGCAACTAAAAGGGTTCCACACAAAATTGTTGTCAATTTTACAAATGACTCATTGTAAATGTTTAAATGATTTCTTTCAATTTTAACAAAATTTACCACTCTATTCCGGTATCTGACAGTCTTTTTCAACTGGAACTAAATGCATTTGAACCTTGAATTTTAATATCTTCTGAATGTTTTCAGAAAGTATTAAACTACTGGATGAGATAAAACAGGCATATAACATAAATGTAGTAAAAAATATTTTGTGTTGTGTGACTGATTACTTCCAGTTAAGCTGAAGAAACTTTTCACAAAAACCCCAACCTGTTTCTTACCAAATTTCAGAGAATAAAATCATTAATCAAGCAGCATGTACTACAGCATCACTACAACCTCTACTTCTGCTATGAAATACATGACAGTGTCCTAAGATCCTACTCCAAATAATACTGGACTTTTCACATGAAACACTGTTCAAGAATATGATCAGGCTACCTTGAAAATTGAATCTTTTGTCCTTGGTAGAGAAGATTATTACTCGGATAATCACCTCAAATTTTCAATTACTTTAATTTTTGCTATAGAACAGAAATTATAGGTATTTTGCTCACATTTACTGCCACTCCAGATTTTCAAACATCTCGTTTGAAAACTGTGGATGAATAATCAATGAAGGAGGAAGTAAAAAGAAGAAATGATTTGGAATTTTCATGTAAAGGTGTTATGCCTTCCAAGAAAATTTTCAAACATGAATGTAGGAAAAGAAATGTTGAAATCTTTCCTCAATAAAAAGTAGGATTTGGTTTTTGAGTTACTGATTCACCAATAAACTTCTCAGTTATTCAGGAGGAGAAATGGTAAAAGAAAGTATGAAAATTTTACTTCTCTAGAGAGACTGCAGTAATAAAAATATACTGGACACCACCAGAACTGTTACAGGATTCCAAATATATTTACTATGCCAGGCAAAATTTCCGATGTTTTTGTGAGGAAAATAAAACAAAATAACCTAAACAAACTCAACACAAAACTTACATAGTAGTTTGCTCGACTGCCTAAATATTGCTTCCCAAGCAGTTTTGGTGAAACTTCTGTAATTGATGCATATGCTTACTGAAGCTTTCCGGATAAGACTGGTTAAGACACTCTTTGCATATTTTTAATCAGAAATGATGAAATGTTAAGGATTGAAACTTGAGAAAAGAAATAAAACTATCTTTCACTTTTATCTTTGGTTCACAGGGACCATGAATCTCAATACTTAGGCCTAGCCATTTCAGTTTCCCATTCAACCAGTCCCTATATCAGCAATCTTTTTTGACAGAGAAACCTTGCTAAAAATCAAAATAAACCACTCCAAGTTTTGTTATATTTTGTGTATTTTTATACTTTTATATTTTTATATTTATATATTTTATGTTTTTATTTAGTTACATTTTGTAAATTAGCCACTCCCATTTTTGTTACTTTCATACGGATTCATGTACCAATTTAGTAATCTCATTGGGACTTCAACACAGAGATAAAAAAGGAAGATAAAAAAATTTAGAAAAAAAACTACTAGGAAGAAGAATTCCTACAACCAAATTTGAGAGCATTCAATATTTTGGACAATATAATTTTACCCAGACTTTTAAGACAAATAACAACAAAAATACAAAGGGAGGCAGTATATCACATACATAGAATACATCTGTACAAGGCTGTGAAAATTTCAGGAAAGAATCTTTAGAATTTATTCTAAATCCACAGGAGATTAGCATATAGTTTTGTGTTTTAATACCTGCTCAGACACCACAGTAAAAGTGCAAAGTCATGAGATATTTGTGTTTTGAATAAAAGATATCTTGGAAGAAAAACATGCTGGACTCTAAGAAATTGTTATAGATGGCCAAAATTGGAGTTGACTTTTGTATATTTGAAAAGTTAATTATTAATTAGAATAAGGTGTTAATTTAGATGGTGGTTGGTGTTAATGTGTTACCATAGTATTATTTGGGTTATTTTGCTGCACTTGTCAGTTGTGGTTGTGTTCCTGGTTGGTTGTATGGTTTTCCACATATCTTTCTATTGTTTTTCAAATAAAATGTATAAATATAATGAAGCCAAGATGGCGACCGGGAGCTGAGAGCAGCATTCGAGAAAGTTCTTCTCTAGTGTCAATCAGGACATCAGTCAAAAGTAAGAGCACACCCCATTGCCAAATTGGGCACCCTCTGTGAGGTGGAGCAGGGATAGACCGCCCCAGAGAGGTGTAATAAGGGACAGACTATAATATGATTGGACAAAAGTATCAAATTATTTGATTGACGCTGGGGGTTATAAAAGAGGCTGCACAGATCCTGGAGGGTGTGTCTCTGGCAGACCGCCACGCACCCAGTACCACGCTTGGTCTTGTGGTGTCCCCTATTGTTAATTTTAATTTTTATTAATAAACACTTACATTTTTCATAAGTGAAGCATCATTCTTCACAGAAATCCAAGTATTAAAGCCAGTGGTGACATACTGGAGACGTGAGAACCCTTTGTCCTCTCCAAGTAACAAGTTTTTATCTGGCAGCTTTTTAACTGATAAAAACTAAGTGTAGGAGACAAATATGTATCACTGTAATTAGAAAGCCAAATTTCAAAAAATAACTAGACAAAAATAGATCATCTTTTAAGAGGTCAGTGGTATTTATTGGGAAATTAAGTTAAAACATTGACATCTTTTATATACCTTCTTCAATAAAGTAATAAATAAAGAATGTGTGCTAATAATTGAGCTAAATTGAGACCCATAATTGTCATTAAACTATCTGCTGTTCCATTTATATGGTTTAGAAAAATAGGAAGGCAAAACTAAACTTTTTCATTACTGATTTTTATATTAAATTAGCATATGCTCTGCTTTAAATCACAGGTGATACTCAGCAGATTCATTTCTTTTATTCAGTCTCAGCATTTTATTAGACGTTTGTGGAATGTAATGAATTATAAATCAGTAAATGTATTATCCATTAAATTTCTAACTACAAGTTAAGGCCTTTTGCTGCTATTTCAGCTGACTGCAAAATTACACTGTCCAACATTTTGAAGCAGAGATAATATCACTTTTAGCTTTTATAAAAAAACTGACCACAATTGCAGTAACTGGAGTTCATTACTCCTGCAATTTTTTTTACTTGCAATCACCAAATGAAATCTAATAAAACCTTTCTTTAGGGTGATTTCACTATAAACGATAGAAAAAAAAATTATACCTTCATGGAGGCTTAGCTGTACTAAAAAATGATCTATCCAAAAACTCACACAAAGTTTCCAGGAAAAAAAAATACAATCAACAATAAGTATTCACTAAAGCAAAAATCATCCTTCAAAAGTAAAGAACAAAATTCTATTAAAAATTTTTGGTATATTCAAAACTTGGAGGGATATGACCCTGAGCAGCATGATCTAACTTTGAAGTTAGATCCAACTTTCAGGCAGGACCTGCTGTGAGCAGGAGGTTAGACAGGTTGACCTGCAGAGGAATTTTCCATGCTAAATTGTTCTGATTCTAGACTTGGAAGAGTACACAGGAAGGAGAAAAAAAAAAATTAGAAGAGCAAGTATATCCTTATTAAGCTTTATACCAGAATATAACATGAATTCGTAGAAATTTCAGGAAATAAGAAAAAAGATTATATACTGTGTGATTAAAGAGATTGATGTCAGAAATTAATTTTCAATAATATTTCCCATTCAATATGCATTTCTTAGCATTAGGTTTATCACTTTCTATTATCAAGCTCTTTTCAGCAATGTATGAATGATAAAATTCTTCTGTTCAGGCTAAATAAAGATCTCTAGGTCACATGTCCTTGCCTGGGGCATGTTTTTATTTTTACTTACAGATAAAGTATTTCTGTCAAAATCGTTGACTTAAAATTTTTACACATGGAGAGAGGAAGCAAAGTCCTGTGAAATGGAAATCACTTTGACATCATGAAAACAGAGAAAACTCAAACTGGGAGCTCAAACATACAGCCACTGTTGTTTTAAATTGGTTTACTGAGTGTACTATAGATTCAATAAAAATGTAAGAAAAATGTCATTAAAAATTTGAAATGTGGATTAAAAAAAGAGAATACTTTATACATCCTGCAGTAAATTTACATAATAAAAATTTATCAAATGCTGTAAAGATATTTTCAAGCCTGCAAGAATGTCTAATATAGTGGATAAATTCTTAAGATTATTAAATTGGACAACTTTTTCTATTAAGTAATTCAATTTTGGAATTTAACGGCATTAGTCAACATGAGAAAGGTCTCTGCTGGTTGAAATAGAAGATACTTATTTTAATTGTAGAGAAAATTTTTAACTATCACAAGATAAAGACTGGAAGTTCAGGATATACTTGTGCGTTGTAAAGAAACATTAAGATTTACTAATTTAATTTTTGTTCTCTTCAGGCATGGTTTGCAAAAAGCCTATAAATATGACACCTACTGCACTTTGGTTGCAAAAGTTCACTAAAAACTAAAATAGTAGAATGGGTTTTGCCACAGCTTTTGACGAAGAGTGTTTATCTTAGTGTGCAGCTTGTTTGACACACACGAGTTTTGTTTTACTCCAGAATCATGTGACTTACTGCTTTTCCCAAATATTACTAAAATAATAGCAAGCATTTAGCTTTCATTCCACAACATTCACAGAAACATCTTGGGATATGAATGGTCTCTTTTCAACATGTGATTTCCTAGTCACAAAAATGCTATTCAGCATTGTAATGATTACGATTAATATCGTTTATACAGACCAGACTCCCAAGTATAATACAAACATGGTACTACAAAGATAATGCTTCCTACTCCAGTTCACTTTTTTCATATATATGGTGAGAGTACCCTTTTGTTTTAGCTTTCATTACAGAGTCATAACCTACACTGCTGTGTTTTCCTTGTATCCTGATAAACCTTATTGACATAATCTCAGATATTATAGGTGGGTTGAAGTTAAATTACTTAAACCAACTCAGTTCCTCCTCTTACAATAGCAGACTCTGATAAACATCCCCCTTTTGAGGGGAGAAGCCTTAATTCCTGCATGGTCATTTTTGGGCTTTCCCATAGTTCCTAACACATCAATAACCTTCCCATCTCTACTGTCAGATGACTCTCCCCCTACCTCCACAGTGATGGCAGATCAAAGCACTTCACTTGTACACTGTCAAACACTGGTGTGCTGCTCCCAGGCTTTTCTCTAGTGAGCCTGGTTTATCTCCTTCCCATTTCAAATCCCATTTAAAGCTCTTTCATTGAGTCCTGCTAATGCCTACACAAAAATCGTTTTAGCTTTTTGAGACAAGTGTACCCTATCTGTTGCCAGTAGGTTCTGTATTGTATAAACTGACACATGATCAAAAATCCAGAATTCTGCTCGTGACACCAGGCTCAGAGCCAGGTATTGATCTGCTCTTTCTTTCCTCATCATTCCCTGTGCCTGGAAGGAGAAAGGAAAACATTACCTGTGCTCCTGATCCCCTACTTAATTGTCTCAAAGACCTGAAGTGTCTCTTGATTGCCCTTGGACTTTTTGTTGCAGTTTTATCACTGCCTACCTGAAGCATCAATAATGGACAGTAATCTGAGGCCGGTTCCAGGATAGAAAGCTTTCTTCTTCGCATTTTTAACAAAGGCCCTAGGGAGGCAACAGACTTCCCTACAAAGTGGATAGTGTCTGCATTTTGGATCGTCCCTTCAGAAGTGAGTCTCCAATGACAAGGACTCCTCTTTTTTCTCATTTATGGAAGCAGTCTGGACACAGTGTGTAGACTGACTTAGCTGTGGTGACACCTCCAGTCTAGGTGAACCATTGTCCTTGTCATCATTCACTTCCATTTGCAGCACCAGTTGTGCCAGGGCACCTCAGGAGCTGGGGCAGTCACAGAGGAGACACTTCTGCTGTGCCAGGCAGGAACTTTTGCTATTGCCCCCATCCCTTCAGTTCAGCCAGAAGGCGAAAGTAAAGGGAATCCTCCCTATCTTGTGTCCTGCCTGTTTGTTGGGCCTGTCTCAGGGAAGGCAGGATTGGGTTCTAGTAGCCTCTCTCTCCAACTCCTCGGTACTCCTCGACCTCATCTCCTCCTCCCTGAGCTCTGTCAGTGAGCAGAGGAGCTCCTCAACCTGGGCACACCTCCTGCAGGGATGTTCTGGTGTCAGAGCAAAGCCCACCCTGCAGCTGGCACCTGGGTGGAAGCATGTTCCCACTGCAGTTCCATCTGGCTGCTCTGCTGTGGATTGTGCCAACACTACTCACCTTGGTAACTCAAGATTCCTATTAGTTTACCCCTTGTTCAGTTTCATTCACAAATCACAAATTTTCAGTGGGCAACAAATTTAGCAGGACAGGCACAGTCACTTGGAATAAAAGAATATTTGACCAAAACCACTGAATTTTGTCTCACTTGAAGACATATAGGGCTACCCAGAAATCTTAATATAGTTATTTCAAACTACTAACAAATCATTCCTTTAATGATTCACATGAAGTGAATATCTCACTCTCATCTGCTGCTGCTGTCAGGAGATATTTCAATGGCGATATCTCAGATACATGCCTTGTTTGTAGGAGAATAGTAAGAAATTGCTGTTACACCTATGAAACACTTATAAAATATTGTCTTGTGGCCTCTCATGCTTTTAAAAGCAGCAATTATTGCTTTGACACACAGATAAATATTTTTTGCTTGCATTCTTTGGTGTGTTTACATTCCAGTGCTTAAAAGTGTCATATGCATCTACTCTTCCATGGTAAGATGAGAGTTAGTGGGAAAAAATGCTGTATAATTAATAATAAATCTGTCACATTTATTGTTACTACATTTTAAGACATGTAATAAATGAGGTTGTCATAGTCTCAGGACTCATTCTAGGCCAAAGCAGCAACACAGGTAATCTCACAGTCATTCTGAGAACATACAGAAAGGCTTGTGTTTTGTATAGGGATTTTATGTATTTTCTGGAGGTCATACTGGTGTCTCTTTGAGCATTTGTATCTCATATGTTATTTTACCAAAAGTGTACTGGGGGAGTGTGACCCCTGAACACATAATTACTCTCTGTTTTCTTGAGCTCAATATCAAGAATAGAAGTGGCTCAGCTTTAAACCTTTTAAATATGTGATGCCAGAGGGTTTTTCAGCTACTATATTTGCAGATACATCACTTTAGTGTTACTGTTATCAACTTTCATAGCTCCTTGATCAGCACATCAAAATTGTCATAAGACTCAGAACAACTAAACATATTCTTCCCACAGGAAGAAGAAGAGCTCTCAAGCAGATTATGATCAGTGTTTTTCAGAACCCTTTGACTATGTTAGGTCAGGTATGATCTGGTTTCACTCAGTGACACCAGTCTGACATCTTCCTAAACTTGATATTCAGATTATGTACCAGCTGCACGCTCTGCTGCAGGACATTACCCTGATAGAGAAAACACCTTTATCATCTCCTAGCTCATCATCCCTTCTTCATTTGAACTTCACTGCAGTCTTCAATTTGCAGATAGCTTATTTTATATGTGTAATTTATGAACACTTGTTAATATGAAACTATAATTACTTTGCATAACTGCATCATAGTAGTTATTTTCCAGACACAAAACCCCTCTGTGCATCTTAAAGGCTTATTGCACTATTTAATATAGTAAACTCCAGAAAAGCTAAATTTACAAATCCCATAATTTTAAAAGAATCTAATACAGATTAAAAAATATATATATATATTGCTAAAAGACAGAGGGGACACACTTGATTTATTTCTGTTTGATTTTTGTTTAAGGGGAAAAATAACATAATAAATCAATACGATAACATTCAAGGTTAATAATATATAATGTGCCTTGTAAACAGCTTAATTAAATCGGTTGTTTTGAGAAAATATCCATTAGATACCAAGGTTGCAGAGTGTTCTGCAGAAGAAAGCAAGTCTGAAAACTCAGGATTAGTGAACACTCTCTAAAATGTATTATGGCCTTACACACTCTGATATTTTTACAAGTTCTCACAATTCAGAATGATGGTGAGTATCCCAAGTATTTTATTTCTCTTAGAATTATGAGTCAGTATTTCTATCACTTTTTTAGTCTTAAAAAAAAACCTGATCACAATCACTAAGTCATGTCTGACATAATGGCAGAAAGACCACAAATCTTACTGTACTCAGCACACCTGTTAAGTCCTCCACAAGTGCTAAACATACAGAGGAAGTATATAGATTTTATAAAGGTCACAGAAGTAAAACCAGGGCATTTTTGCTGATTACTATTTAACAGAACTTATTCAAATATTATCTGCTATAGTATCTTTGTAAAGCTTTGAACAGTGTGGCAACTCAGCAGAGCATAACCTACTGAACATTAATTAATTAGCCAACAAACCCAAAACCAGGTATTTTTCTTGATGTCAAGTTCTTAAAAAATTGAGTCAGTTTTTCATTAAGTACACTTCAAAGAGAAAAATAAAAACTGAGTTCCAACTACAAACAGTAGTTGTAGTAGGAACTACAACTCAAACAGTCATGATGCTGTGAATGAAATGCAACTTTTAACTAGAATTGAATAATTTAATTTGTATTGCACTATTCTTTCTAATTTTATTTAAAATATAATAAAATATTATTCAAGAGTGATCATGTCCTCAAAAGCTTTAACTTACAAAAATTGTGATCTATATCAGTCTTCTCATTTCTTTAAAGTAGTCTTTTTGTTTCAGTGGACTACAACGGACATCTGGAATTCTCAAATGAGAAGTTTAGTCTTTTCATGTGGAGTTGTTAGTGAATTAGTCTGAAACTGCTATATTGGCCCACTTCTGCTCATACTTTATCATGAGCAGAATGCAGCCTGAGAATGAAACAAAATATCACTGCCATTGTTGGTAACTTCCATTTCACCTGAATGTGTCTGAATGGGCCTTAAACAAGGAACATCAAGGGATGATGACAGCTTGCAGGTCAGAGGGACATGGAAATCAAGTCTGTTAGGCAGACGGGCAGGGTGAAGGGAAAGAAAAAGCTCTTACAAAGGACAAAATAATTTCATGAATGCTAAAAAGTTTAAAAAAACAAAAATAAATAATTTTTCAAAGACAAACAGTAAAATGTGTATGAAACACATACCAATTCTGAATGTCAATATTGAAAACCAGTCTTGAGAGAAATGTAAGTTTTCTGGGAAACAATTCATGCTCTAGCTGGTATTGGTATGGGCACTGAATCAAGCCATTGACAACAAAAGAACATATCCCTAAAATGTTGACTTCAGCACTGGAAGACAAGTGAAGGGAGTCAGAAAATGAGGCTGCTCTAGGAGAAGGTACACAAGCAGACTTTTAGGTACTTTCATGACCATGGAACAACCCTTCAGTATATTCTCTAGATCCCAGCTGATCACTCCACAGCATGTCTCCATCCTCATTGACTCTCTGATAGCAAAACTTACTTTCATAGACTTCCCACCAGACTTGAGTAGGTGCTACCTCAGGCACTATGACACTGAGCTACAGCATTAATTTTCTCTCTGCATATCAGTTTCTCATGTAACACACCTTCTCTCAACTCCTCTCCCCCATCCCCCTTCCCAGTCTCTTCATTGTGGCAGTAAGATTTGGCTTCATCTTCCTTGTGCCACAACCTGCTGAGCTATCAGTTCAGTCTGCCTACATGTGAGGCAATCAATTTGTATTCCCCCCCTAAATCCTAGTCTGAGTATACCTCAACATTATTTCAGTTGGCATTCCAATCCTTCTATTCCCTTTGTTATGGCACCTTCTGGTCCATCTCAGATTTTTTCAGTAACAGAAGCAAACAGTTCTTTTTCAAGACGGTGGTTGGATTCACCATAAGCATAGAAAAGATATATGTACACACAGACACAATTTGCAGCAGTAGAGAGCTGTTATCACAGGCAAACAGCTACTGAAAAAAACAAAGAACAACAAAAAAGAAAATGTCTTGTTCCTGCAACAAAATGTGTTTGCCACCAGAGTTTTTGTAAAGATGTTCTCTATTATTCCAGGTGTTGAAACAGTAAAAAGTATCTGGAAGAACATCCTGTTCTTAGGTTTCCATAACTATCAATTCCATAAGAAGGAGTGGTGCAGTTTTTCTGAGCATGGAGTCCTTTTGTACATATTCTCAACACTGCATTACAGAAACACAACTTTCCTGCCTTTCTGTTTTGGTTTTTTTTTTTTTTTTAATCTCTTTTGGCCAATTTTCCATTCCTCTTATCATTTTCTGGCCTCATAAACAAGCTGTTGGTTAGCTAAGTGAGGCAAACCAGCCAGATGACTGTATGTGCAACCATTTTAATGATGGTTACAAGTAGTAAGCAGTGTCAAGTTGCCACCTAATTAGCTGAGCTCTTTACTCTCCTCCCCATTCATCTTGAAACCCATACAAAACCCAGCTGTATTCCCATCTTTCACACTGCACCTGACAAAGACCACATACTGCCGTTCTCTCTTTTATGCCTATCCCAGAAAGATACAACAGTTTTAGTTTTCATTTGGGAACCTGCTCTTTTTTCATAAGATTCTCAACACTTAAAATAGGGAACAACTGCAAAAGCTTTGTAACCTCCTGCATGCTATTTAAAGTCCAATGCTCATGTATGGCAAAGCCTGCCACGCAAAGGACATGCCTGACAACCATAGGTATTAACGAGAAGGTAGAAATGCAAAGTATTAAAAAGGAATAAGTTGAATACGAGAACTTTATTGCTTTCTACATAGTGAATTTTTGGCAATATTCATACCTAACTTCACTGAATTTTACTTCCTCAGATTTCAGTAAAGCACCACGATGTCCACCGGAACAAGAAAGGCCAGGAAATTTGGCAGTGGCTAGATCATGCAATAAAGACAGAGGTAATTTTATATCTGTCAAAGCAGCTACTGCAGGAAGCTTGCCAAAGAACTATATGGCAAAAACAAACAAACAAACAAACAAACAAAAACAACAACAACAACAAAAACAACAACAAGAAACCAGAAGAGGAAGAACTGTAAAACTGTTTTTCTGAAATCATTAGTTAGATTGTGTTTTGGCCAGCTGCAAGAGAAAATCTGCTGCTATGGATCTCTTAACTGTTTTCACCTTTTTTTCTTCACTTCCTAATTAGAGAAGCACACTAGCATCCTACAGATAAACTGTCAATAACTGGGGAATGAATTCCTTAGCTACGGGATAAGAATTCAGTTAAGTCTCAGGGCTGCAGTTAAAAGCTGAGTTAGCTCAGTGGAAGTTCAAATTTCACAACATTAAGATTTCATAAAACTGAAACCCAGATATCAGGTCAGCTGATCCCTTAGGGTTTGTGTTCTAAGTTTCTATCTTTTTCTTCTAACTCCAAGGTAGTCAACTCCTACAAATTAGATCCATTCAAAGCAAAATTGTGAGTTTACTGAATTTCTGGTAAATCTTAATCCATATGTGTTGCCTTGCTTTTTGCAGCTGAATATTATTATTCCCTGGTAGCTAGTTTCACACGGCTATTTTCTCTAAACATAGCTATGTTATTGTAACTGTATCTTATCTCTCACATTCCTTTCTCATGGACACAGAACTTTGATGGACATTTCCTTTGACCACTGTAGTTGAGGGAGGAAGAACTGATTTCCTCCAATGAATAGTGATTTCCAAATGGATATAAAAAATAAAGAAGGCGGGTCTTGTGCCCCTTCCTTCCTTTCCTCTGAACCTGGACACAGGTGTCTCTGGCTCTTCCTTTTGTGTGTTGCTGTATCACATATGCACTTTGGTTGATATAAAACTAATCTTTTAAATTTTAAAACATTTCAAGATATATTTAAGTACATTTTAAAAATACTAGACATGCCTAACAGGTACTAAAAGCAAAACAAACAAACAAAGGAAAAACAACTTATGTAAATTCTTTAGCTTAAACAGAATCAGAAAAGAAAACAAAAACAAAAAAAGCGCTGTTTGCTTTCCCACTGTTATAATGGTTCTGCATCACCTTAAATACAATGTATAATGCAACACAGAAGAAGCCCTAAAGTGTACTCTACAATTTTGTTTGAAAAAAAACCCCACAAACCAAAACCCAAACCCCAAACCATTTGCATTGTACTACGTTCACTGCAATATTCAAAGTAATATCATCTAGACAGAACAGAATGACAAACTTTCAAGTTGTATTTTCTTCAGTCCTTGGTTTTGGCATATAAGGACACACTTTCCCTTTCTACCTCAGCCCTTATCAACTCCAAGTACCCTGATATGGTGCATTTATTTTATGTGAATTACAGGAAGAAGAAACACTTCTATGAAACTGCATGGAAACACCACTGCATTCACTGAAAGGTTTGGGTTTTCTTTTAGAGGGGAAAATAAGTATTTTACTAATACAAAATAATCCATATCTTATACATGCCTCAGTATCCCATGAATTATTACTCCATTGATGGTTAACATAATCTTAGATAAAAACTTCATTAGTACTACAGGCTTATAGAGAGAAATGTCTGATTTTTGTGTTTTGAAATGGCTGTTTGTGATATTTCATGTTTTATTAACCCATTTTAAACTAATCTAATAATTTCTTTTCCTATCTTTGACTTCCAAGGTGGAGGATGTGTGGGTCTTAGTGGTTTTGTTTGTTTGTTTGTTTGTTTTACAGTAAAGGACTTCCCTTGTACAGGGCAAAAATGAAAGGGTAATTATTCTGCAAAACAGCTTTGCTGGTCTTGAGAAATATCTGGCATGTGTTAAAAAATGGCAAACAGCTCTGCTATTTCACTGATCTGGAGCAGGGAGATTAGGCAGGAGGGAGTTGCACACCTTTGTATAGCAGATGTGGCTTCTCACATACCTATGAAAATCTGTCCAAATTTCTGAAACAGAGGTTCAAAATGATAAATTTTAAAGCCTTATCACATTTTTAATGCACACAGACAAGACAAACAGCCAAACTTCTCAAAACCTCATTAATACCCTACCTCCCAACAACATAAAGAAACTAAATGCTTATTGGCCCAAGACTCTGGAAACTTAGCAAGGCTTTTCTTGGCATTTTTGTGTCTCTCCTCGCAGCTCTGAGCCAGACTAGAACTAGGCAGAAAGGTGTGAACAGAAAGTGTGCTTTCCACCTATGTTCCAGCACCTAGTCTGAACTGAGAAGGACATTCTCTTTCCACTGTCCGAGTAGAAAAAGATAGCAAGAAAGAAAACAAAATATGGTGGAGGACCATAGTGAAACACAAAATTTGGAACAAGAGGAAAGAGCTGACTTTTACTTAAGAGAGAACAGAAAGGAGTCAGTAGACCAACTGTCAACAGAGGGTGTTTGGAAGATGGGACTGAACTGTCTGATGGGTACAGACAATCAGAGATCACTCCAATGCCTTCACCATCTCATGCAACTCTTCTGCTTAACTACTCCAAGTCTGCCTTCCCTCACACACAGAGTCCCACTTTCTTCTTCCTACTTTCAAATAAGGAGAATTTAGTAAGACGTGTTACACTTTATCTCTCTTCATTTTCCTGTCTTTTTTTTTCCCACTCTGCACTCAGAGAAGAATGTTTACTATGCAAGCTGTCAGGGCAGTCAGGCATCATGATACAACCCTAAACTGAATTTCTTTTTTACCCCATGTCATCTCCTCAGTCAGTGAATAGAATCTCTTCGCATCCAGTCGGACACAAAACTCAGGTTACACAGTAATGCTGTTTTCCATAGTGCCCTTGTCTGAACTGTTGCTGAGAGTGGAAAACGTGGCAAATGTGAAATGAAACAATAATTCTACAGATAGTGATGCCCTGAGGGTTTGGCTTCTATCTCTTCACTTACTGCACTTTATATAATTCAAACCAATCCCCTAAAGATTACTATTATGTGCTTATGGTCTTTTGGGTACTGGGTGTTGAAAACTCAATGCTTCTGTTAGAATCAAAGAGGATCTCTGCCTAGAACAGATAAAGTGCTGTGTAATAAAAAATCCTCTGAACTATCAGGCAGAATGCATGACAGCCAAAGAACCCAAAATCAGCAAACACATTTTACATTTCCCTTTTAGGACTTCAGTTTCTCACCTGAAATACTGTCTCCACAATGAAAACTGGGGACTGTAAAGATGACAATGAATAATATTTGTGAAATACTCAAACATAAAGTAGCAACACCCCTGGAAAATCCCAAAGGAAATTAAAAATTTTGTCATCAGAGCATGCTTTGATTAGGATGCAGTAAATAAAGCCTATGGCTACACACAGAACAGTGAGTATGAAAATGATGAAGGCAGTAAGCTTCAAGTAAGCATTATCTCTCCTGTGCACTGAATGAAGTGTAACTCTGAAGGGGGAAAAAATGCCAATATGTGATTCTCTAATTAAAAACTGTGCCATTGAGCATAAGGAAAATGAAATTAAGATTATATAATCAGCTCTAATTCTTAAATTTCACTTTTAACTGCTTCATTTTCCTACTTTAACAGAGCTCTTACTAAAGCTTCTACTTTAACAGAGCTCTTACTAAAGCTTTTAAGATATAATTTAGAAACATACACATGAACACAGCCCCAAGAACAAAGCAAACAATAATAAAATCATAAATTAAAAACGTTCTAATCTCATGACACAGCTTGTGCAAATGTTCCATCTAAGAAAACAAATTTCTCTCCTTTTGTTATGAACCAATAAAGTGATAAAGTGATATTATAGCACTGAAATGTAGGAGATGTAGAAAGATGTGTTTCTCTTTTGGTGGTGTGGCTGTTTGACCTTCCTAAGCAAAGAGCAGCAAATTGGATTTTCAGCACTGCAACTTCTGTTACTCTCTATAGTGAGCTAGAATCTGACAGAACAAAAATGCAAAGGATCAAGGATATCAACTTACAAAAACATCTATCTTATTTCTCTATTAAAAGTGTGTGTTTAAAATATTAAAGTATGTTTATTTGAAGAACACTGCTATAACACTCCACAATCAAGATTTTTGTCTTTCTCAGAATTAGTGTATATACATAAAAAGAAAATATTTTCATATAAACTAAAGGCTAAAGAGAGACTTGTTATATAAATATTAGTTGGTTCTTTTTGTCACAAAAGTAATTCATATAGTTCTGCAGGTATTGCAAAGTGTTTACAAAAAAACCAAACAAATAAAAAACAAGGTTTTTTCCCCTTTGTCAGAGGTTGGGGGGTTGTCTTAGAATTTTCTCCCATCACTGTCACCAGGTAACAAATAGGCGGACAATTAAGGCCATCAGCTCCTTTGTGAAAAACAAAAGAAGTAGGCTTGGGTGGGGACAGGGAAGGGGAGAGCCGAGCCGGCCGGGAGGAGAAGGGGGACTCACTCTCTCTCGTCCGGCGAGGAGAAAAGGAGAGGCTGCTCTCTGGGCTTTGGGGGCTGCAACCGGAGGAAGACTCAGCTGTGTCCTGTTTTCGTTCTCCGAGTGGGGGTGAGCTTCTAATTTGACTTTTTTCATTACCGGGAGGGAGCACGTTTTCCCGGGCTGCGTTTTCTCACAGCAGTTACTGAGAGAGCTCGGCTCCCCCTTTTGCTGTCTGCTTCCCCCTCTGCTGCCTGCTGCCCTCCCCCTCCCTTGCCGCGGGAGGCTGCGGTGTTTTGCTGGAGAATTCAGCTGTCCTCGGCCGCCTATCCCTTCGCTGCCTGTGACCCCAGAGTTGATTGTAACTGTAGAAGTCCTTGCCATTCGGCAGCTGGTCAGGGAAAAGAGGGAAGAGGACTGGCTCCTGTCCTGCCGCTCTGCCGTTGCTGCCCTGAGGTGTTTGACTACTCTCTTCGCTTCTCCGGTGAGCTGCCCGGGGCTGACCTGACCCTGCATCACAGCACCACCTGCAGCCGCTCGGGAGTCACCGCAACCGCCCTGCCCAGCGGAGTTCAGCGGCGCCTCCTGCTGTTTGTTTTTCTTTCTATCGTGACTACACCAATTAACGGGAAAGTTATTTTTATTAATTCCTAGTTCTATTTATGGTTATTATTGTTGTTATTACTTGTTCATAAATATTAGTAAAGAACTGTAATTCCTTTTCCCGTATCTTTGCCTGAGAGCCCTTGATTTCAAAATTAAATAATTCGGAGGGAGGGGAAAAAAATCACGTTCTCTGTCTTAAGGGAGGGTTCAACCTCTCTTAACAGACACCTGTCTTTCAAAACCGAGACACCCTTATGTCAAAGGACTAATTAACTTTATTTTTTATAATTATTTCCTTTTATGTAATATCTGAGCATATTAAAGAAACACAGTAACTTTGCACATAAAGTAAGCTAAATCCAGTGCTACCTAAAGATTCAGATTACAGAGAAAACAGTTCTCTAAAGAGACATATTAATCCAGTTTCAGGTACGATAGAATTTTATTCGAAACCTCATGTTTGTAGAGCCATGACGGTCTTGCTCACTGCATGTAGTTTATATAAGGTTCATTAAATTATTTAAGAAGTTACTCTATAGCTTGTTCTGTAGAGTTTATGGGCTTTACATCAGATGATGCTCATTTATATAATGCTAGTAGCTTTACATATGAAAAATTAATTACATAAAGTTATCTATAGTCATTACAGTCAGCTCATGAAATTGATTCTTCTTTTTCCTGCATTATGATTTTTCCTTAGGATCTTTTCCAGTAGTAAATGCAATTAAAGCATCTGTATTGAATACAAAACCACAGCTAGTTGCTATTCATATAAAGTTAGTCAAAGAAATTAGCATCTTCGAATAACAAGCCAGGTTTTTTCCTCCCAAGCTGAATGTTTTCTTCTATTATTAGCTTCAGCCTAACTTTTCTCAGTTTAATCTTAAGAGCATTTATTGAGTTGCAGAGGTGAGGTGGTGTGCAAAACAACAACAAAAAAATAGTATCATGATAAAGCACAACTGTTTCCCAGTAGAGTCTACAGCTGCTGCCACAAACAATTCCTCTCATATTTTTAGAGCTGAGGGTCTGCACAGGAACTTGCACTCAGGTCTGTTCCTCATAAAGGACTGTATAAAACACTCAGAGATAAGAAAAATAGCATAACAACAGAGAGTACTGCACTTCTTTGCCTAAATGTAATTGCTTCCTGGAGGAAGACTGAGAACTCTCCATTAAAGTAGTCTCAACATCCTGATCATGTTTTGCTTTAAAGGTATCTTGCTGGCCAGACTGATACAACCTTGTTTCAAGTATTGTGAGAATCACAAGAGTCAGCCTTTGAGAAGTGAAACAGGTATGAGTGCTCTCATTCTGTAATTACATGACAATTATCTACTACCTCTCCTAAAAATAGACATGTAATGTTGGTATTAACTGATTCCAAAACTTGGTCTTTTCCAAACATTAGACTATATTCAGAACTGCAAAATTCGATTTTTTTCAAGCTTGAATAAGTGTATTAAATTCATAAGTTATTTTTTTAAACCTTTTTATAAGCATTCTGTGCTACATTAGCAGACTAACAGCTTTTCTACATTTGTTATCAGGAAAGACACAATGAGACAGCAAAGAAAATTGTGTATATATTGCAGCTATGTCAATCTCATTCATTTATTTAATGCATAATGCTTATGACAATACCAGCTTTCTTTGCTACTCAAATGGAACAACCTAAATATTAGGCTGAGGCATCACAGAAGCAGTTTATTAGGAAATGACAGTGCTGGAGAAGAAAGCTACTTACAATTGAAAAAACAAACAAAAAGATTTCTTATCAAAAGAAATACATTAAACAAACAACACTTCCCTACAAAGAAATGCAATTGCAAGCACCATTACAAGTATTTTTAAAAGACTTTTAAAATAGCAGTTTCATCATCTGTCAGAGCAAGACAGAAATTCCTAAACAACACCTCAGTGTATGATTGTCTTCTTATGTTTAAGCTGGCCCAGATTTCCTCAGTATATCCTCCATTCAATTACATCGTGATATATTTGTGTGTGATCACTGAGCCGAACAAACTTTCAAAGCTCCTGCCCTCAGGCTGTTAATGACATTTGGGGATCTCTATGAATTGGTCATCGTCGAACATCAACAACAAAAACCTCGCAGTCTGAAATCCTTTATATCTTACATTATATTAAAATTCAAACTAAATATTATCTATAAAAGGACATGTTTTAATTACAGTAAAAATCCATTACTTGAATATGCCATCTTGCCTTTTAAACAGAAATATTTTCATCTATTGTGAAAAGTATTTAGTGAGATCATAAGAATATTAGCAATCTAATTATTTTCAAATATAAGGGATGCTATTAATAGTCTAAACAGCTGCAATGTCAGTGAATTTAATTAACAGTTAAAATATGAACAACAGGGAGCAAGGCAACATGCTGTTTTTAAAGATGTGCAATTTGAAAGTATCCTCTCCTTCTACCTGGACTATTGATGACCCAAATTTGCTCTACCTCACTGCACAAAAGACAGGCACAAGCTATTTCAAATTATTGAAAAGGTACAAAGAAATTTTCATTTACTTTCTCTTTTAAACCAGTTCAGAAGGAGGATGACAGTACTTGTTCTCAGCCTCCTGAGCCTACCTGAGCCCAGCTGACAGCCTCCCTTCCTGAAGTTTCTCAGGACGATGGAGAACATCTAGATCAGACCTGGGGAAGCAAGCTGTGCCATGAGCACCCTCAAAGGAAAACAACTTGGCTTAGATTTTGTCAGTCAAGATCTGAAAGTTATCCTTCACTTCACTAACACAACCAAGCATTTACAAAGGTTTTGTAAGAGTCAGTGGTTACTGATCTTATCTTTCATGAGTAATCAGCATTGGGATTTACTCCTACCCAATCTCATGACCATGTTGATTAAGACAAATAGAGAAGAAAGTCTGTAGATTGTTCAGGTGCTGTTCTCCCTGTATGATACATTTGTAGAACATTTTTCAAGCTGAATCTACCTTGAAGGTATATCAAAAACACCTCTGTCCCTTTCTCTCTTCATATCCACAAATTGTTTATCTTTTTTCTTTCTTTCTCAGATCATACAATGTAAAAAGAACAATTTTATCCATTTTATTTTCTGGAAACTCAGACTTGAACAAATAGATCCTGCTTTACTTTTCAGAAGAAGAAGAACAGAAAACCAAAAAACAAACAAATCCTGACATTTTCTATCTCTATAACATTGCTAAAACTTTCTTCCTACCATGTTTAAGAACCTGTGGAAAATTGGAATCAAAAGAGTTTCTGCTGAAGAGCTCAGTTTTCTACAGTGGGCAATTAGAAAGCACCATATTTGCTTTTGTTTTGTGCCTTAGCAAATCCTAAGCCTATCTGCCAAGTTTTGTGGTTTTAAGCAAAACACATTTTTTATGTGGTACAGAATGCTCAGTCCCCCAGCTAAGTCATTATTACTTATTGCTTTTATGTGTCCCAGTCTTCTTGAAATGACAGCCAGTTTGGACAGCCTGCTCTGCCTTCCCTGTATCTGATGATACTGGGAACAGATGAATGGGAGGCACTCCTGGCTGTTGGAGCTGCCTATCAACATGAGTAAACACTGTAAGGCCTGATGATTATTTAGCACTGGCAGGGTTTGGAGAGAAATACATTCTAGACAAATAAGAAAAAAAGGGTATTTTTGCAATATTTCCCAGATAACTTCTGCATGAAACAGGTCTTTCTCACTAACAAGAATTTTCATACTCAACACTCACCTTAAAAAGTTTAGGTAAAATTGTCAATCAGCACAGACCTACTGCCTACCTAATTGTTAGGTATCCTGATGGGAAAATCTAAGTTCTGCACAGTGTATTTTAACACCCAGGGCTGGCAATCTACAAAAAGAAAAAGCTGTTTCACTTTCTTGACTTTTATTTAAATGCAGCCCTTGACCTGGTAAATCACCAATTAATATTAACTTTGCTAGCCTAAAACTGAATTAGGTTGACTGCCGCACATTGCTTCTTTGGCTCCATTTGTGGTCAATGCAAGCAGTTACTTCTAATGGTGTTAAAGCTCAGATGAAAATGTTAAATAGAGTCAATTGCAAGGTCATTACTTCTTTTTCCAAAGTAATGAAAACAAAGTACTTCATGCTATATACAATTATAGGTTAATGACATAGTCTTACAGAGTGGCTCTAAGGCCTTGTTCAATCTAAAATACTGATTTACACAATTCCAAAGTAACATTAAGTACAAAGTGTTAGTCACAGTTTAAATTTTGTATCAAAGCTACATATGATTAAAGAAAAAATGAATGAGAAACATTTTTAATGCAAATATTTCAATGAGAATGTGTTCTAAGCCAGTATGAAAACACTCACCAAAACCAGGTGTTAGAAAGGCAGAGTGAGAATCAATCTCATAAAGCAGCATTTGCCTACTCATTCACCTTGGAATTTCTTCAGTATGAAAGAACATTACCATAAGACAAAAAACAACAAATTGGGAAATTTTGCTGGTACCTTCTTTACAATTATATGTTGCAATGCTATATGAAAATAACCTGTGAGAATACTGGGTTTAGAAAACACTTTTTTCTTCCCACTATATGAGTCATTTCTATCACAAAGACCCCCTCTAGGTTCCCTTTCCAGGATCTTCTTCAACAAGAGAAAGATAGTAGGATATATTTCATGATGATTTTGATTCTCATGAAATCAAAAATTAAAAATAATTTCTTTCATGACAGTATACTAGCATTTCACAGACAGAAAAATACCTGAAACCATCATTAAAAATAAAAATACTAGAGTAGCAACTTTCTGAGTAACAGCAAGCTCTAGATAATAAAAAGACAAAAATAATAGCTAGATGTTTACATTGCGGAATTCACACCCTTCAAACTCTGCATGGAGTTCTGAAGCAAAATAGTAAAGCAAGAAACTGAAAGAAAAGAATTCAGGGTCCCTCTGGGCCAAGACCAAGTTGTGAGGCACAAGTATTCTTTCATCAGAATCCAGAACAAACTCTGACCTGAGCACTTCATGCAGCATATTTAGAAGATATTTTTTATTGTAATAGCCAAGAAAAAGAGATCTTTTATGTATAGTATGTTATTTAAGTCTAACTTAAGACTCAGAAACTTATGGATGAGAATGGGAGGCACACTGGTCAGGAATAGCACCACAGAACTTTTGTTACCAACATTCAGCAATGTTTCTGAACATCTTACATATTTGTGTTTCACAAGGATCCTGTCATAATACAGAAGATTCTGGAAATTACTCAACACCAAACCAAAGAACAGAGAAGAAGTAATCACTAGTACAATCTCTTTCTGTGCCACATCTGCCTTAAGGCTCTCCTCAGCTCTCTGCCTTAAGCCCTACCACTGATTTAGGTGCCTGGGCAGCAGAGTCCCACTGGACAGTCCCAGTGCAGCACAGCTATGCCATATGGACTTAGACTACTGGGGAAAAAACAAAGAAAATGACTGAGGTAAAAGAAGAAAACAGAGGTAAAAAGTATAGATGGTATTTGCTCAGAGAGGATTTAGTAGCTGAAGGACTTAACAGACTTAACTCCATCAGAGAAAGGTACAAAATTGTAGAGGAGAAAACCTGCTGGATGCAGGCTGGCACTGGCCAGGGATGGTCAGGACTGGTCAGGTCCAGCTGTCACTGTCACCCATGCTGGGTGGGTGTCACCCATGGGGGCTGGGCAAAGACAGTAACTCAGCCACCTGAGGAGCTATCTCTGGGAGCCACTGGGGAGGACTCCTCCTCACCTACACTGTGTCTGCCAGGCCAGGCCAGACTATTTGGTGTGTTGTCAGTGGTGCTTCTGCTTAGCTGAATAAATCCTGTGTGCTAGCCAATACCTTTTCTATGTGTTAAACCCCATATATATCCTGCTTTGCAGAGCCTCTCTGCATCGGACGGAAGATACTTGAACAAAATAAAGTGTGGCCTCTGCACACTGTCATTTGTATAGAAACACCTCATCCCAAAGAGAATCCCTCCATGGAGCTCTGCCCCTCCTAAGCATACTCTCCTTACTTTCACTCAAAGAAGTCATCCTGAGATTATGGCAGCAGAACTGAACTCATGCAAGACCCACCAACCTAAAGCAAAATTCCTTAAACAGAAAGTTTGTTAGCAAAAATGTTGGTCACTGACAAACTGGGCAGCCGCCCATCCCCATGGGACTAAAGCAAAGGGAGATGTGTCTGTCAGAGCTTTCAGAGAGTCACTGTTACTGTTGGATGACACAGTATGAGCTGTATCCTCAGGAAAAAACCAAAGGCTATTTGCCACCACCTGGGTGACTGAAGGATACACACACCACAGGGATATACTTTTACAAATGAGAGGGATTAGCCTGCAAGACAGATGGCTGTGATAAAGGTAAGAGTTGTACTTGTCACTGTAAGCCAACAGTTGTAAAATGTAATATTACTTCTATCCACACATTTCATCCATTTATAACACAGTAGATGTCATTGGGTTTATGAGTGACAACATTGATTTTTAGTCAAAACTGTAACATAGTTAAGCCTTTACATGTGGGAAGAACGTTATTTTTTATTTCAAGTAATTACAAAACTCCTACAGCTTCTTCATGGCCTCTTTTCAAGTGTCTTTGCTCTCTATTAGAAACCAGCATTGCACCTCCATTCAGCACTACTACCACCTTCTTGTGACACAAGTATTTCCTCCAAAACAGTGGAGGAAAGAGGTTGGAAGCATGTTGGGATGCAAAACCTCTCCTTCCTTTCTAGCCTTTTGCCATTTTATTTTTCCTCTTTTCTAATGCAAACATCAGAATGGTCTCTGGAAACATAGAAACTACTGGACAACTGCAAGTCAGGAGCAAGAGAGTGAAGACAACATTAAACAAAAAATAGTTCCAAAAAACTGGGAACTTTTAAAAATAACTATAAATTTACTTCTTATTATATAAACAGAAAGGATCACTCAAGGACTGGAATCTCCAGGTTCAGCCCATACTTTTCACCACTGACAAGAAAAATACAGTCTAAAAGATAATCAGAATTTTGAATAGAGATAGCAATACCTATTTTTGGCACTTCCCTGTTAGAACAGATAAACAGTAAATACCAAAGACTTATGGTTCTGAAGTAGAATAATAAAAGAACTACAAGATAAAAGATACAAGAACTTTAAAAAAATTAAAATTATCCTCTCTTAATGGAGTACTCCTGTAGGGAGTTAAACAGACTGATACATCATGCCTTTATTTACTCTGCTTTTTGACGCAGGAAGTTGCTATGTTTTTGTACAAGAAACTTATTTGTCACAGTTTTCCATGCTGCTGTTCTATATATCAGTCCTTTCCCTTTCGAATAGCTAACAAAACCAATCAGTTTAGATAAGGCTTATCTAGGATGCCCTTTCCTCACTTAGGTCAATTCTCTGAAGCAAATGTTTAAGACTTTAGTATCCAAACAAAAAAATTCTGAATATTAAAAACAAAACAAAAAACCAAAACAAAACCACCAAAAAACCAAATACAAAAAACACCACCACCAACAAAACAAACAAACAACAAAAAAATAAAGAAAAAAACACAAACAAAAAAACAAAAAAACAAACAAACAAAAAAAAACAAACAAAAAAAACCCCAAAACAAAACAAAAACCAGAAGACATCACCCAGCATGTACACACTTTGTTTTTCATACGCATCAAGAACTCCCACTAATTCTGTGTTTGGAGCACCTTCATGCACACTGACCAGGCAGAACACTCCTGTTGCATGGGAAAACTGCCAGAAGCACCTTCTGGCCAAACAAAAAAGTACACCCAAGCCCAGTGTTCAAGCACACACAGAATCACAGAATCACAGAATCACAGAATCACAGAATCACAGAATCACAGAATCACAGAATCACAGAATCACAGAATCACAGAATCACAGAATCTGCTAAATTGGAAGGGACCCTCAAGGATCACTGAGTCCAATTCTTGGCCCTGCACAGCACCATCCCCAAGAGTCACCCCCTGTGCCTGAGAGTGTTGTCCAAATGCTTCTTGAGCTCTGTCATGCTTGGTGCTGTGACCACTGTCCTGGCGAGCCTGTTCCAGCACCCAATCCCTCTCTGGGGGAAGAATCTTTTTCTAATATCCAGCCAAAACCTTCCCCGACACAACTTCAGGCCATTTCCATGGGTCCTTAATAGAAAGAACAGATCAGTGTCTGCCCCTCCTATTCCACTCACGAGGAAGTTGTAACTGCAGCAAGGTCTCCCCTCAGTCTCCTCTTCTCCAGGCTGAACAGACGAAGTGCCCTCAGCCACTCCTCATATGGCTTCCCCTCAAGGCCTTTCACCAGCTTCATCATCCTCCTTTGGACACTCTCTAACAGCTTAATGTCTTTTTTGTACTGTGGTGCCCAAAACTGCCCCCAGGACTCGAGGTGAGGCTGCCCCAGTGCAGAGCAGAGCGGGACAATCCCCTCCCCTGTCTAGCTGGCGATGCTGTCCCTGATGCCCTCCAGGACAGGGTTGGCCCTCCTGGCTACTAGGGCCACTTCAGGGCTTCACTTATGGCACAGGATCTGCTTTAACCATGCTCCCGCTGTAACTGGCTCTCCAGGAAAAATAATCTTATTTATGCCTCACAAAAAAACCTACTATGTTTTATCTGAAACATGGCATCTCATCTATCACTCCCAAGCCACTGCAGAAAGTATGATTTCCACATTACAACTGCGTGTGTGTCTCAGGAAAGTTTGGCAAACTATTTTTGGGCCTTTTGCCATCACCTTTTAAGTGAGTAGGTACTGGAAAGCAAAGAAATGATTTTCACTGAGTATATACAGCAAGGCATGCAGGATGTTGAAACAAACATGGCTCTACAAACTATTTTTCACACCTCTGTTAAGGCTAATAGGGCATTACAAGGAGGAATTGATTGCCACAAATTAAAAAAGAGGAGGGAAGTGACTGGCCATGTATTTGCAGTCTGGTTTTATTTATAGTGACTGAATGGTATCTATAAATATATATAAATAAATTGTATCTAAAATCTCCCTGTTGAGTATTAACACTGATACCATTGATATTTACACAAAACACAGCTCCCTGTTCCCATCCTGGCATCACACATCCTCTGGCCATAGGTCCTGGTACAGCTTCCCTCCCACAAGGAATGCCACAGCCTATTGGGAGGGGCTGGTAAAGTCATGCAACCCAATCCAGGATGAGTATTTTCCACCATCCCCTTCCACTCTATGACAGGGAAACAGGCCCACAGCCATGCCTCAAGAGGCTCTGGGAACAGCTACAACCACTGCACCAACTTCCCTTCCTCCCTGCCCCAGAACAGGGCTGTCACAGTGTCTTACAGATCATGGATAACACGTTTTCCCTGAATACTCTTTGAGACTACATATTCCAGGGATAGCCTTAACTTGCATGTGTGTGGCAATGTTCCCTTATGTTTGCTTTGTGATACAAGCTGCAAACAGAACTGTGAGTCAGTCCAACCTCTGTGTTTGGTTATTCCTTGTTAATTTTGGTATTTTACACTAGTTTCTATTCAAGCTGTTTATTTTTGGCCATTGCTTCAACTGGGAAAAATCCTCAATTCCAAACTGCTAGTTGCCACAATCTCCATAAATTTAATGTAATTTAATATTGGTATTCTCTATTTCCACTGTTCAAAATGCTGACGAAAATAATGGGAAAAAACATGCAAGACTCATGCAGTACATCCTTTCCAGACCAACACTGCTTGTGCTTGTTTCACCTGGACCATACTTTCATAGCTTGAAGAGGAGAATATTATTTGAGACGAGGACACCAAGGTCAATATATACAACTTCTACTACAAGTCATGTAACTCACATGAGTTATATGGATATGAGCAACTCATACCAAATTCAAAATTACAGTTTGCATTACCATAGTACTTAAGAATCAAACTTGAACCAGAAGCTCACTGGTATAGGCACTGGATAACACTTGAGGGTTGCTGAACTACAGAGCTCACTACCCGAGTACTAATAAAGACAAAACAGTGTATAAAGATGCAAGAGAGCAAAAGGTGAAAATAAGATGAGAACAACATATCCCAAAGCTTTGGCATGCACATCTGAAAAAAAATATGCTAAAAGAAAAAGCAAACAAATATCAAATTCCCAAATACTGGAAGATGTCCTTAAGGAAGAATTCAAGGAATGACAGACAAGCAGATTTGTAAAAATGTATGTGGAGCTTTTCAGGTGTAAGAGGCAAAACAGGTAGATAACATAAATTTATTAAATTGTTAGTAAAATGTCTATATAAAAGGTTCATTCTATTTCACTCTAATTATTTTGAGGCCAGAAAGGGCAGAGAGAAGATGAAAAGGCCCATGCGAGCAAAGTCCTGCACATATAGTGTATTTAATGCAGCTAGGAAGAGGATTCACTAAAAACGTACACAGAACTTTCAAATAATTAGGAAGCATCTAATTTTACATAAGAAAAGACTGCTTTTCAATTTTTAGAATGTTTTAAAGTATCTCACACCATTTCTCACAACTACATTCTTTTATTCTGATCCTATGTCTTGTTTTGTTCTAGTTATGATGTTGTCAGGCCTGAAATATTGACTATTTCTGTAATTGGCAGAAAAAGGTATCTGACTTTGTTCACATCCTCTGAGCACAAGACAACTAATTGCACATTCCAATTTCTTGTTGCTCCCGCAAAAAAAAGGCAGAACAAAACACATTTGCTATGACTCTCTAGCAGTCTCAGTCCCCACTGCTGCCCTGTCATTGCAAGGTCTAGAGGCATTAGTGATGCTTCTGTCACCACTGAAGTTTTCTCCTAGGAAAACAAGGGTTAAATTCATTTGAGACCTAATATAAAATGGAAACAGACTTAGAAAAGTCAGACACAATATTAAAACACATTTTTATATTACATTTATCACCAAAACTTCTTCTCATCTTCTCCAGTATTTCAACTAGGGTTTTAGGGATGTGCAGATGTTTTCATTTTTAATGTATATGCCAAGAAATTTTTCACTCTGTAATTATTCTTTTTTTTTTTTTTAGCAGATACTTCAAGACAATTTAAGCATTCCTCTTTCATGTCAATTCCTGAACACATTAAAATACAATTCTTCACATCTTTCTGATGAGCAACTAAATTGTCTTTTTGTAGTCTGAAGAGAAACTAAGCTCAGGAACTACTATTATTTCATAGAGAAGTTCAAAATACCTTTTAAATAACTTGCATGATGAACTGCAGGTTTCAACATACAGGCTCATCATAGGCAAAAGTCACTATCAAAATAACTGAGAAACATTTGCACCTGTGAGAAAGAACATAACCTGAGAGATCTAATTAATGGAATCCAAAGGAAAAATTAATGTAAAATATCATAATACACTTTAAAATCCTAAACCACCAAATAAAAATGTATTCTATTTTTTATTACCTGCAAAAACCCCTTACAAAGCAAGTATGTTTGCAGGACCAATAGCATAATCAGGTTATATTTGGTTATAGTCTTACTGGCTTTTCCTTTTTTCTCCTACAAAATCTTGTTTTTCCTCCTTTCCATAACCAAAATTATTTAATAGATTTATGAATATTTAACTTACAAGTGAGACAGCAACATCTGATGCTTTCTACATTGGAACTACTTTTCTTCAGGTACCAGATTCCAAATTTATCTCTACCATATTATAACCCACATTATAAAGTCGTATGAAACAACTGTTTGAAACAGTGGCCCACTATATTGTAAGATTTGTGGGATGTTTCGTACCTTGAAGTATATCAAGCATCTTAAAATTGTTAGAAACAGACTAGAATACATCAGCCTGGAAGCAAACTGTAGCATCACAAAATGCTAAACCACCCTATTTTGCTTTCCAAAATGTGAACTGTGCTATGATACTCTGAATTTATTGATTCTACAGAGGTGAAAAAAGTTGTTTAACTTTTTTATGGGAGAAACTAGTATATACACAGACTACTATTCACAGTTTTCTGTTTATTTTATATATACACCTCATATATATGTATGTATCCAATACATCAGTTCCAGAGCAAACCAAATATGCAATAATCTTTTCTCTTCTGATATTCTCCAAGCGTGAATTCAGATTATGGTATACCTTTTAAAATGGCATAAAATTGCATTTGTGCATATTGTTAAAACTGCAATTACTTTCACAAATTGTCCCACTATCATTTAGTAGATAAGATATGTAACAATGAATGACAGGTTTTCATTTAGATGAAGCATGTGATACCAATGAAAGTATTAACATTTATGGAACATTTGTATAGAGCAAATAATGCTAAATTACATTACTTATACATTCTTTCTGTTTATAATTAAAGGCAAATTCATGAATGCACAAGATCATATTCTGCCACCCGTGTATTCATTAGCAATATAAACATTAAGATAATTACATAATAATGCATTCCTCACTGGCAGTTAGTAGCAGAAGGGAAGATTTCTAGTTTAATTTATTTATATTGCCATAGTTATCATAAGCTTTCGGACTAACCAATTCCCTCTAAAAATATTACATTCATCCAACTCCTCTGTTCCCCTCCATAGGAATCTGAGGAAGATCAGCTTGCTCACTTCTGCCCTACTCAGGCAATGTCACACACCTGGGGTGGGTGGTATGCATGTCTCCAAGCTGGCAAGAAAGCTCCATCCAATAATCATACCCAAAGTTAGGTGTTTGTGTTTGGCTCTGTCTGTGCAACTACAACACGTATTACAACCTGTCAGTGCCATGCTCCAGGAGAGCATGTGGGCAGTTGTGTTGTGCCGTGTTCTGCCTTACAACTTGATTGCACATGAAGTAGCTACAGAGCTTTGATTTCCACCTCTGCTATGACCAATCCCAGCTCAGAGATCTCTGCATTGTGCCCCAGTGATCAATTCAACAAATTCCATGCTTGGAGACAGCACAGTTGTCTTTGTGACTCATGAAGGAAGCAGATTTACTGCTAGAAAGGAAAATACATGCATATAGATTAATCATAATTTGTCTAAGTGTACACCAAGGAAGACTTGTACACCTGCATTGCAAACCAAGATAGACTTACTCCTCCTTATCAGATGCTGTCCGCTAACAGTCTTCTTACAGAAAACCAAAAAAAAAAAAAATCAAAAACAAAAACACCAGCCAAAAAAAAAAAAAAAAACAAGAAAAAATACAGATTACTGTAAATATGGACCTTTCAGTGACCTATGTAAGTTTGTACTTGTACATCTCCAATATGCACCATCTAGAGAGAGGGGGGGAAAAAAAGTGTCAGGAAATTTAATTGCAAACAGGATAATTCTCCAGAAGCAGAAGACAACTAGCAACCTAAAAATAGCTAAATGGTAAATGGGCCTAAGTGACCTAGATAATTTGAAGAGGATATTGCAGCTAAATTAAAGGGGGTAGAAAGCTATTAAATGTTTTTCTTCTTTAGAAGTAAAGGAATGACATAAAGAGACTCCATTTTTTCTATTAAGACATTTTGCTCGTAGTCTTATAGAATGGGAAACATAAGATTTAAAAGATGCTTGTAACCTGTCTGACCTTCTACACATACCTTTCTTGTCAATCCACAAACTGAATATATCTTCAATCAACTATAAAAACATAATATTAAAAATAAAGCTTGTTTAACACTAGTTTCCTCCCTTTGGCTAATGGGAAAAACTAACCGAATAGCTTTGTTGTGGTGTAGGTCACTGAATATAGCTTAGGGGTCTGAAATGTGGAGATTTTCAAGTGTATTTCCATTATTTTCTGAGAAGTTAATAAAAAGCATCTACTGTGATAACAAACAAAATGTAACAGTTGCAGTGTCTCATATTCAACCAACATTTTTCCTTTCTTTTAAAAATATCCAACACGGGATTTTTAAGTGCAAATGAGAAAATTAATTCCAAAAAGACAACTTCACCATCCCAGATTCTCAGGGAGGACAGTTTGGTGCATTTTCATGAAGAAACTACTCTCTGCTTTGATGGTTTAACTTCCCTCCCTACAATGTCTCCTTTTTTTCCGTTTTTTTTTCCCCCTCCCCTGACTTGAAGCAAGCATTTGGGTATATTTAGTCAAAGTTTATAAAATAGGTCTCAATTTTTCATTACTCTGAAGGAGACAATGGGTTTCACATATATTTGGGTTGGATACCAAAGAGTAGGGAGATTGCCAGCAACAAGGTGGTGTGCAAATTGCTTTGGGGCTGGGCCAGTTAAAGGAGATAAATCAACACAGACCAGTTCCTGGGCCAGTCACTTTGTAGGCGGACATTATGTACAGATAAATGTATCTGTCCTCCAGGCTCTGCATTCACTTATCCCTCCTAACACACTGAATTTCCTCACCTGCCCAGAAGTGGGTTGGGTGTGTGTATTCATTCCTTTGTCACAAATGGAGTCTCAACATAGCCTCCAGCTTTTGGATTACTATCTCTGTGCCTATGAGGGCCATTTTGATGTTATCCTAAATGTAGTGTCATTAATATCTCACTATGGGAAGTGATTGTCATTTCCTGGAAAAAAATAATCTTGAATATACTAACGCATAATTAGTGTGGAATTATTATAAGAGAGTAAAATAAGAATTGCTATTCTGGGCAAACCAAGGGCTCTTCTAGGTTCATCCCACTCTGATAGTGGCCTGCACTCCTTAAGAACAGAGTATAAGGAAAGCACAAGTGTAAAATCACATAGTGCTTCTGAATAATACCCTCATTTCTGTGAAATTATGGTTAGAAATTTCCCAAGAAAGGTTCTGTTCTTTAATGTTCAGAAAATTCTGCATGAACTTAGATTTATTGCTGATGTGATTTGAATAAAAAACTAGGCAAACATATTTTTAAAACTTCATGGAGAAATATATGTGACTCACTGTAGACAGCTCTGAGTGGTGAAATCTCATTCAGGGCATACAGTTTCCACAAAGGAAGCAGTAACACAATCTTTATCTTTAAAATGTTTTTTCTTTATGTAAACAAATACTAAATATCATCTGTCATATAATAACCTTGCTATTCAATGTAAAGAAATCCCTCTCCCAGCTTTTAGTTTTTATCTGACCTGAATGATTCTGAACCATCAGTAGTTTTGCCACATGCCTTTACCAGATAATCATCAGCTCAACAGAAATTTACATGCAACCCCACTGCCAGCTTCCCTCTACTATGTAAAATGACCTAATTTCTGTCCTTTTGTTTCTTGTCTTATAGCTTTCTGAAACATGAGATCTTTTTTATTTCATCTTTTTGAAAGAAAAAACAACATTTACAGATACACACTTTCTTGTGTTTCAGCCATACTTGTATATTCGTAATGGGTCTTATGAAGAAGTAATTCAATTATGAGGTATGGCTTTTTTGCAAAACTATATTGACTCTTTTCCATTATATCAGGGTGAACCACATATCTAGTAATTTGAACCATTTCAAATACAGAAATAGAAAAAGTAGCTTAAAATATTACAATTATTAGCACCCTCCTCAGTATACAAGGTTGAAATCACAGCCTGCAATTGATGGCTTACAGTTTTATATTTAAGTTTCTTCAAATCCATCACTTAATGCAATATTATTTCTTTTACAAGAGATGACTTCTAATGTCACTGAAATTAAGACAGATCCTCAGAATTACTCTGTGTAAAGAAAGGTATTAACGCAGAAGGCTTCATAGGTTCCCTGACAGTAAGCAAAACAGAAAAAAGATTGTTTAGCTACTAAGCCATTGCCTACATTTCCCTTTCCACCTCCACTTTATACCAGATGATTAGGCAAACCAGAGCTTGATGGCAAGGGGAAAACTACCACCAACAAAATTTGAAAATTGACACATTTTTTTTTAAATCCAGCACACAATAACTCTGTCAATAACTGTTCTAAGATTATAGAATATACAGAACATACATAAACCTGTTTCATGCACAGGCAAAGCCTTATAGATTGACTCGTCCAGCAGCCAAAGACTAGGCAAAAAAACAAAAAAACCAAAAAAAACCAAAACCAAAAACAAAAACAAATCAAAACAAAACCAACCAAGAAAAAAAACCACAAAAAACAAAACAAACAAAAAAAACCCCAACAAACAAACAAACAAACAAACAAAAACCAAAGGAGAACAATCTCATTTAATGTTTTTTGTAACTGTGCTTACCTGTGTCCTCGTCAATACTTACAACTTTCAGCAGAATTCCAACTGGAATTACAACTTATCATTACTATTCTCAAGGGTTCATTTGTTCTATTGTTGTGATTATTTTATGCAAAGGATCTTATTGTTACCAATAGCTTAGGATATAGAGTCAACTTCTATATATGTATATATATGTATATATATATATATAAAAAAATATATATTTTATATTAAGTTTTTATACATATAGATATACATATACATTTGTATATATATATATATATGTGTGTGTGTGAACTTATTTTCTATATATATTTAAAACTGGACCAGACTGAATAGAGGAAATTACTTGTTTTATCCTTTTCCCCTGAAATCTCAGTTTCAATCGAATCAATCCTAAGTACTTGGTCACACTAAAAGCATCCTGTTTTTAAGTCAGCAATATATGTTCTCACACTAATATTGCTGGGAATTAGATGTGATAGGCTTAAACTGGCAAATCAATCAAACACACTGTGAAAAGCAGACAGAAAAGAAAAATGGCTATTCTGTGCAGTAACACCTGTCATGTAGATCATTGAAAAAAGTACAAGTATTAGTATTAGTCAGTGATATGAGCATCAATATTTAATAAGACTGGGACACAAAAACACAGGGAGAAATGATTTACAAGTCGGGCAGCCTTTCCAGAGCAGAAAAAAACAGGATTTTTTTTTTAAATAACTAATTCTCTAAGCAAAAACCTAATAGAGTGTCTATGTCAATTTTGCCACTGCTGTTGAGAAATAACTGCAGCTATCATGTGCACAGTGACTGTTTTTACCTTCAGAACTCCCAAATGCAAGATCAGGGAAATAATGTAGGAAAGCAACCATAAAAATCATACATATTCTCAAAGTGTTGGTCCAGAAACACCCCCAAGATCTGACAGAGTCACTTCATATCTAAAAGGCAGATATGAAAGGTCTTGTGCAAATACAGTTATTTGCAACCATGTAAAAATAAGATTATTTTTTCTTAGTAATGCCCTTTTACCATAGGACCATCTCTCATATTGTTACTTCTTCTGTCCTCATGGCAAGAGAGGATGTAAAATATAGGCACATGGTTTAAAGAAATTAACATCAATAGAAGCTGCATTTGATCCAGGTGTAATATCACATGCATCAGCAGACCCGTTGAAGGAACTGAAAACCTTTGTACACAATACAGATACCTCAAAACATAATAAAAAGTGATACACAAAAATATAAGTGCTTACTGGACTGCAGTGGGTCACCTTATCATCACCAACACTGATATATCAAACATCCAAAAATGCTTTCTGTAACATGGATGCAGGCTGCCCAAAAATACATGCTTTGAGGTTTGAAGGGTACTCTTTTCTTTGCATTGTCTGGGGGGTTTGTTACCTCTAAGGCATGCTTTTAAAAAAAGTATTTTATGCATTTAAACACATGGAAAAGATTGCCAAACTTCCTGAGGTTAAAGACAGACTGCAGAAGAAAGGATATATGTCAGAGAGGCACAAAAGGCCCACACTGCCTCAGGCAGAGGGAGGCTCAGGGATGGTACAGAGCAGCAGGGGAGGGCAGTAGCCCACTGGAGGTCCTGCCCAATGGGTGCAGGTGCGAAGCTGAGCTGGAGACAAGTTTTTCCCTTACTTTCAGCCTCCCTGACTAACAGGACATGACACTGACACAAGGAGATACGCTGGGTCTGTTTAAGTGAAGTAAAAAGCTCAACAGAGAGAGAACCACCAGTCCTAAAGGTACAAGCTTGCACCTGCTCTTCTGCTCTCTTCCTTGACCCTGAGAGATGTGATGACACTTTGCAGACAGGGAGAATGGTCAATATGATTTGCTTGAGCTTCAGAGTTTTTCCATAAGAGAGCATTCAGACAAATGGGTACAATAGGTCAAAAATGTTTCTTTCTCCTGGTTTCATTTTTGAGCTTCCAAAGTATAATAGAAGTCCACTAAAGTGTTATTGGTCTGCATGAAGAGTTTTGCTTTGGAGATTCTGAAGATGATTAAATGTAATTGTAATGAATTCTGAGAATGAAATGATGATGTCTACTGCCAGCAACAATCATGCAAATTTGTAAATGTTTACAAATTCCCAAGCTAGACATATGCACCACCGAGACCAATATTGTAGTGCTATGTTTAGGTTGTTCCTATTCCCCTCTCAAGATATATATACAACAATAACTTCAAGTGAACAATTTTATTTAGATTAATCCTTTTTACTTAGAGGGCAACAGAAAAGGACAAGAGTTTGAATAGATATCTAGGAGGTGTGAGGCCAGGTGTGAGAAGGAAATGGTGAAAGACCTCAATGAACATAATTTGATCATTTTTTCCCTCAGTAAAATATATTGCAAATGAAAGTCCAGTGCCCTCTATTGCCAACAAGCAGTGATTACTTTGCTTACTTGGCATGTCTTAGGCACACATCTTAGAGAAATCCTTGTTATTCTATAAGAGTCTATAAAAACATGAATTCAAGACAAATCATTTTAACATAATAAAATGCATATATTTTAGTGCTAATTTGACTAATTCACTCTGAAATTTCAGATTAAAAATCTGGGATATTGCATTGTCTTTGAAGCATTTAAAATGCAGTCAATATTCACTCAGACATGTCTAACGGTGAAAGTGTTTTGTCTTGCAGATGCTCATTGTTTCAGATAGGATGCTTGCACATGTGTTAGAAGGGGAGTCATTTTCATGGAAAACATTTGAAGCCTTAAAATTTGATTTGGAAAAGTAACATAACCTTTGCATGTACAAACAAAAGATACTGAGAATATCTTCACAATCTGCAGTGACCCTACTGCAGCAGTGACAGCTCTAATTCTCTCAACTTTGGGAATTTCCTCTGAGGGCTGTTACACAGACAGGCAGGATGTGGCACCAGACCTGGAGCTCCCATGGAACCTCAACTGGGGATTGGGATCAGGTTTGAAGATGGGTATTGTTCTGACAGAGGCAGACCCTATTTTCCCCATGGAAAGGCTGATCCTGAACAGTAGCTTTTTTTGAATTTATGCCCACTAAGGCAAAGCAGAGGAAACATGTCAGTGCTTGTACAGTTAAGGCAGCAGACAGAAGCGAACCTCACTTGCAAGCGAAAAGTCTTTTGAGATACACAGCCAGCAGCTACAGCTCCACCAAAAGATTTGCAGATAATGAGGTGGAAGGAAAAGTTTCACTTATCATCAAAGTGAAAATTAAACTGCTCTCTGAGAGCTGTCTTGTTAAACTGCAGTCATTTAGACATTTGGGGAGAAAAAAGCCCACAGCCAGCAGAGTTGTAAAGTCTTCTGGTAATGGGAGAATGTTCTGGAGGAGAAATATTAGGAAATCCCTTCCCACACACAGAATAAAACCTTCACTGTCTGAACATTAATTAAAAACCCCCATACCTAAAATTGAATCACAACCAGTATAGAGACAGTCTGATTAGCTTTTTTGTTAATGTCAAACATGCATCTTTGTGACTTTGAAGCAGATTCCAAACCAGTTTTTCTCCTTTCTAGGTTTTCAGTGAAAGGGTTCTTGTCTGCACTGACAGTTTGTAAAGCATCTCCAGCTGCGTGACAGCCACAGTGAGTTGTGAGGATCACACTTCTGATGTTACTAAGAACAGGAAAAATAGACAAGCCTGCTCTCTCAAACACTACTTGGTTATGTCACACTGAATTGTAACACAACACAGCTTCTGGTGCTCCTTGCACTTACAGTAAGTGATGGGATAAAATCTCCATCTCCAGCACTCAAGCATCTACACTGGGCAAAATTAACTATTTATAAGTAATAAATTTATTATTTAGGGAGATATCTCCTAAGTATTTTACCAACAGTAGGCTAAAATATTGCTTTGTAAACAAAATATAAAAAGTAATTAGCTTAGCAAAATTTGAAAGCTTGCATACAGAGTTGATGTTATGTGCAAAATACAATGTGTGAGGATATTTGTGCCTTTAAACAGTGCCTGCTTCTGTTCATAGTAATATTCTGTTCATGATAACTTTCTTGGTCATACAAAAAAACCCTATAAATATATATTAATAGATAGTACATTTCCAGAATGAAACTCTAAGTAAAATAAATGGCAATATTGCTGTTGATATTAACTTTAAAAATACAGTGAAAATAATTTTTGTTATTTTTCATTCCAATGGAAAATTAATTGAAACATAATAAATATTCACACAGCAAGGATCCTACTTTACTGCATCATAAGAAAAAATACAGAATACAGAGCCCTAATAGGTTATTTCCTATATATACCAATGCAAATATTTCTAAGCATGTGTATTGCCTCATAGTTCCTTATGTATTCTGGAAATATCTGAAAAATAAAAATCTCTTAACACTTAGCAATGCAAATGTGTTTTCTACACCAGATTTAAACATCTTTTGGTTTCAAAAGCTTTTGCTTTAATCATACAGAATGGACATGACGGGCCTTTGGTGTGTTCTTGCAAGATGTATTATAAAAAGGTTACTGGCACAAGAAAGCCTGATATTTTAAAGCAGCATATGTCCCAAGGGTAGTGTTGATCACACAGAGCTGGAACTCAAAGTTAAGAGCTATTAATCTTCAATAGGAGTTCTGGTTATTTGCCACACTGTAGCAGAAAAAGTAATTTGGCTCCCACATTAGGAGGCTGTTCTTTCTCATCACTTTTACTGTAGCACTTAGAAAGGCTAGCAACAGACACCAAACACAATAATTAGGTATTTAAGATGCATAAATGTCAACCACGGTATCTAACCAACAACTAGTAATACCAACCACAATTTTTTTCGTATTTATTACAAATGATACAATTTTAAATCTATCAGGTTTTCTGAACATTTTCTTTCAGAAAAAAATAATTCTGTGGCTGCTCCAAAGGTATCATCCATGTTTAATTAATGAACTGAGCTAACATCTACTGTGTTGACTTTTAACATGAGGCCATTAAAGATCTGATAGAAGTTTTACTACAGACACAATTTCAAAATTATACTCACAGTCCATCTTTTGTTTGCCCTGGAATAAATCTTCTTACATGTGATACATGATCATCCTTGACATTTATCTCCAAATTAGTGTTCCATAGATGAATAGAGCACAAGTTTTTGGTTTTGGTTTTTTTTTGTTTTTTTTGTTGTTTTTTTTTTTTCCTGGTGAAATTCAACAGAACTCTAATAATCTAATGGCAAAATGAAGTTCAGCAAACTTATTTACTTTTTTTCTCCAACAGGCTTTTGTACAGACACTGAATCCTGTGTAACGGCTAAAGCACCACAGCTATCTGAATGAACTTCTCTGAGCTTGTCTATAGTGGTATTAAAGTTTTGTCCTGCAAAGCCAGTGCTGAGGTACTCTCTAGGAAATCCTACTACTTCAGCACACCCTACTGATAGCTTTTATTTCATGAAACAACTAGGGATTTCTTCTGGTCTCACAGACATGCATATGCAACTACTGTTCTGATTTTAGAAAATACAACACACCAGCAGACACCAGTGAAGCTTGAGCACACTGATCAAAACCTCTAAGTATAGGATTTAATTCTGCTTTTCCTACCAGTCATCTAAGCAGCTGTCTTCATTTGACTTATAGGTTAGCTGTCAAGAAAACAGTTTGGAGAGAGCTAATATTGAACATTTTAGTCTGTTTTTTTGTGATTTGTTGCCAACCTCCATCACTCCCTTCTGCTCCTCTTCTTGGTTATTAACTCTTGTCCAGAAACATGTCTAAAGACATAGATTATTCACAGGGGTTAACACATTTCTGTAGAAGCAGAATCTTAAAGAAATTTGACAAATGAGACTGTTTTTGTCTTCTCCGTAGAACTTCACCCAATTACTCCCTCCCAGCGTCTGCACACTGAAATAATTTTTTCGTGAGTGGCTTTTTAAATTTATTTTAGTTTGAAGAAATTGTGAGTGATAGCATGGAAAACTGAACAAGTGTGTGAGAAAATGCAGCACTGCATTTCTCTACCGGATGCCAGACTCATGGCAGTGTTGTCTCTGGACCTCAGCTGTTTGATATACTTCCTCATAAGACCAGTAAACTGTTCATGTGTACCAGTTCTTCCTGCTGACTGATATGTAGAAGACACTTAATCTACAATCACAAGAGACCACTAAAGAGTCTTGAGTGACTTCAGGTTGTCCATGAGCTCAAGAAGGCGGAAAGAATTGAGACTATCACCACACCTCCCATCATAAAAGCCACATACAAACCCTGAGTAATTAAATTATTTTAACAGCTATGTAGTTTGACTAAACTTGTATGCAATGCTCCCACGTGTTCCCTTTACCCCTGCTTATACCAGTTGACCAAACAATTTAGTTGTTATTCAAAACAATTTCATTAGGAAAAGGTGTATTTCATTTTGCTGACTGTTATGCTATTAGCCACATATATTTTAAATGAGGCTGTCAACCTTTCTTTCTTTGGCACAAGTTGCATCATTACTATGTTTCTTCACATGATCACACAAGAATGGAATCTAATTCCACAGTCACCACACAAATAACTCTCTCCTAAGGTTTCCATCTATCCATAAAAAGTTGACATTTTTCACAACTTAAATTGTCCACTAAAAGGAGAACTAACAATTTATCTCAGTTTTTCGTAAAGATAAGTAACGTAATATTTGGTATCCCTAAAACTCGTTTTATATTCTGATTTCTCAATGACAAAAGGAAGAAAAGCAAAGCATGAGGTAGAGAAACCACGAAAAATTACACATTTATTTTTACCCCACAAATCTAATGTGTTTTATTTTCTGAACCTTGTTCCTACCCAGTTGGAGATTAATAATTACAGTATTTACATGAAATAGTCTACTGTCATATATAACATCTTCTTTGACTATGTAGTGGAATTTTCTCTTCTTTTGTAGCAGAAATGTGGACAACCTACTTAAACCTCTGAATCTGCAAGCAATTTTATGAACATCTGCCATTTGATATCATAGATTAAAACATTGAAAGCTCCTTCACAAACTACCGTTCTTTTATGAAACCCACTTATGATTAAATTTTGACCTCAGCCAGCCATAAGGGTATACCCTAAAATTCACACTGCCAAAGCTTACAATGATTAGCTGATGTCCTTCTCTGCACTCACAAGAGATACTTCTATGCTGACATTAAAATTGTCAGTACATTGAGACACTCTCTCTATAATGAGGGAGTGAAAAAACTGTCCATATTTCTTTACTCATAGAAATTTACTTTTTCCTTTTTAGGGTTGCTTTTTTATTTTTTATCCTTTTTTTTTCCTTTTTTTTCTTTTTTTTTGGTGTGTGTGTGTGTGCTGGGATTTTCATGTTTTCATTATAGAATTAATTGGCATATACAAGCTCTTTGGTATGCACAATCAAAGAGTATTTCCATCTTCAGTAGCACTTTCTGCTTTGAAGCCTATTATGCAATGAACATCTTAAAATGTTTAACCAGTGAGGCAACATAAACTCATTTACAATGGGGTGCAGGCACTGATAATGTAATTGTGTTTGTTTCAAAGTTCCAGCAGAGAGCTGCTACACTTGATGCACTGTGATAGACTTGCATTCTCCCGAAACACATAGTTCAGTATTTCAGTAATATTAGATTTTAAAAGGTGATATCTGAGCAAAAACTATCATACCCAGGACTAGATATATCTCCTGTGGGAGCTCTAATTATGTTCTATTATTAAAAACTAGGTTATAATATCTTCCTTTGATATCATTACGTATGCCCTGCAGAACTTCATTATTTTATAAATAAACTTCTTCAGAGGACAAAGAAAAGTTATTTCTGAATAAAATGATATTAAGTATTATATTCCACATTTTAAAAACTGTTTTAGGTTTCAACTTACTGCATATAATTTAGATGGCAAACCAAGAAGGTATCACTAAAGAAAGTCACACACCATGTCTATGATTAGAACAGGGAAAACAGAGGTCTCTTGGATTACCTTCTCCCATTTCTCTTATACTTAAATTTACTTAGTGTTTTATCTCACAAACATTAAAAGCCAACTTTTGGCTTTTCCTACTGAAACATTGATGATTTGCTTAGAGATGAGTCAGATACTGCAATCTTCAAAGCACAGATTTTCTGCATAATCCATTTTCTGGCTAGTAAAAGAAGTAAGAGAGAAACCTGCTCTTTTGAGAAACTGTAAGAGGGAGCTGCAAAATGTATTTTCTCCCACTTTTTCCATTTAGAGTACCCTACTCAACTTGCCAAAAAAAAAGTCTGAAGAGAGACATTGCCTCACCCACAGCAATTGTGATCTTACTGACAGTTTTGCTAGCTTTTCCTAGATACCCTTTCACAGTCTTCTGTGAAGTCCAGAGATTTTAGGTTCTGCACATCACAGACAGAAAACTGTCGAGATTGTGTGGCTGAAAGTTTGTTATTAATTTCGTGTTAGGGGCTTGACTCCACAGTTAAGAGGTAACTGAATTAGTTCATTGCTGAACTCAAGGCATCTGAGTCTGAAGTAGCTACTCATGATCCAACTAGAATGTCATGGCATGTATAGCCAGGAGAAGGACTGTGAACTCCCCTCCAGGCCTGTGATTTAAAAAACAGTTCTCCCCCACAGGTGAAAATCATATGTGGGTCTTCAAGTTATGCTGGTGACACACAAATGATAAAATTATTTTTCAATTATTCACAGCTTCTCACATTTAAAAGCATTATTTATATTTACATCGCAATTCATGTGAAACAACTTGCAAATCCAAATGTTTTGAAAGCTTGGTCTGAGAATTCACTGAGACACAGGTGCTTTAGACATTGAATTTTTAGGAACATAATACAGCTCTTTGAGGGGAAATGCATTATACACCCAACACAAATGAAGATTTAAAACATTTAGAACTAAGCTTTTATGTTGACTGTATACATACAGGATTTTTAGCTATGGAGAGTGGTGGATGGATGAGAATTATCTAACACAATTTAACCCCAAATATTTTACAGTTAATTAATTACCTGGATTTCATTATTCAGAAATAAGAGAAATGAGTTATGCAACAAATTTCTGTCTTAATTGCAACCCTGCAGGTTAATCCGCTCAAGACGGCAGCTCTAGAACTACATAGGAGTGAATCAAAAACCAATTCTACAATGAAGGTAATTCAGTTAGCCTTTTACAAAGTTGACAGTGATGAGAAATCACTAACAAAGAGTAGCCTGTTAACTGAAATTGATTCCAGAGCTAGAAACAGAGCTGGATTTGAACCACTGAAAAAAGTCAGGAGAAGAAGAGGGGTAACTTGTATATTTGACAGGGAGATTCACTTTCGTGTTTTGAAAACCACCTCTCTGAGTCGTTAGAAGAGGGAGAAACACAATCCCAGGATAGCACACAGCTCCCATGATTGTCCATGTTACAGCAACACCGCCTGCATTTCTGTCCTAAAAACCCAGAAAGAAATAAAGTTTACATGGCATGTGTCTACCCTGATGAGAGTGCAGCACACAAGCAGCCAGCAGGAACTACTGAGCTCACCAGACATATGCCATTTCAAATCAGACCAAGTAGTCTGGCATTACATATAACACTTTTGTAGGACAAAAGTAATTCAAGATTTAAAGATCAAGAGGTTTTTGATAGCTGAAATAAGACCCTGTCCAAAAAACCCAGGTGATGCTCCAGGCATCTGAGGTTTCCCTCAGAATCCAAATGAAGTAGAAGGAGATGAGTACTTTTACAAATGTATATTTACAAATGTATTTTCACATGCAACTAAAAACACTATCATAAAACTCAAGTAAAAAGTAGCTAAAACACCATTAAAGTACACTTCAGAGAATTAAAATTGGAAGAAAAGCCTCTGGATCATTCAGATGACCAAGTCAAACCTAATGTTAAAAGCATCAGCTGATAGGTATTTTCTAAACCCTTCATAATTCTTGTTGTTCTTCTGCAGACTTGGTCCAAGTTTCCTTAGTAATTGCAAAGTTTGCTATTCCATAAAACAATCATTTCTGAGAAAACAATGCTCTAAGAGCATTACATTTTCCTTAGAAGCAAAAGAGTTAGTCTTCATTTTCAACAGCTATTTCTGTGACCATAAGAAGGCCTAACTGGTATTACTTTGCAAATTAGGCTGTATCAGATGTTGCTGGGGCTACTTTGTCATATATGGAAAACCAAGATTACAAATTACTCAAGCTAAAATCTCATTATTGCCAAGTAAAAAAATAAAATAACTTCTCACCTGCTATGAAGCATTTCCATTATCAGAGCCATATTAAAGCTATTTTCTTCTCTTTTTTTTTAATAGTACCATATTGTTGATTCATTTTGTTTGTGATCCAACACAGTTCCCAGAGCTTTCCATTGCTTTATTATTGCCAGCCCAGCTATCCCCTCCACTTCTGTATGCATATGTTTTACTGCTGTTCTAAATATAATACCTCACAGCTGTCTTGTAATTCATCACTTGTGCAAGACTGTATTTCATCCTGATCCAGTCCTCCAAACTGCTGGACATGCCTGCTGTAAAGATGCTGAGCACAAATTTGTACTGTCTAAATCACTTGAATCAGTATTAGAAAATGCTCTAGACCATGGAATAGCCCTGTGGGACTCCCTGATGGACTAAACTACTGCTGGGCATGTTTTTCAACATTATAGAAGTTATGTCCAGATTATCTTACTCCTCTTTTTTAATGAGTAGAATCAGATGGGACACAATCAAAAGCCAGACCAAACAGAAGATATATCAGAGCTACTATCTCATTGCTGTCTATTGTTATGTAAAATGACACACGATGGGATTGATTTGTTTTATTACTGGCAAATACACTTGAGTAATTATCCTCCAAGAATTAAAAAAGAAGTCTCAGCAAATTAATAGTTCAAGCTGAGTTTTTCCTGTGTATTAAAGAAAAAAATCATTATATATTGCCAGAAGGGCATACTTTAAATAAATTAGTTATTTGTTCTTTTTTTTCCACTACATTTATGATCTGCCATTCTCAAAAATAACTATTTCAAAACATACTCTGACTTTCATAATTTATTAACTGAATCATCCCTCTTATCTTTGACCTTGCTCTCTTCCAATTCATCTAGTTTTATTATATTTGCAATTGCAATTAGAAACAAGAAAAGACAAGTCTAATAGAGGAAACTCATTCCTATATTAGAAACACAACAAAGGAGTCCAACAAACAGTAATACAGATGCAACACTAGTTTGAGAAAAGGTGAAGTAAATTGATGCAGAGAACATTTTGAGAGAAGGATGGCTTCTTACATTTCAATCACTGCTGAAATCAAAGCTTGGACTTTTTCTCTAATAAATCTGTCAACTGCATTCAGCAATATCTGAGTCTCATAACTGTTAACTTGAAAACTAATCCTCAGTGTAGGGATATCAAGTTTATTTTTTTGTTTTTTGTTTTTTTTTTTTAAATATACAAGAGATATTTTAGTCAATATATAAATAAGCAAATAAGCATATTACCTTAGCGAACTGTGCATTTATCCATTTTGTGAAAGTTTTCTTTTGAACATCTTCCCGTTCATCTGCCAGAGAAAAGTAAGGCACTTCATTAGAATTATTCAACAAAATGGTACAATATTATTGATTAATGTTTCAGTCTTGTTTATTACAAAGCTACTAATAATACTTCAAATACAGTGAGGAAATCTGCGTGGATGTATTTTGTCCTTGACAATTATATCAATAGATTTTGAAAGTCTTCAAGTCTCCTTCATAGTCATGGTCTATATCCTTAGTTCATCTGACTTTTCCTGTGGTTTCTTTTCTTCTGGAGGAGTAGTATCTGAAATACCCCATTCTAATTTTTAATTTCACATTGGTATAAAAAACTCAAACATGCCATCTGATGGTTTTGGCACAAGGAAACTCTTCTACAGCCTTCTAGAAAAGTACTTGAAATAACAAGATTATATGCACATCCTCCAATTGCTTGAGGAAATGAAGACTTTTGGACCACAACAACAGTTTTTCATTGGCAGACCCTGCCCTACCTTATGCCTATTCTAAGTTGCAACTATTTACCTGTCAGAAATTGTTATATATTTTACCTCCATTGGAAAAAGGAAAAATCCTACACATTTCTTCAGCCATACGTGAAATTCTTTCTCAATTCTTTAATATGAAAACTTTGTAGAGGGAGACGATTTATCTTAGGCCTTGATTTTTGTATCTAAGTACAGTTCTGATGTATTTTATATAGGTCGAAAGAGAAAAATTATTTAAAACTAGAACTTCATAACCATTTGCTCAAAAAGATCTATTAGGCATCATCCCCGAAATATAAAGGATAAACCTCTTTGCTTGACAAAAGAAAATCAAACCCAACTAGAATTGAAGGGCATACGTGGAAAAGGGTTCAGAATGCTTATACTGAAATAAAGTTCATTCAATGCAGCCTTTTGGTTTGCAGTAAAATTCTCTACACTTCTTAAATAAAAAGGGATATTAAATTCCCATCTGAAATGTTCAGCAATTAATAATGTTAATGGATTCAGCTAAATTTGAAAGGCAGGTAGAGATGAGCTACAAGAGAAATGCATAGCATTAATAATGTACTTTGCTTTCCCTCCCTCCACCCGTCCAAGGAGACATGACAAGGCAAATCTTTTTGATACAAATATATATTTTGTTCTTAAAACCTCAACTCAGTAGCACTTTAAAAATACCTTTCCACCAGAATGTTTTCCAGTTCCAAACATACAGTATACTCCTGGAAAAATATCAGAGTTTGTGAAGTTACTATTTCATTATAAATAAGTACTGCATACATGAAGGAGCATATTCTAATTGTGTTCAGATGATCAGGAGTGATAAAACTGACAACACAATCGTCCAACTGGAAACTTGCCATAGAAGTCACGCGTTCTATACACTCTGCCACTAACATATGTCTATTTGCTACAATAAGCTTCCTAGAGTTCTAGAGTTCTATTGCTATCTATCACAAATAATGCTTCCAGCTTCATCCTTTGGCTGAAAATGGTACTTGAATAGTTAGAGACTCATCTACAAGCAACAGCATGTGAAAGAGATGCATGCTTTTGGTAAAACATGATACTAAAGCTGTTAAAAAATTCATTTTTCCCCACAAGCAACACTTCGCTCTTTGTTGACTGTTAGTAAGTTGTTTATTATATGAGTTTTGTTTCATTTCAGCCATATGCAATACACAGAAGATGAGAGAAGAAAGAGACGTTTTGTTGATGGAAGATAAATATTCAATCAAGTTATATTGCAAACTTCTTCAGCAACTTCATATAAAATATTACACATAAATAGCTGTTTCTGTTTAATCATCTCTGCTAAAACTGCCAAATGCAAATGGATTTGAAGATAAATACGTGGTATTTAGCAGGGAAATGGAAAGAGACAAAACCACCTATTTCAAACTTCTGCTTTTTCACCCCAGGTGGCTGTAATAGCATATTTAGTAACAGACTGGGTTGGGAGGGTTTTTTTTCCACAAAGATACGTGAGTAATTTGACTGCTAGTCACCAACTGATTCATGTCCACTGTGCTAATAAAAACCAGGGTCTCCTGAGAAAAATGAGAGTCAACATCACAATTTGAATGTTTGAAACTTATTCAAAGTTCAGGCAATGTTCTGTTACTTTGTAAACACAAATCTATTCCATTGCTGTTGTCTTTATACCGAGATCATTGCAATCACTTTTATCTCGAGGTGCTCGCTCTGACAAGTTTATACCACAACAATTTGTTAGTGACAGCCTCCTAACCTAAAAAAGAATCAATCTTTTGGTTATGCACGCCATGATTTCCCCATTGTAAACATGACCTTTTTTTAAAAAAAAGTAAAAAGTTCTCCTAGCCCAGATTTATGGTTTGAATGCTACATGTGGAGTCTGAATTACATTTATCTGGGTGCTGCAGAAATGTGCCAGGAACACTCCTCTGCCACTTTCATAATGCTGTGTTTATAAGAGATCCTTCAGCAGGTAAATGTCCTTGCAGGTTTTTTACTGTGAGACAAGAATAATAGAATGGCCAGGCAGGTAATTTCTTCATCTGTCCAAGAGTAATATAGTATGTTTATTTCTTTTCTTTCAAGCTGAAAGAATTGCAGAAGAGTGTGCTGACTCTCCTCAAGTTAAAGCTAAACATGAAACACTGCATGGATCTTGAATTCCTTTTTTGTTATAACAATGTGATCGCTTCCCACAGCAAAAATGCTTTTCTCAAATTGATGGACATTGAGTGAAATAGGCTTAACCTCATTTTCTGCAGGTTATCAACTCAGAAAATGAATGGTCTGAGGTCTACAGAAAGCCTTCCAGAAAACAGATACTGAGCAGTGAGATTTACCTGATTTTCATGCCCTACAGCCTCTAGTACCACTGAACAGACCTTGTTTTAAGTACAACACATTCACAAATGCAACTTATAGTTCTGATCTATTTCTGGTGGAAAGAGCATCCAGCTTTGTGACTGTGATTGCAAATCTCTTGGATTAGGTAACTGCACATTTGACTTTTGAAATATTATTCCAGGTTAGGCTTTATAATAAATTATGACCTGGAGAGAAAGAGCAGTATTAATGAAGGTAATCATCTGACAAAGGACAGTGCTGGGACTAAATCAGCCATCAAGGCTAATAGAGACAAGTGGTACACTGAAGGATGCTTAGGAACAATCATGATTCAACAGAACAAAGATGTTATTATTAATGGCAAATGGTCACCATACAATTTTCCTAGATACTTAACAGCTCATGTTTCCAACCTACCACTCCAATGCAATTCTTACCTGTTTTCCACAAGAAAAACTCCAATGTTCTGTTGTCATCTCTTATGAAACTACACTTATTAATATCCTTATTTTTCCACACCACCCTATACTCTCAAATACCACCAAACACATTAAATAAAAAATGGAAACAAAATATTTAAAATATCTGGTATATTCTAGATACTATTCTGAAAGCACACAGCAGTGTTAACAAGTAATTAAAAAGCAACACTTTTAAACAATTCGAGAAATACCAAGCCAATTGTAAAACAAACCAAGGTTCAGAAACATACACTATGTATGTTACTACATTATCCCATTTATATGAGAAAAACTACTTTCCCATAAAAAACATGTAGCAGGGAGAAGGAAATTTGCACACTTTGGTGCATCCTTCACTGTTTTCTAGAGGATCTTCAACCTCTCTTGACACACCTGAATAAATATTTCTTCCACAAACTCACAGAATGGATGAGACTGTAAGGGACATCTGGACATCATGCGGTCCGACTGTCCCAATCAAGCAGGGTCACCTACAGCATATTTTACAGGACCATGTTTTTTATTATCTTCAAGGATGGAGACTCCCAGTATTTCTTCCTATAAACTGCATCAAGACTGCATCTTCTGTCTTCCATAGATCTGGGTAGTAGTTTCCAATGCAACTGGCTTAGAAGATTCTCCTCTAGAGTAACTACAGCCCAATTTCTAAAATTTGAAGACCTTCAACAAAAGGGTATTGGTACATGAGGGGTGTGGGAAATGAGCCATATCTTCAGATTATAAACTTTAAACAAACAAACAAAAAATCACTGTCATGAATGTGTCAATAAAGATGTGACATTTATAGAGTATTTGAATCACTCAGAGACAGGCAGTGACAGGAGGCTCGGCTGTATGATAGAAGATTTTATGCAGCCTTCAGGAAGCAGGTCCACTGCAGGTGGGAACACAAGCAGGAAAGAAGACTTATTCTGTTACCCAGAGTCACCCTGAGCTAGGTTAAACAATAAATGAATAGTTATATTTTGTCTACAAGAAACTGTAAGAAAGAAAGAAAAAAAAAAAAGAAAATGGAAGAAAAAAAAGAAAAAAACATATACTGCTGAAAACTTTGAAACAATGGTGCTGAGTCAGGTGTCAATTCCCTCATTCATGGCAACTGCAGGTTCATCAGAACAGTGCATGTTAGAGAATAAAACCATCAAAATTGCTATTTGATTTTCTAGCAGCCAAACAATGCAGATTGAGAAAAGGTCAGGGCTTTTTCAGTGAGTGGGAGTGAGTACCAGCAATGGTGGGAACACCAGGAACAAAAGAGGCCACAGATAGTCACATTATTGATACTCTGGCTCCATCGACTCACTATTCTTAGATATTTTCAGTACATTGTTACAATACTGTGCCAGTAACTACAACTGCTGAGAAATGTTCCCTTCGCATTCTTGCTTATCTGAGGGGGAAAGAAGAAATCAATTCAATACAATGACTGAGTAATATTTGAGTGGACTAGCTTTGATTTTTAGTCATTGAGGTCATTCAAGACATTCACAAGCTGACAGGAAACACAATAGAGTGCTTTGACAGGCAGCCAGTGACTTTAAGTCTATTGCTCATGTAAGGCAATACGGAACATGCAATTCTTTGTCCATCTTCTATAAATATACTGATGAGCAGTGTGTTGATTTAATCCGAATATTGCTAAAACTCCATGTTCCCTGTCTACCCCTTGAGACTTTACTGTGGGACGAGAGTCAAATCATCATAATCAGACCATCTTTAGCTTTTCAAAGCACTGATGAACCTATTCAAATGCTCAGAAGAAATAGAATACTGACAACCCTCATTAATATAGACTTCTAAAAAAGTACAACTACATCCCCTGAAAAATAGTATACCACAATTTTCTCAGAAAGATCTGGTAAGATATAAGGCAAATTTAGCAAATGAACAGGTGTATCCCTAACCAAAAATACAATCTTAACTCTGTTCCCCCTGTTTTCTTCATGTACAGAAACTCCATTTACTGATCAGAGGACAAAAGAAAGGATAGCTATAAGACCCAACCTACAAGATTTCTACTGACAGATTGGTGTAGCAGATTGAACTACTGAATTACATTGCCTAAATTGAACATCAGACTGAGAAAACCTTTTATTTTTCTTATTTCATTATGTTAGTTGGAATTGTTCTCTCATTATAAATGTTTTAGGGAAACTACTTCCTGACTTTTCCTGTTTTTTCAATTCCTTAAGGTATTGCAAGGGTTTATATAAGGTCTCACTCTTCTGATCTAACTTTGACTAATTAGCTATTTAAACTACCAAGTGCTTTTGAGGACCAGTATGGATGTCATGTGTAGAAAAGGAGCAGGAGCAGCTCAAAGGATAGCAAAGAGAACAGAATAACAGCCTGGAACAGAAGAAAAAAAATTTTAAAAACCCAAAAAATCCCCCAGGAAACAAACGAAAAAAAACCCCTATGCTAACAAACAAAAAAACCCATAAAACCAAAACCAACAACAACAA
>VZRZ01006331.1:1195656-1209402 GCA_013398175.1 Climacteris rufus | reverse complement strand
GGCTGGAGAGTATATAAACCCAGGGAATTCTACACTCTGTTGGGGGACTTTCACCATCAAGAGGACCTGCTGGAGAGGATCAATACAACATCGTTGGAATCCACGGAGTGGTGATATTTTCTTTCTCTGTCACTCTCTGTTCCCCCACCTCTTTTCCTACTTATCCCTTCTCTTCTCTTTCTCTCTTATATTTACTGTCAAATAAAACCTATACTATTGACTGGCATATGGTCTCGTTTGCACCTTAATTCAGACAGAGAAATGTCTAAATAACCCCTAATAAAACCGACCTTAACACGACCAAAAAAAACCTAACAAAAAAAAAAAAAAGAGGAAGGGCGTGGTGGAAGACAAAAGGGGAAGTAAACACCTTTAGCCTGGCTTGGGGGAAAAAAGGGAAAAAGACATATGGAAGAGAAGGAGTGTGATGGGAAAAAGCAGAGATGAACACTTCCTTTCTGGAAAGAAAAAAGGGATGGTATCTGATAGCTGGAAGATCATATGTAGGGAAGCAGGGAGTTTGAACAAAAGAACTACTGAAGCATGTGCAGCTTAGTCAAAAAGATTTGACTAGCATCCAAAAGTACCAGAATAATGCAAACAAGCTACATATGATTCCTAAAACAATAATGGGCAGATGTGAAATGTACACACAGATCTATGTTTGATCAAATTAATGTAATTTACTGCATGTTTGTTGACCACACCCCACCCTTCTTCCCCTCCACCATTTCTCAACCCTTTTCTCTAAATGAATTGTAGCATATGCAACTCCCAAGACAAAAGCAGGAGCATAGTTCCAATGAAATTTAAAAAGAAAAGAATCAGAATGTCAGTTCACATTTCCAGAACATTTTAAGTATATACAACATGGGGTGTTCAGCTCCAATTCATACATTGGTAGTGGTATTCCCAGCAGTTGGCCTAGTCCTCCTCTGGTCTACCACACACAAATATACTTTGGGAACTGACTGTACTTCTCCACACTTATGGATTGGACTTTGAGGACGTGTAACATTACACTGACTGTCAGGACACATGCCTCCAGTACTGGTGACCCAACCCTGCCTTACCCTTTCAAGGATAAGGACTTGAAAGACTTTAGAACCACATTGTACCAAAAATACCCTGGTCCCCAAGTTATTGATAGCTTTGCACACACATGTTTAACTGTTTTGTTTTGGTTTTGTTATTACTTTATAACCAGCAATAACTTTGGATCCAGTAAGTTTTTGCCAAAGGGAAATCACAAGTAAAATGCAAATTAAAATGCCCCAGTGCTTCATTATATCAGATTTCTCTGCAAAAGATAACTAACTTCTCAAAGAACTAACCAGCCTGAGAAGCAGGTGCTTCAAAAGCAGTTCAGCTTATGACTTATTATTCTTACACGGGAATATATAAAAACTCATTTGTATATTCACCTGTGTATAAGCAGTCCGCTTTTTTAATCTATTTTTCAATTTCATGTACATATATTGACAAATGAAAAGAAGCCTTGATAATATTTTAACAGAAGCTCATGCTATTTTATCATCATACCATTGTTATAACAGTATTGTCTGCATACTGTAGATCATATATTACATCTTTAAATGAGGTAATATGTTTGTATTCACTTAAACCCCCATGCTAGTTAGAAGTGCTGTATCAGCTGAAAACACTGCAGCCTTCTGGAACCTGCAGAATATTGTATGATTTAACTGTATTATCAACTCTTTGACAGTCAGACACCAATGAAATCATATCAGTACATCCACGTGCCTTGAAAATATACCAATGAGGATGACTTAACAGCGTATTTTTTCATTTGCAGGATAAGTCTGCTTAGTGCTATAAAATGTACTAAATTGGGGAAGAATACCAGTATTACCAAAATGTGAAAGAAAAATAGGAGTTGGTTGATCCTAACTTCATCTTGTCAAATGAATATATTTGGGGAAAATACCTTAATATTTCTTGATGGATTAATTTGAACAGGATTTTTTTTTTAGGGAGGGGTTCTTGTTTACAGATTAGGGAAGCACAAGCTAAATGCTGCTAATATATCATGTGATGTTACATAAAAGAAACAGAAGCACTTTTTGCCACAGATTTACTACTACTATTATTTTTTAATATGTAAAATCTATTCAATTCCACAGCCAAAGCCTGTAATTTATACCACAGCTGATGAAAGATATGTTGATCCATTAATCTTCCAAAACCAACTAACAATCTGTAAGGTCAATTAGCAGAAATCACACTGTGCTTGGAGTAAGGAGGCAATATTTGCTGCTCAGCCCCCTTTCTGGCTGTTGTTCTGACTTGGACAAAAGGGTAGAATCTGACTGGCAGTTTTACAAAAGCCTCAACATATAACTTCTTTGAAGGAGTGACAAGACATGGTAAACAGATTAAATCCATCTTGACTGTAGTAACTCTGGTTTCAGAGTTTCTTACTTTTAACCCAATTTTGTTTCTTCCCAGAGAAAATGGAAATTGCTATCTGAAGACAGAGATAACCAGTATCAGCCTTTTTCCCCGAGAGCAGATGGGTATTCCCACACTCTGCTGCCTGTGCAGGAAGGACAGTGGCATTAGGACAGAATGACAGGCCCAAGCCAGAGCCTGGCAGCAGCCGTCCCTCTGCAAGCCCTACAGAACAGCCAGCACCAGAAAATCCTACTGGGTTAGACACGAATAAAAGTGGTTTGTGTGCACAGCACCCTCAGTGACAACTTGTAATAAGCTTTGTTACTCCTCTGTACCCAGGATCTGAGAACTGCTGGAACTAACTCAAAGTGAAAGCGAGTGCTCTCACCTCGGCTGCTGTTTAACCAGCCAGCTCAAAGAGAACCCCAGCACTATACATGTCCCTGTCACTGCTGTGGGAAGAGTTATAGCCCAGAAAACAGCAGCACTGGCAGCTCCTGTATTTCAGCAATGTCATCAAAACAAACAAAAAAAATCCTCCCAAAATAAGAAACTTAATTTGGAAAAACTTTAAACAGCTCTTTATGGTTTTCACCAGGAGAGTTCTATGCACTGGGAGGACAAAAACTGAGATAAAGGAGTTTTGGCCAACACTTAACTTGGCTTCTCAGGACAGAGGGGCTGACAAGGTTCTTGGGGTTTTTTTGTTTGTGTTTTTTAAACCCTGGAAGGGAGATCAGCATTTAGCTGATCAGCAGGCCATCTCAGAGTAAGCTGTGACAGAGGCACTGCATGGGAAGTATTACTGTAACAGAGAATAATTATTAGAAATAAAAAAGTCAAGGTTATGTAACTAGATAAAATTACCCACAATTTTTATATGTATAACCTTTATGAAAAATACACAATTATTTCTGTTGTTCAGAAAACAGAAGATAAATGCTTACTGTTAGGCTGATTGTGTCCTTCCTTAGCTGGAGATTTTTACCATCTAGGTTTCTATTTCTGTTCAAATATGAGCAATAGAGAACAAGGGACTAAGAACGGTAACATTAATTCATGAGCCAGTCAGAGCAGAACACATCAAAAAGGGGAAATAGGAGCCCACGAATTTCTGAATTTTAGACTTTCAACTCATAACAAATGAAGCTGAAAGAAGCATCAGGATTTAAAATAGGTAATCAGAGTCTAAAACATGACATTAATACCTAGTGTATCACACAACCTTCTGATGTAAAAATGAAATTGCTGTTCTGTTTTCAGCAAATGCCACCTAGTGATGCATAGTTGCAAAGCTTTGAACCACTCTGATTTTTATGTATATTGTCCCAGATTTTCAGATTTGCTCCTATGGGGAAAAAAAAAAAACCTGGCAAATGCTTTACATGGTCACAGACCCTCAAAATTCATATCACACATGTGCAGAACACAGAGGAGGATGGGGTAACGATTCGTGAAGGACCAACATTTGTTTCAGTTTGTATTAAAATATGAATTGCAAACAAGCATGATAAGTAAACTGGTAGCTAGCACTAATCTATAATATTTCAAGTTCTTTTTTTGTTGCTCTGTCAAAAGCAATTAGAGAACAGGCTGTTCTAGTCTGCCTGACTGACTGCTGTCTACTTTATTTCATCTGACCCAATTAATGTCTGAGTTAATTAGGAGGAGCTGCCACTGAGACATCAGAGAATGTACCAGAGAAGTCTGCAATTAATGAGACTAAGGTGTTAATATGCAATTGTTTACAATACACACACCCTTAGGGTGAAGATACTGTCATTACAAAAGTGACACATCTACTGGCCTACGACTAGGCTTCATCTTATTATACAATATTTGTGAAACTTTAAAAGAAAAGAAAACATGCCCCTAAGAACAACTGTGTAAGTTAAAGGTAAGGGGACTGTGTTTTCCACTCCCACTTTCACCTCATCTGAAGTAGAAAAGTAATGATGAATGTATCTAAGCTAAAATTGTGATTTATGTAATTCACAGAGAACTATTACAGATTGCATGTTGTCAGGTCTCTTGGTATCCTCTCACCACTCCCAAGCATCCTCTCCCAAGCATCCCAAGCACTCTCAAGGGCAGAAAACAAGCAATAGTCAAAGGGTAAGGTAAAGTGTTTCAAAAGCCCCTGTTGATTGTGATAATTGGAGGGGGGAAGCTAATAGAATAGAATTTAATTCCCTTAAACTCCTTCAGACTTCTCAGCTACTTTATTCTGTTTGTAGTGGTTCATATATACAAGTAACTGAAGGATCTTAAATTTTCAGAAATACACATGATGGGATCTGAGTGCTTCACATAGTGAACATGACTGTCTAACACTATTCCAACTGTACAGGTGAAGGCTAATACAAATTAGATGAAAGTCTAAATACCAGCACTTCAACAAAAACCTGGATTACAAAGAATGTTAAATGTGCATCTCCCACAGCCTATAATGTCAAGCATTCCTGAAAAGAAAAACAAAGTTATTGAATTTCTAGACAGCTCATAAGCAACACCTTGCAAACAGCCACACTGTTTACTGTAGATTGCTCTTCCTTTAGCTTCTTCCTGAGGTTTCTATTTTATATTTAACACCTTCATTTGGGAAGTGACTGTTCAGTTCTAGCAAAAAGAAAAAACACTCAGATTGGAAGAATGGGGGAGGTGTTTGTCTCATTTGCCTCTAAGATGGTGAAAAACAAGAGCAAAATAGAAATAAATCTTAGACTTCTTCACAAATATGGTGAGAACCATTACAAAGAAAATGCACTTTTTAGAACTTTTAAGACAAAATTTATTAAAACTAGAACTCATCAATGTGCCCAGGGCCACCAATAGTTCCAACTGTGTTTTTCCCTAGCAACCAGTGGGGACAAACCTATCATTATACAGAACAGACATTATAAACTGTAGAAATCACATTGCTGAAGACAAGAGAAGCACTTAAGCTGAGGTACCACCCTTGTCTATCAGGTTACACAACAGCATTGACTTCTGGTCCAGTATTTGTCTCTCGAGCCCTACACTTAGAGGTAGGCAGCCTGTGATATACAGAGGAAGTACAGGATGTATTTCTTTCTAAGCACTCAGGCATAGTGAGTGCTTATGAGCATTTTATTATCTATGGTAACACTAAAACAACACACCTTGCTACGTGTTGTTAAACATATTGTTTACAACTTTGCATAAACTTCCCAGGTTATTTTTAAGTTGTTTAGAGAACTAACTGAAATTAGATAGGAATCCCATCCAAAACTCATCTACCTGCCACTAGTGCATTGGCATTTGTTAAATCTGAATACTCAGTTTGGGGCTGAACACACTTTTTCATCTGCACATGGGGATAAAGAACAACATCTTAAATTTATCTTGGGAGAGTGGAGTAGAAAGAATTGGTAAAAATAAAATGGACAAGAACATTGTGATAGCAAGGATATACATGATTCCCTTATCCATATTTTGAGGCACTTTTTCCATTCTGAGTTAGGGGGAAAAGTAAAGGGAGCAGCAATTTTTAGCATGATAACATCATTAGATTTTGTAATGTGCCCCTGAAATTGTTACTCCACTTCAGAATATTTGAAGCACTAGTGAAATATTTTTTTAAATTAGTTTTGGTATGAGTACTGTTCATCTTCTCATTAAGTGGGCATTGTCTGAGCAAGTTATAAGAATATTTGCAATAACAAATTGTATTTAAATCCTGCAGATTTCATGCCGTCCCAACTAAAACCAGGATTTTCTGGCTGTACCAGACATGAACATTTTAGTTAACTAATAAATTTGTTGCCTGTACATATTCTGTGCATCGATCAGTGGTTTGGTTTTTTTTTTTTTTCATTTAATACATAATTCAGAACTGCTTGCAATGAATTATTTCATACCTATAACATTAAGTGAAGATTAAGAAATATTAGTATTGATGCTAGGACAGTTACCTATTATAAACATTGATTTTTATTTCAACTCAGTGCCAACTCATCAGCTCTACTGAGAGACGCTGTGTTTCCTTAATAAAGATTCAGTACAGAAAAAGAAGAAAAATATTTTTTTGTCATTCTTTTTACAGCTGTTCTTTTCCAGTCTAGACAACTCAAGGCAAGTGTCACATTTCACAAGATCATAAACTACACTAAAGAAACATATTGTCATTCCATTCCAATGTTTTTGCAACAGTAAAGAAGAGTAATTTTCTTTGTAGCCTAATGCTTTTTAGAGGCACCTTAATCAATCTGCATAGATATTTTGATCACATTCATCCTAATAGAGAAACAGAAGTGACTAGATATTGGAATTTCAGGTTTGGCTTCTATCTTGGAGGACTGTACAAAAGACCAACGGAAAATGTTCAGGGTAGAAAACTCATAGGCCAGCAGAGGAAGGGAAGAAAGGAAAAAATGTTTAAATGAATGTAAAAATGTATGGATAACCTATTGGGAGTGGAAAGAGATAAGAAATAAGGATTAAACTGCAAACACTACTGATAAAATCTCAGCCAAAAAGCTGAAACTATTACACTGTGGCTTTGACAGTGTGGTGGTTTGACAGGGGATCTGGTTTTTTGGGCATGGTAGGGGCCAAAAAGATGGCTCCTGTAAAAAGCTGCCAGAAACTTCCACAGCTGTCCAGCAGAGCCAATCTCTGATGGCTCTGAAGATGGACATGCTGTTAACCACAGCTGGGCCAATTAGGGAAAAAGGTAAAGCCTCTGTTACAACATATTTAAGAAGCAGACACAGTAGTACGCATTCACGCGCCAGTAGATGTAGCCATGTAGTTGTAGATATTCAGGGGAGAAGGAGTACAGCATGTAGAAGAAACAACAGATATGGACACCAGCAAAGTCAGCCAAGAAGAAGAAGGAGGAGGAGGAGCTTCAAACATTGGAGCTGAGACATCTCCGCAGCCTGTGGTAAGGACTGTAACACTGCAGTGTTTCCCTGTACCCTGAGGGTCCATGAAGGAGCAGAGATCCACCCCACGACGGAGCAGGAGGGGGTGAACTCCTACAGGAGGGACTTTTGGTCTGGTGCAAGGTGACGTGAATAACAAGGCCTTTGCTCCTGAGGGAACTGAGGGAGTCATCTTGAGTTAAAAAGCACCTTGTTTTCACCCCACCCTAAGTTCGGACCAGCCCGGCCTTGGGAGAAAGAGCAGCAGCAGTGACCGGGCGGCCTGCTTGCCAAGAGGGAAAAATAACTTGTGAAAAAATGTCACAGTGCCTTCGAGCGGGGAGGAGAAGGAAAAAAACTGCCTCCCCTCCAGATATTTTGCTAAGAGAAAACATCTGAGGAATGAACTGACTAGGAGAAAACCCCCCCGGTTCTCCTTAATTCCTAAGGGAAGGAGGGAGGGCTGTTGGCGGGGCGAGGGATGGGAGAGAAAGAGTGTTTTGAGAGAATGTTTTGCTTACTCTTTTAACTCTGTAATAAATTCATTTATCACTTTTAAGTTTTGAGCCTGTTTTAGCCTGCTTTAATTAGAGGGTTTTCTTCTCTCTCAGTATCCTTATCTCACTTTGGAAAAAATTCCTCTCCCCTGTCCAGTTGCAGAGGAGAGAGAGCGGCTCTCATAGAAGCTCTGGTGTTTGGCCAGGGCTAAACCACGACAGTCAGCTACTGAAAACCTGTAGATCAACCAAGGGAAATTCACAGAAATTAGAGCATAATGGTTTAGAATTAATCAAAAAAATATTACACTCATTAATTCTCAGGAAGTTCAGATAGCACTATACAAAACAGTTCACTGTGAACACAATAGAGAACATCCTTCCTCTTTCCCTGCTTAAATCAGGTATAATTCCTATTTTCTTCATACTTCTCCTTTAATTTATTAATAATGCCTCCTTTGCATACTCTTTAGTTTCTTTTATGTTTTCACACTTACACTGTGGAATTCCTGAGCATATAAAATCCTTGGGACTAATGTGTAAAGGATAAAAGAGGATTTATAAAGATTAATGGTGGAAAGGTATTCACATAGATCTGAACACAAGTATCCCGAGGCAGTGTTTAGCTTCAGTAGCGACTAATTACTGACATCCTGATGCTGAGATGAGCTCAGTGGGTCAGAGCACAGTCTTAGCAACACCAAAGTTGTGGGTTCAATCTCCATATGGACCATTTCCTTAAGAGATCGATTCGATGATCCTTGTGGGTCCCTTCCAACTCAGAATATTTTGTGAATCTAGTGCTGGCATCTATTATCTTCCATATAATCCTTGATTCAGATCATTGTGAGATCGATGTTTAGACTAATTCAGCGAGCATCAGGATCAAGAAAAGCAGAATAACTTCAGTATTTTGCTCCTTTTACTCAACTCACAAAAGAAGTATTATTTGGCTGACTGAGAACAACCAAAAGGAAAGTTATTTCTGAGAATTTTGAGAAGTGAGGAATGAGTTGGCTACTCCTCCAATAATTGCAACACCTAACAACCAACTTAGCAACCACATAAATAGTGCCTATGTTATTTTGGTATTTCTACATTGCTAATTGTCAAGCATTCTTCATCAGCATCATCAGCTTGATGACAATGACACACAGAGGTTAAACCATTTGGATATCTGATTAGCTGTCAGAAACAATGCTTCTATGACATTCAGGCTCCACCTAACATCAGAGAAGGACCCAGAGGGTTTCCAACCAAACACTAGTTTTGAAAAATAAAATTACTGCCATTCTTATAGTTGAAGAAGTTGAAAATCATGCAGCAGGCAACTACATTAATAAATGTAACAGCGAAACGATTTATAATTAATACAAAACAACTTAGAAAGGTCAAATTGACATGACTGTCACATTTCAAGCAATATAAATTTTTCACATTTCTATTTTATTTTCCCAGTAATAAAAAAATACAATGAATTTCAGGTCTGACTTTTTCCTGTATTGACAGTTAGGTCTTGAATGGAGAAATAACTTCAGTAATACACAATTCTCCATTTTAAATTGTTTAACAGCTAAGGAGATCACTGTGCATAAAAAAACTCATTATTTTTAAAATTATTTTTGTTCCAACTGTAGTCAAACATTAACATGTCAAGGACATGAAGAAAGCTTAAGATAGCTTCTAAACTGTGTTTGTTCATATATCCAGGCATGCAGATAGTGTTTAATAGAATATGATGCTGATATTTGCCCCAGCTATGTTTTACCCATTGCAAGGGACTACCCAGAACACAGACCGATTGGACACTGACTTTTTGGACTAAGCAAAGTTAGCCTGACTACTAACTTAAACAGAGAGATAATTCAATTGACATTTTCTATTTCCCCCTGAAGCTAGGTGTGGCCATGAGAAAATAATTTTCAGTGCTAACAGCAAATATATTGAAAGAGCTATTCAGTGGGACAGGGAAAGAAGCAGGATACAGAAGCAATATAAAGACAAAATTTTGAAACTGACTATACTTTAATGTGGCTTAAGTTATCTTCAAGAAGTAAGGATTTACACGTAGTATAAAAAATTATGACAGTAAAGGGAATCACGACAATGTCTCTATAGAAGTGCATTAATATTGTAAGAAAGAATTGTAAGTTATGAGATGTTTTCATTCACAAAGTTTTTTAACTTTTTACACACAGTTATATAGATGTTAATCAGTCAGAGAAACACACTCTTTTCTTCATTTTTTGAATATTTTTCACTGTGAACTTTGGCTTGTACAACACAAACCTCACAGAAAATATGAGAATTTCTTTAATGATGTAACATTCAACCAACCAGTATGACAGATTTCATCAGGACGTATACATTTTAAGAATTTCAAAAGTTTATACTCTCAGAAATAGAAACGGTTAACTCATCTCCCTTTTAGTTGTTGATTTATTTAAATGTACTTGATTTAAGGTGAGCATCTATGGGTTGGCAGGTTTTTATTTTAAAATGGAACAGATGTACACCTACTTTTCTATGTACTGCATTGCCAGGACATTCCCTACAGCACTCCTGTAGTTCACGACACTGCTAGAACATAGAAGAACCTACTGATTATTTCATCTTTGAAAAATAGAAATAAAATAATACTACATGTACAGAAAAAGAAAAAAAAAAGGAAGAAAATAAAGTACTTTTCTATTTCACAGATATTTGGCAGACAAGTCTCCATCCTGGTTGGAAGGAGGTGAAAAATCAGTGTCATTGGTTGAAACGATGCAAGTTCTGGATTATTCTCATTAGTGAGGATTACAGTCTTGGCAGTCTGGGCAACACAGATTGAAATAACTGCAGCAAGTATAATACCAACATTAAGAAATAAGTAAATTATGGAATTATAGTCCTTTATCAGTCTGTAAAGCTTAATAGCTTTCCCAAACTCTTTTTTTTAAATTTATATTTTCCTTAGAACTTCACATCTTTGAAAATGCTTCTATTCTAAGTAATACAGTTACTATGATTGGAGTGAAAGTAGCAGAGAAAAACCCTCAAAAGTTGGCTTTGATTTCTTCTACAAGCCTTGGCAGAAATGTAAGCATTCTACAAGTATAAGCGTTGAGATTACATATTACTTTACAAAATTAATTATTATTAATATTAGATGCTGCTTTAGGGAATGAATGAATACTGTGAAAAACATTCAAGGTATTAGAATTCTGTGCACTTACCTACACCATACAGTTATAAAAAGATTAATTAATTTTTATTCTACAACACTGAAATTTAGCTAGAAATCTGATTGGTAGACTTTCTATGCACATTCAGAGGACTATAAAAACAAAGACATCAATGAGGTGATTCAGAAGCAAATTACAAACAATAAAAATATCGTCACGAGGTAATTTTCAAATGCATTCATATTCAAATTTTGCAATATTTGTATCAAGTGAAATGTATCTTCAAATTACCCAAAGCACCAATTCAAACACACAGACATACACACACATGAACAAGGATATACATGCTTAAAGCACTGAAGTTTTTACAGTGACTTCTGACCTTCAGGTGCATCAGAGCTCTGTGACTGCTTGGCTGTGATGGAAGCAAAATATTCACCCATATGATCTTCACTTGTGCAAGTGTTCAATCAGCCACATCTCTACAGTACTTATACATTAACACAGCTTTTCACATATTCCTGAAAGATGGCACATGCATCCAATGATGTTTGATGACATTTATCAAACTGTGTGTTCACCTCACTTCTAAGTATTCCTGGAGATCATTTTCAATTCTAATGGCACTTGAGTAAGCATTAAATCTGGTTCTTGTTACTTAATTCATTATTTATTCTAGGAACATAAACTTTAACCCATATGTGTAAGCAGCTATTTTTAACTTCTATACTGTGTATCTGACTGCAGCTGGGGTTTTTTTTTAATGCTATTACTAGCTGTCATCTTCACTTTGCAAACTGCAATTAGGCTTGGTGATTAAAATGCATTAACTACATTTCTGAGAGCTGTTATTTGTAACAGAGACCATAGATTGTGTGTGTTCTTCCTAGCCCTGACTATTTTTTGGCAGACTATTATGCTCAGCCATTGAGAGTAATGAGTGACTCTACATTTCTCTGCAAGATCTATACACAAGGTAAAGGAGACCTGTAATGAAATAGCCAAATCCCAAAAAATATTTAAAGTAACAAGTCCAACCAATCAGAACTTTGCAGTTACTTTGCAAATGTAATTGCAGTAGAACTTCTTTGAAAAAACCTGGCCATTTATCTGAAGATTGAAAATGCCCGAATGTGTTATACATACATTGTGTTACCACATTTTATGTATTCACCCTCCACCACCTTTAACACGTCAAGACAGTGTATCTTGCTTTATATTTTGCACCCTACTGAAAATCCACTGTTCCTGTGAAAAGCCAGGTAAGCACTGCCAGCTCTGCCACTTTTGTGTCTACAAACCTAAACCACAGCAGTGCAAAAAGTCTCATTATGCAAAAGATGTTCCAAATATACACTGAACCACTGATAATATCCAAGTAACCAGAACAAATCCACCCAATTTCTTCTCTACAAGGTGGGCTGGCGTGCTGACATCTCTGCTGCCCTTCTCCCAAAACCTATACCTACTCAGAAAAGATGCCAACTGAATACAGAATGCTCCAAAATTGCACCAATTATGCCACAGAGATTTACAAGCACATCATTAAATCAAGATAATATGAACAGAAATATGCTAAACACTTTTCACAATGCATTTACATTCAAGTTGAGCTAACTGAAATGCTTCAGGCAGGCTTAGACTCTAGAGTAGATATGCTGCCCCTCCTCCAAAATTAGTAAGGTCTTTGCCCCAGCTGCTGCAGATGAGCCACCTGCTGAAGCATGGAGCAGTGTGGCTATCCAACCCAGAGGTGCCTGATGCAGCCACCATAGCTATTTATTCCCATCTGAAGAAGTGATAAATGCTTTTGCATTGACAGGAGAGATGTACATAAATTATGTTAGTTTTTATTTGGGCCCCTTTTTGATGTTATTTTGGTTTTGGGTTTTATAACTTTAAAAAAATTGGTAAGGAAAAGACATTTTATTCTTAATTTACATGAACAATTATTAACAGAGTTGTTAAAAAGACTGTGTGAGGCTATGGTTGGTCAATAATTAAATAGATGGAAATACTCCTAGTCAAAGGGCAAATCCATTTATAGAATTGCTATCAAGGAGAAGAATTGCTGGAAATACAATTTCTTCTTTTATAGCAAGTAAGAAAATCATATATTGATTCAAATGTTATCTTTCTTTCGGATAGAGTACCATTGTTACATTTAATTAATACAATGAAATTTCCCAGTCTATTCTATTAGTTGTTTAATACAGTTAGAATGAAGTTGAATAAGTACTTAAATTCTTTACAAAATTTCAAATTAAAATAGAGCAGTAGTTACATTTCCTGACATAACAGAGCATTTTTTCATTTATTTTGCATACTTTATTTTCCATAGTATTCCACTTCCCAACTAGCAGAGAAACAACACACATAAATCTGATATACTTTAGATACTATAGTTACCTAAGGCAAAATTATTATTTCTTGATCACATTAAAAGAGACACAGCTATACTTACAATATCACTGTACTGGTCTCCTTACTAATAAAAACATAAAACAGCACAAGCTTTTCTAATGAATTGTGAGCATTCTTGCTTTCTCTGCTAAAAGTGTAAACTGTTAAGACTCAAGAGTCACTGCCTAACAGAACAAAAATAACTTCTGTATGTTAAGCATATGTGCACATGTATTACATATTACTGAATGAAAAACGACATTTTACTACTGTCAGAGGCCCTTTTCTGAAATCCTGTGCGAAGAAGTGGTATCAAAAACCTACTTACTTAAAATGTGCTTTTACTCACTGTTAAGTGAGATGTGCAAGAAAGCA
>VZRZ01006331.1:1168328-1195616 GCA_013398175.1 Climacteris rufus | reverse complement strand
TTTTTTTTTTTTTTGCATATATATGCATATCTATGTATCGGGACAGATAGAAAGCAGAGCTCTTGGTCTGATCCAGCTTGCCAAATCCAGAACACAAACTAGACCTTCTCTAAGCTGCATGTGCCAGACTTCAGTTCAGGCCAACTTAGTTGAGTTTATCACTGCATGCATTAAGGGTGCTAGTGAGACAACACTCTGCTCAAGGAATGATCTTCCTGTAGCACAGCCAAGATGAAAACAAGTGGAACAGGGGGACAAAAGCTGTGACTCAGCCCTTGCTTTGCTCTCCAAGGGTTTTTTTTTTTTCCCATTTGAGGTGGCTGGAAGGAAGACACCATTCCCCAAGCAGCCAGGAGTAACTTTGCCTTTGGTTCACAACAGTTTGTTTTGCTTGCAACATCAGTGGAAAATAAAAACACGCCAGGGACTTTCATAATCAATTGAGAAATAGAAAATGATCCAAGATCTGCAAGTGGCTAAATACTATTCTGAAATGCCACCAGATAACATATCAATCAAGAGTTAAATGGTAATTGCTAAGATATCAGTCATACTAAAACAAGTCCTGTCAATATTCACTCCATTTCAAACTCCAATTGGATGAAATATTTGTACTGTTAATACTTAAACACTCAATTTTACCATTGCAAATGCTCCTGATGGAAAGTAAGGTAAACCCCTCAGTTTTGTATAGTCTACGTGTGTAAAACTCCAGCTGAATTTTACATTTTAAAATGTAGCCCTGAACACATAATTGGAAATACATATTAATGCTGGATAATTCAAAATTTATTTTGAGATGAGGAATTAGTCCTTGTAATTTCAAAATATGAATTGAGAACTACAAATATTTGTAAATCCTCAGTGTGTTAGTAATTATTCACTGAAATTTCAGTAATTGTAAATGATGAATGTGTTGCAACATTTTGTAGTCTGTTCATAAACAAAGGCCTTCAAAAGCTAAGTGCAGCATTTTAAGCAGACGTATACAATTTAACAATGCCAAAAATAGTAACCTTTTACCTAATCACTTACTAAATAGCTACTTTTCCGAAGCATAAAGCAATCACATTTATTCTGCCTTTATAAACTTAATTTTTTAAGTGGATACAGAATTTACTGTGGCCTTATTTTGTCTAACTTTGTTTTCAATACATCTGAAACCATCTTAGTGAAACTAAGTGAAGAAATTCAGTTCGTGCCTGCACAGAAAGACAACATAATTTGGCTTCCCATGTTAAAGCCTGTCATACAATACCCTCAAAAATTAAGAAATATTATGGTGATTAATTTGCTGCACTGATTTACAACAACAAATATGTAGATATAATTCACCAGTATCACTTATGTACTGCATCATCAATAAACAAAATGAATCTTTATTAAAAAAAAAAAAAGACTGAGAATTATGAAGCTACTCAGCCATCTGTGCTGTTAGGAATGCAGGCTTTCAGCAATATTTAAAACAGCCTAGATAATACACATGTCTATATATAATTAAAAGTGGTGCTTGAGGGCTTTTTTTCTACTAAAGTGTGTTATTTTATTAAAGAAGTTTTTGCATGGTAAGCAACTATTCTACTAAATTCCATATACAATAAGAAACCATTTTACCAAAATAATCTAAGTTTACATATAAGACAAATACTGAAAGGAAAATGCTTATAATAAAGTTTTGGTTTGGGCATTTCTGGAAACTCCTAATTTATTGAGCAGGTTTATATTTCCCATCAGCAACTATTACATCTCTCAGAGTGATGTCTTTCAGCTTCAGGAAACTGAAGCTATTTAATTTTTGTATATATTCAGTCTCTTTTCATAGCAGAGATTATTATTAATATAAAAAGTTAAGAACTACGGTTTTATCGTCTTCATATAATTGCAATAAATACTCATGAGTCAGTTTATTTAATAGAATGTAAGGGTTTAGAAAACTTTTAAAATAGAAATTTGGAGTAAAAATTGAATACATATTTTAAAATAATAAAAGTAGAAATAAATATAAAATATAAATTTTTTTAATGTCACTGACAAATCTTTGAAAAACATACTTTTTGGGGCATATTTCCAGTAAGATTTAAATTCCTTAAAAGTTTCTTCCCACTTAATGGTTGTAATTCAGAGAACTTACTAGACTAAGTCTCTAGATGGCATGCATTTCTTATCAGTGTTTGAAATTACACTAAAAATAGTTTTTTATATGGACTTTAGGGGTTCCTTAGTAAATACATAGAGATCACACAGTTCTGAGAGCCTGCAAGAATTCAGACACACAAAAAAAAAAAGGTTCAACAACTAAAAAGGCCCAGATTTATTGTGACCTCATCATACTGTCACTTCTACTGAACAAATAAATGTAAGACACTGAGATCTGATGATCTTTACAGAAGCCTGTGAATGTTCTCTGCTCCCTTCAAATCAACAGTACTCCTACACCAAAGAGAACTGAAGAGAAAGCTGGAGCTTAGCTGGGACCCAAGTGCCTCCAGGTCAGATTACCTGAACCAAATGCACAGACACCACACTCCAGGCCCAGCAGAACACCCTGAGTCAGCTCAGACCTCAAAGCAGTTTTTAAAGTCCAGTTTTTAAAGAACTGCCCTCTAATAAAATGTGTTTGGCTCAGGGAGGACAGAAATCCAAATACACCATCCGTATTCCTACAAGGACGTTTTAATATGTTCTGATAAATTCTTTCTTGGGCTTTTCCAAAGCAAACACATGATTTAACAAAAGCCTTGGATTACACTGGCACTAACCAAGATTAGAGGGAGCTATGTTTCCACATACAATTTAACACCATTTCATAAATCTGTAATTTGCATTATCACAAGCTTCCCTTGCCCACTTTGTTATCCCCCAATAGAAAACACAAAGTGAACCTCTGAAAATGAAGAGCAACGAAGAAGAAAGATTTCACTAAAAGATTACACTAAAACTTAGAATGGTCATATCTTGTAGGTCAAGCAATGTAAAGTATTTAGAAGGAGAGAAAAAAAGACACTGAAAACAAGACTGCTTCCACTGTCTGTAATCCATTTCTTCCAGCAATTCATGACTATACTTGCTAAAATTATGCATGTTTAGCATGTGTATTACCATAGCAGCCTCTCTCTGGTTCTTAGCGTTCTTTTACAGGGCTCTGTCAGAGTGTGCTAAATAATTATGGTCTCTTTTTTACACCATTCTCAAAGTGCTTCCTTTTCCAGGCCTAATTACTGCTGATATTCAATGTAATTGTTGAACTTAAAAATTTTCTATGAAAAAAGGTTGTTCTACAGCTTCTCATCAGATTATATCAGGGAAAAAATTCCACTGATGGTTAAATATCAACAATATGTTTGATGTTTTCCTAAGGTATTTCTAAACTATTAAAACGTCATAAAAAATCAGGTGGAATACAATTCAAATTACTATATTTCTCATGGACAGGGGAGGAACCCCTAAAAAAGCTAACCTAAATGCCTGTAAAATTCAGCTTCTTCAATAGAGTAAAACATCAGACATGAGGTCATAACAAAAGCATTCATTCATGTAAAGTCACATAAACCTGTAAAAATAAATAAATAAATAGAAAGTTGCACATGTCCGATTTCAAGGATAACACCAAATTACTCATAATGGGGGAAAAAAAGTTGATTCATTTGTCTTTGTTTTCAAATTACTGAAACAAAGAAAAGAGCTCTAGAGTTTTTAGCTTGCCTTTTCTTTCTTTTTTTTTTTGGTCAGGGCAATATTAATTTATTTATGTGTTAATCAAGTTTCCAGTGCCTTTACACATCTGAGAATTTTACACTGAAATATGAGCTCTGAAGTTGAGAAAGTTAATTGGTTTCACTGATGAAAATAAGCCACTACCTCTGTGACCAGCCTGACCTGGTTGGGAGTTCTCCCTTACTTGTAATAAAAGAGAACTTGCAGTGATATAAATTAGCTTTGTTATCCTCTCAAAGTCTCCAAACAAAACATGACATCCTAATGGCCAATTTTAGCTCCACACCTGCTGTTGGGAGGAGAACCTCATTAATACTTAATTTGAAGAACAGCCACTTTAATGTTTTCTGAAAAATAAGTAATAGCTGAGTAGCCACTTCACCAAGCCAAATAACCCACAGGAAGCCTTTTTCAGGATGACCACAGAAGTCAGGAAACAGGAATGATTGTTTTGCCATCTAAGGAAAGGTACCTGAAATACAGCATTTTTAAACAAAAAACAGAAGTAGCAGCTCCAGCATCACTTCCCTCTAATTATCCAGAATATGTCCATGCTAAAGACTCTCTTTCAAAACTGTCATTCGCTGTGTGTTAATAGACACATATAGAAAAAAATGAAGACAAACCCAACCTAAACAGAGTATTTCTATAGGCTACTGATTTAATAAACTTGTATTTCCAGTAAGTTTCACTCATGATAAACTAACACTAACCATAAAAACAGATTTAATTTAGCTGGTTTCTTGAAAACACAAACTGAAGAATGGGAAGAGATGCACATCAAAGTCACACAGCACTGGAAAGCCTACAATAATGTCACCAGCATGATGTCTTACTAACACCTTTCAGTTGTATCAGTTGTATAAATAATCAGGTAGCTTCACCACATACAAATATTTTTGTCAAATAGTGCATGAAATATAATGAAAGATAAGGTAGAAAGTGTTTCCAATATTTCCAATACAGCAGCTGTTTACAACTCATGTTTCGACATCTATCAACAAGACTGACTACCAGCAAAAGATACCAGCAAATATTATCTACCTATCCTACTGCATGAGACAGAACAGACATCTCCAATCCACATCTCTCTTTTGCACTCACTCTCTTCAGGATCCTGCAAGACAATGCACTTCTCATGCTTGAAAAGACCATAGAGGTGATAAAGATTGACGCAAAAGACTTAAAAGACCAAAAGTATGGATATAATAATTTACACCCAGAGGCAGCCTAAAGGATGGCTTACAAAAATCCTCCCAACCACCAAGAATAATTGCAACAGAATAACATTATTATATGGTAAAAACTGAAAAGAGAGTTCATAACATCTGAGTTCTTTCTGCACAATAGAGTACAAGTTAAGCCATTTAAATTCTGCATTTCAGCTGCTGTATCAAACTCAAAGCCAATGGTGTTAGTCTTGATTTATTAGTCATTACGAAGGAGATTAAGATTCTCCTTTGTAAAGCCATAAAGGGTTCCAAATTATGACTGATTCGATAAGGGTTGATGTACAAGACCTATTTAGAAGTCATTGACACTGTCATGAGGTTTCCATTTTACTCCTTTATCAAACATAGTCTGGTCAGGCCAAAATTTCTATAATTGTGTTTTTACTTCTACTATTAAAAATTGTAGTTAAAAATAGCTTAGCCATCTTTGATAGTCATATTAGAGAAAATATTTTCTTCTATCAAAAATATTAATCTTATAGCTATTTTCTTGAGAGGTATCTCAATGTGTCCTTGGATTTGCAGGGAAATTTGGTGTTCCTGCGTTGGAACATATCCATTCTAATCCATTCTAATCTCATTCTAAGAGGCATGAGAGAAAGAAAACATCTGTAATGGGAGAAGTTGCAGTCATTAGAGGAATTTGGTAACTGTATTTCAGTACTGTGCATCAAGCAGTGCACCAGGGAGAGGTCAGAAAAGCACTTTTTCCTTTCTCCTGACTTTCACCGGCTGCTTTTGCAGTGAGCACAGAAAGTGAAGCCCCCATCTTTATGCCATCTCCCTCTTCCAGCACTTCCTCCAAAAATTCATTGAGTGTGGAATCAGAGGCAAGAATAGTACTGGAAGGTGAACTAAAAATAAAAATACCATGAAAACCAGTGAAGAACTGAAGAACAAACAGCTTACCTCAGATGCTAGGCCAGCCTCCCCTGCAAAAAAAAAAAAGCCAAAACAACAACCCTCCCACAAACATACAAAAGTTTTCATGAAAATTAATTGAATTTATGTTTGATGAAAGTCCATGGAGGAGAAATTAATCTCCTACAGCAAGAACCTGGAGAGCAGAACCCAGACTGGTGAGCTGTTGGACATGAAGGCAGACCACCAGGAGGGGCTTGGGGGTGAAATGGGGAAGCATAGCAAAATCAGAGAGAGAAGAAAGGTCAGGCACAGATCACAGATCTCCTGATGCTCCAAACTGCACTGTTCCTGCATTGTCAAAGTCTGCAAAAAATCACCCTTAGGGATAACTTGGGCCTATTCCAGTGGTTAGTCTATTTGAGAAAATGCCAAATTTCTATGAATTTAACCCCACTGGCAAAGATTACGTGCACTGATGGTAACACACAATGACACATACCCACACCACATCTACCACAAAATTATGCCCTAAAAACATTCAAAGTCACAGCAGTAATTGCTCTGAAAAACTGATTATAACTGCCTTTCAGATGGAACTGAAATTTAACATGTAATTCTAACTTTGGTAGTTCTGTGCTGTGGCTTCTTATTTGTCAAATGGAGATATTAATGCCTTGTAAGCAGCATGAAAAACAGGCTGGCCAGTGTTTTGAAACACTGAGATTACATGGGAATGAGAACCAGGATGTCTCTGTGCACTTAAAAGCTACATAGAAATGCACAACAGCAATGGGAAAAATGAACAGTTGCATGAGTATCATTGAATGTAGCATTTCCCAGTTGTTGACATCACAAGATCAAGATAATTTTGTGTTAATTTCTACAAGAAATATGAGACATCTCATAATACATAATAGAGTTTACATTTTGAGTATCTTCCTAATTTAACCTCAGCTAGTCAAGTATAGATTTTCTTGAATTTTCACATTAAGGAGAGAATTTACAGAAGATAAAGTTGCCATAGAGATATATACACTCATTTCCAAACATCTCAAATATAGTTAGACACAATTAATTATTCAGTTCACCACAGAACATTAATACTTTTATATGAAATATTCCAGGGTGAGAGATATTTTTCAAGTATGTTAAAAAAGAACTTCAAATAGTAGTAAATGGTCTAAGGAAAAGAAAAGTTACAATCATGAACATAAAGAATTCTGTTCACAGATTAGGTAAAATATCAAGTAGTTAGGGGTCCTTTCCAGGTAATTCTCTATTTCCTTATCACTTTCATAGATGCAGAAGGTTTTGGAGGAAAAAGGAGTTGTTTTGCATGTACTTTAAAAGTCTGTAAGGAACAAAACCCTGTGATGGTTCACGTGGATTCTCACTGAAAGGTTATATGAATCTTCTCTTTAAAGTGATAATATAAAAAATAAAGACTAGTATTGTAACACTTTTTAATGGGAGTGAAAGCAACAAAATACTGATGAAGAGAATCTGGAGCTGTCATACCAAATGCAATCCTCTTGACTGGCAGCTGTGGCTTGGCAACACTGAGACCTTGTGCTATTTGATTAAAACAACATCAAGATGGAAAGATCTCTTCAAATTAGAGGTCAGTAACATCAGTCTCTGTTTTTTCTGCAGTTGTCAGAAGTGATACAGGGTAATTAACTAAGTCTTGAATAATGTCAGACAGGTGGTACTTTTCTTTTGAAGCAATTCATTAGGGAAGGTTTGTCACTTGTGACATTCCCACATAAATCCTGGTGCTTGGTCTCTTCTCCGTATGATTTTAAACTGCTCCCTTGAATATGAAAATACTTTAAAGGGGACTATACAGTCTCTATCTTATACAGTAGTTTAAAATTTGATCTGGCAAATGTTTAAGGCACAAAACAAACAAACACACACACACACACACACAAACCCCAAAACCACACACATACTCACAAAAAAAAAAAAAAAAAAGGGGGGTAGGGGGAACCACACTCCAGTTTCCAAACCTAATGTATAAGTTACAATTTACAAAGAGAAGATGTACAGGAAATGCAGAAGCTGCTATCATCAGCAAGGAAACCAGACTAAGCATTGCCAGGGTGAACAGCAGATTTGGCCAGGAAACAACTGCCATTTGAACACCTCCATTTTATCAACTCAACTAGCTTGTCTATTCTCACTGTGGTTGTAGTGATGCATCAAAAAATTTCAAAATGAGTGAGCAAAAATCATTACATTAATCCACAATATGTGGCATATAATTTTAATTTTATTGTTCTATCAGTGACCTCAAACAAGTCCTCTAATAAACTTGAAGATCATCTATAAAACCAACTGTGTAATTTACATAAGCATCATGCACTGAAAGACTCACATGGGAAAAGCCACCAGCAAGCTGGAAAGAGAAAAGACATTGACAAATAATTTCAGTTTGCACTTTTAACTGGGTGTCTTCAAAGCAAAATAGTTTTCATTTTTCAAAATTTTTGTAATTTGTTTTAAACTGAAGGAGAAGAAAAAATGCTAAAATCCAACTCCAAACCCAAAGAAAAACATTTAAAACAAATTGCAGAAACCTTGCTATAATAAATATATAGTCTTTTAAGACTACAGGAGTCCACCTGAGGAAATTCATTCAGAGCAGAAGCAGTACTAAGGAGTCCTAAATAATTGATTGTCTCTAGTACCCATACTGACCTATCTTGCAATTAGGCATATCGAAAGTCTCATAGAATCATGGACTTGTTAATTAGAAAGGCCAAATTTTAAAAGCTTTCACATGATGAATAAGTATTTTTAAACACTCAATTTTATTTCACAGAGTCAGGTATGGACCAAGACAGTCTACTAGAGTCCCTAGCAGTATGCTTACACAAAAATTTACTCATGCTGCTGCAAATACATGTGGGAAATAAGATCATGACATCAACTCCATGTGGAGTTTTCCACAATATCCATTATACCTTGGAAATTTAATTTCCTTTGATTTTCAATATTCATATTAATTTCTGGAGAGAAAGTATTTGATTTATAAGCAGAAGTCTTGATGCCTTACCTGAAGGTTTGTCAATTACTTAGTGTTAATTTATCTGGGGACTTTCAAGGAAGAACAATGTCAAAGATTCAGAAGCCCTTAATTTAGCAGATGTTCTGGTTTTATTCATTCAAAAGATAAAAATCACTGGCCATGACTTTGCACACATTTTCTCTACAAAGGGATCTATTTGACAGCAAATTACTACTATGTTAGTCAGGAAAGTCAAAGCTCTTAATCTCTCTGTGCAAATGCATTTTTGCTAAGAGAAGTCACTCCCGTTGTGTAAGTAGCCTTCTCTTCTTCAGCTGACGTTCACACAATCATTATTCTCTATCGGAGAAACTTCTTTCTGGATGTAACAACATCAGCTTTTGGATTTTAAAAGTCCCTTAAATGTTTACTTTTAGGAATGCCAATCATCTTCTAGTGACATGGGTTTTTTTGAATTCTAATTAGCACTGCAAAGATACTGACAAGAAGCACTGCAGAAAAGCAGTTTAATTAATTTTGCAACACCAAAGAAAGAATTATTGATCAAGATTTCCACAGATATTGTCACTTTGGCTTCTGGTGCATAAGGAACTGGAAATTGTGACAGCCTCAGGAAACAGTTCTGCCTTGGTTCTCAGGATTGCTTCACATCCCATATATTTAATATGAACATAAACAGTGAACAAAATATTTTTCCACCAGGGTTTCAGCAATGAAAATGCTGATTTTCACCAGATCACAAAGCACCATTACTAATCTGCTTGTGGAAAGACAGGTCAAAAGTCATGCTTGCCTGTATCAGGGGACTAAGACAACTGGATGTACTGTGCTAACACTTTATGATAGTTATCCTTTAGAAAAAAAGTTTTCTAAACAGTATGTACACAACACATAAGCTGAAGCATTTAAGAAACAGTAACTTATATTGCATTGCACTGGCTGTTGGTTTCCGTGACAAATGAAAGACTGCAGCAGCAAAGGTAATATATTTGCTTAGCTTTTAAGCCACAATGGTAGGACGCCTGCTGAGAGATATTAATTAAAGCCAGCTACATAAAACCAAGCTTATTTTCAAGTGTAAGCAGCAGCGTCTGAACCCTTGCTTTCTTTGAATTAGAATTTGGATTTGACTATCTTTTTGGAGTCTACAAATTGTTCCTCCTAACAAATATAGTATTTTCAAAGGAAATGGTCACTTCAGACGTTGCCATTTCTTTATCTGGATTAAAACATTTGGGATTATTTCCACCATTACATGTTTGCATATTTATATTCTTTCGGTTATAATTTACTCTACAGCCTTTTTTTTCCAAAAGCATAAGTTTACAGAGGTCTTAACCAGAATGCTTCTCACATAAGCAAAAGAAGTATTTTAATAATCTTCTAGAATCACAAAACCATTCAGGTTGGAAAAGACCTTTAAGATCATTGAGTCCAACTATTCATGTAACATTGCCAGGTCCACACTAAATCATGTACCATGTACATTTAGACATTTGTTTTTACACTACCTTGTCTTCAATTAAAACGCTGCTTAAAATAGTAGGGCAGAGCACCAATCCACTGCTCAAAATGGTAATTTGCCTTATTCTCAAGTGTAATATCCTTGGTTTTATGGCAAATTCCAATAAAAACAGGAAAGAGGAAGGCAAAGATGGGAAAGTGAAAAAAAAAACCCAAATCATTTCAAGCTGAACAATTCTATGATGTTTTAAGTCCAAGTCAGTTGAGATGTTGCAGACTTCCAAATACGGATGTGTCAGCACAAAAGTGAAGGATGGCTCTGATAGCCCTTGCACAGTGAAATACATCATGGGCAGCTGCACACACAGCAATTTCATGGGAGGCAGTAACAGCTTCTTCCAAGATGGATTATGCCTACAACATCTTGATTTCCTCACTACACAGTCTGCAACTCAGGCCAGTTTCCCAGCAAATCTGGTACAGGTGTTAATTCACTTTAGGGAGCACATGGCAGATATCTGCTCTCCACCCCAGCCCGCCTGTGGCTGCTCCTACAGACCTCAAGAGGAGCCCCAACATCCCTCAGCTGTGCAACAGGCTTGCCAAATCAACAGCTGTTCTGTGGCCTTCCATGGGATACTTCCTAGACAGCTTCCATGGGATAGGTAGGAGGAGGATGTCTCTCACTGGTGTACAAGAGAGAATCCTGTGTAAGTGACACGACAGAAGTAAGACCCACTGCCAAAGTCATCACTTGAAGCTAAGCAATCACCCAATTCAAGATTTTGCGAATACCGGAGTCTTCCCTGCCTGAAATCTCCGATAGAGGAGTCTGCCTGCCTTTTAAACATATTTGCATTCTCTTGATTACTTTCTTCAAGCCCTCTATAGAGCTCTCTACATAGGCTAAGGCAAGAGTCTCCAGGTCTGAAGCAACTATTAGCTACTGCATCTAGATGTCAGGACATTTTGATTTCTAATTCTTTCTTCTGATACAGCACAATTCCCTTTTCTATATGTCTGCAATACATAAATGTATATGATTCCTGAATATGAAGTAGAGTTCCAGGAGCTCCTATACTGTACCTTGAATTTTAAGACATCTTGTATAACCATTCCTACAGACATAATGACAGAGTTGGTACAGCCCACCGCTTCCTTTCCAAATCACTGAAGAAGTTAAATAATAAATGAGGCAAAGCTATCAACTTGGCCTTGTTCTTCTCAGCCTAAGAATGACAGTCTCACTTTTCTCAGTGAGCTTTTACTACCTGCAGCTCACATAATGCATTTCTAGGTCTGAATGTTTTAACAGAAGTGCTGTATTGAGCACACCTGTAATGTGTCTCCACCTCTTAACTCTAGATAAGATGTGCTTTGCATTACAGTCCATCAAAACGATCAGCTGCAATTAACACCCTGGCACACCTGGATACAGTTTATATGGGGTGCATTGAGCCTGAATTCCTGTAGCTAAAGCACAAACAAGAAGCAGAATGATAAGATGTACATTTGGTCAGAAGAATGGAGGCACAAAAACATTAACTGTTCCATCTGAAGGCACAAGCATCACCTGTATTAAATACAGGAGAGGAATATTTTCTGCTTGAACCTCAATCTGATCACAAATCCAGATCTCCATAAGTACAAGAGCATTGCAAAAGATGTAGCAGAACACAGGTTATCCAATCTGCATCAGAGATTTGCAGTGTTGCTCCTTAACATGGCTAGGAATCATTGTTGGAATCACAGTATAGTTTAAGTTGCAAGGGACCCTTAAAGGTCATCTAATCCAATCCCTAGGCAATGAGAAAGAACATCTTCAACTAGATAAGGTTGCTTAGAGCCCCATCCAACCTGACCTTGAGTGCTTCCAAGGATGGGGCATTTGCCACAAAGGAGATGTTTTTGTCAAATAACCTACAAAAAAATAGAAATGCAATTTTAGGCAGGCATGATTTTGCCTACTCAAAACCATGCCATTAATGAAATCAAGCACAGATAAGGGAAATCATATGATTTTAAAATCTTATTATGAAGAGCTTGCCAGTTACATACAAAATGCATCTACTTATGTTTCTATAAACTCACTCCAGAAAAAAAAAGTACTTGAGTTAAAAAGACAGTTTAGCTTCCCTACCTGCCTCATGCAAAATTATGACTGAAGTTACTGTCGGCAAACAAAATGATCTATGATTAAACAGCTCATTTTCTTTCTTTAAAGATTCCTCAAAAACCCTGATGTTCTCACAGTAAACAGCTGTCATTCACAACTGCCTGCTAAAAATAAAAACAAAATACCCAATTTGGATAGATAATGCAATTTAAAGCAAAAAGAAAAGTAGGTTCAGTATGTGACTAAAATTATTCCCCCACCCCAAAACACATGATGATGCAATCTAATGGAGTTTTGGCACATGCTAAATACATTTTTCAATAATGTAAGGAAACCACAGCACAGTAAATCAAATGAATAAACACCATTCTGTGTGGCTGGCACACACGCAGTCGATGCACTGAGAGGAAGGACCAGGAGCAGTCGCGCCAACAGCAGCCCACAAAGCCGCCTTTGGAGCTCTCTCAGTTCTTCCCCTGCATCCTTGTCAGCTTGAAATACCAAGTGCAAAGGACAGAAGTTTCCTATTAAATTCTTACACATTTTTTAAACAAAAGTAAAATAAAACTCTCCTTAATCTTGTTCCAGGAAAATTACTGTGTCAAATTCAATACACAGCTTTGTATAAAGCAGCCTATATCATACTCTTCAGTGGTGTACAGTAGAAAGTGAAGGGATATTTTAAGCAAAAACCGTCTTGACAGCTCCTTGTAAACCCTTCATTTCCTCTCCCAAAACAACAAATTGCTGCCCAGAGCTAATGCCGTCCAAAGTAAGCACATGTTCATATTTCCCTTAAAATATTAATGTATCAAAATTAATTTTGAATTTCACATGGCTTTGCCTCACTCACACCAGTTCTAATTACTGATTTATTTTTGGTACCAACAGCTTATAGTTATATAGCATTCTCAATCACAAATTCTTCAAAGCAATCTGATAAAGAGATCTCTCACCCACCACTACAATGTAGACCCCATTGGGACTGAACCTTATTTTGGGCCAATAATAGTATAACTTCTCAAAGAGATGAGAAACTTGGGTAAAATCCTGTGGGGAAAATTTAAACAGACAGCACAGTTACCACAGCAGGATTCTTTGCCAGGCAATTGAAGTTAACACCCCTAACTCCTGCCAAAAAGCCGTAGAACATTCAATGACAGGAAGTAGTCTTGGTTATATTCTAGCAATTTCTGATTTCAAATGATGTAATAAAATTTAACATAGGATATTCAGCATGTATCTAATGTCTAAAAGTATGAACTACTGACTTTATAGAGTATTAATATTTGCACATACACATCCATTCACTGACTTTACATCTGCTTCCATTTTAAAAATAAATCCTTAAAGTTAATTTAATCTGCTAAGAATTATCAAGTATAAAAGAGCACAGATAATTTGAATAATATAAATGCTAGAATCTGGTTGTAATGCTTCATGTAGATGACTGAGAAGCCATTAAAACAATGCTTTTTATTCCCAACTATAGCTTTATCAGAAATACAAAAAGATAAAGCTTAGGAACTTTGTGGCTGGATTATGTTTACAGTCAAATCGCTAACTTGCATCTAACTCATATGAAATGTGGGTAAAAAAGTATTAAGGAAGGTGGGGCCATGCCATTTTCCCCTTATAATTTAAGACAGCAGATCAGGATGGAAAGGGGAAGAGACAACTGAAATGTAACACACAGCTTTATGCTTTTTGCACTCCAGGTGGATTTAAGGATGATGTTTTTATGCTAGCCTGGAATACTCACATTTTTAATTTATCCTTCATATTTTTCACCCCAAGACTCCTAAGTCAGGCAGAAACCCCACTTTACATACACAATTTCAGAGAAAGATATGACAATAGTGAAGAGAACGGAAAGTGCATCAGTCCATGTCTATGTAGTTAGCAGCATCTTCGTAAGTTTGATCAAACAAAAAGATCCAAAACTGACACACACATAGGCCCCACAACAACAAACCATTTATCTGAATGCAGCAGATCTGACACATCCACACAATATACTTGATGATAAATGGCACAAATATGATATTGCACATGGAATTTCAGGAGCCATACAAGCAAACAAACTTAGCACGTAAATTATATTTTCAAAAGCATAAAAACTAGTACTTAAGCAAACTTGGGAAAGCTGAGGTGGCTGTGCATTGCTGAAAAGCTAGGAGATGAGTTTTACTTCCATGAAACAGCTGGCAATGAATATCTTGGAAGCAAAAGCTGTCAAATCTAGTACTAGGTGTAAAACAAACAAATACAAAAGACTCAGACCTGCTCACACTGTCTGACTCCTTTACACGTAATTACAACTCTTACAAGTCCTAAACCAAAGTAAAAGGAATTATTTATTCAAAAGTAACTCATTCTTTCAGTACATGTTGCTAAATAACGCATCCTTTCTTCTAAAAGAGCCATAAACACAGCTAAAAGATTTGTGTTTAAAGCCCATTTTTTGGTGTATAAGTGATTATCCTAATCTGAGGTACTGTACAGCTAGGCAATGCACACACCTCACTCCTCTGACTGCTCATTTGTTTTCCTGATAAAGAAATTACATAGATAATATGGAAAAAAAGCTCCAACTTCCTGCACTTCTACATGTATAAAGTATTGTCATCTCACACTATTTCCTCCCATGTTTCCTTTCTTCCCTTGCTACCTCAGGGTCAGAGGAAACACCTTCTTGTTACAGAGAACTGACAGAATTCACCATCTTTACTCCACCAGTGCTATCAAATCCTGCCATCCTGTGAAAACATGCACAACAGACATTCCATCTCAATCACAGAATAAACTAAGTTGGAAGGGAGCCTCAAGGATTGTTAAGTCCAACCCCTGGCCTTGAACAACACAACGCCAATAGTCACACCATGTGCCTGAGAGTGTTGTCCAAATGCTTCTTGAGCTCTGCCAGGCTTGGTGCTGAGACAATTTCCCTGGGGAGCCTGTTCCAGTGCCCAACCACCCTCTGGGGGAAGAATCGTTTTCTGACATCCAACCTAAACCTTCCCTGACAACTTCAGGCCACTCCCTCTGGTGCTGTCACTGTCACCACAGAGCAGAGATCAGCGCCTGCCCCTCCTGTTCCCTGCACAAGGATGTTGTAATTGCAGTGAAGTCTGACCTCAGTCTCCTCTTCTCCAAGCTGAACCGACTAAGTGAGCTCAGCCACATCTTGTACAGCTGAAAAAATACAGGCACCTACTGCAGGTATCCCTGACAGTAACTGATGTTTATTGTAACACCATCTTGTTCTGATTTGCTTTTTTAAACCAGAAGTCCTTTTCTGCTAATTGAAATTCAAAGCATTGATAGATATGTGTTATGAAGGTCACATTGGAGCAAGATTTAGTATTAAGACATGAAAAAACTAAGCTGTGTCAAAAGTGAAGTGGACAGCAATTCATATGTCTACGCTTTCTCTGCAGGATCCTGCTTTTCTGGAAAAGAAGGGCTGTGCTTTGCTGATCATCATCTCCTTTGCCCAATCCACTTTTCCTTCCTCAGCAGTCACCAACTCCCACTTGTGTTCCAGCTCATGTCTTACAAATGTCTTTTTCACCAGAACAGTTGTCACTCCTCCTGTCACACGGACGGCAGCTGAGGGATTTGAGGGAGAAACCCTCATTTTCTACCTAAAGACACCACCACAGCAATGCCTGCTGCTACAAAAAAAAGAGTGGCAAGGAAAGCACAGCCTGCAGCCCAAATCATTGATGAATACTAACAAATCTGCAGAGCAGATGCAGACTTCCAACATCAAACCTATTCTCTGGAGCACTACTTTTTCTCATGCAGTGCTACAGCTTGATTGGGAAGACTTTTTTGTCACCAAGGAAAAGGGAGGGCACAAAAATATAAATAAATCTTTCTATATCACCATGTTCTGCAAAATGGCTTAGATGTTTTAGTTGAAGAATTTTAGACACTTGAAAATAAGCAAGCAAAATAATCAGTCTGAAGTAGTCAAACAGTCTAGAAAATGTTGCTTTGACTGGCACTGTTTTGCAAACATCACCATAAAAATTGGAAGTACCATACAATCAACCAAGGTGAAAGTGTACTTATCAGTATAAGAAAAGGAACTGGAATCCGACACTAATCTGGTAATGTGGTAGTTTGACAGGGCCTGGTTTTTTTGGGAGTGGGGGTGCCAGAAAGATGGCTCCTATTCTCCAACAGCACAAGAAGCTGTATTAAAGTTAATATTTGAAATTGAAGTTAAAGAGGGGTGAAACAGAGAGAGAAAGTGGGTTTCCACCTTCCATCTAAAACTTTAATAGTTCTTTTGAAGAGATCCAACATTGCTGTTGGTATAATTACGTAATTCACTCATTAAGTGGACTTGGAGCTTAAAGACAGATGTGATCATTGGATCAATTAATACAACCTGCACACAGGTCATTATGTTTCAACTACTTATTCACAAAATGAGACAAATAATTCATGCTTGGCTAAAATATAACTTTCAGAAAAGAGTTATTATTAAATTGAAAACACTTAAAAACAAAAAAAATATAAACCATCTCTTCATCAGTTGTTTCAGTGGTTAATTATATTTGTTGTTGAATAACAAAATAAAAAACTTTTACATAGCCAATGTTTAAAATTAATTTCTGTCTTTCCTCTTATGTGTTACTTTTTAAAGCAGAAAATCCAATTATTGTCCAGAATCTTCCTCAGTGTTGTATGAACTATCTAGACCTTCTCCTACACTGAAATAAAACCAGGGACCTTGTCTGAAGCTCCTTCACTGCCCTATTTTGCTGCTTGCCTTCTCTAACATCCCTTGGAAACCCGATGGGCAGCATGTGCTCTGCACAAGCCTCACCAGCGACCTGGATGAGATGTACTGGCAGAGCAGATGATGGGTGATTTCCCTCATCCTTGTTATTCACAGCAGCAGTCATCTCCCAGCCTCTTCTGACAACTTCCCCGTCTGTACACACAGGGATTATGCTTTCAACCTACAGGACTGCACTGACAGCTTGTGTTTAGTTGCTGATTCACTGTGATCCCCTTCTAGAGCCAATTAGAAGCCTAAGTCCACAGTTTTGATGTTTGCATGTCAGAACACAATGATTTACTCACTTACAGAAATGCTCTGGGGCTAGCTGGTTTTGACAGCATTTCTATTATGAGAAGATAATTCTGCATTCGAGGACAGGGCCATCAAGACTGTCCTCTGAATTCTTCTGAGCAGGCACCTGAACCTCGGCCAACCTTGTCTCTCAGGAGATTCTTCAGCTTTGAGCAAGAGAGCCTGTATGTCTCTCACTCTGACTGAGAAAATATTTGTTTCTTTCCTAAGAGATAACAGTCCCAACTGGACAGACAAGACTGAGGCATGAGATCATGGTTCAGATGAGGCAAAGCTGGGAAATGAAGCTGGATGAGGTACCAGAAAGTCTGCACAAAGTAGAGCTTCCTCTCAGTTTTCAAAAAAGTTCCAGAAATCCTTACCTCTGTCCTTGTGAGAAATGAACAAAATATAAATTGTAATAACAATTTTGTAAGATACAAAAATTAGGTTCTGACCATGCAACATCCAAATTCTTATGAGTTCTCTTTCAGGGGATTTTCCCAGTCTGAATATCTTACTTCATGCCATTTCATAAAACACATATCCAACAGTCTCTGCTACAAAGAAAAGAATTCCTATTCATATTAATGTATGCATTCTAATGTGATTCAACTACCTTAAAGAAAAATACAACTATTCAGAGACATTACTGCTTAAATAAGAAAAATATAAACATTCCAAATGGAATGTTTGTAAAACAATGAACCAATATAAAGTATACATAGTTAACTACTTCTGCTTTTAGAAAATAAAGAGTAATTTCTGCTTTGACTACATGTGTAGTGAACAGCAGTAATAGATGTTATACTTGTAGTATCAGTACATGCTACATTATTTTAGTAATGCAATTCCATTCCATAAACCATAAACTAGACGCACAGTAGCATATAAGCAACGTTAAATTTATTAAATCACTGTTGAAATTTCTTCTATATGCATGCTCTTAATCACCCAGTGTTTGGGGGCAGAAGGAGAAGACAAAAGGAAATTGGTATCCAAATAAAATAATCTGCCTATGCTACCTGACCATTTAAGGTCACCTTTAAATCTAATCACCTTCTGGGACATCTTATTACTTATCTCTGTGCTACATTCATGACTGTTTTTTAATTAGTAGTTCCAGTATAAGCTGATCTTTACTCCAAATGAAAGAGCAACCAGAAGTTACAAACAGGAATATCTTTATGCCTCACCACATGGCTTTTAAAATTTCTTTGGTGACAATTGAACATTAAACTAAATTTTCTAACTTTTATATCCATTTGCCTATGGGAAAAGAAGAAAGACTAGCTCTGCTTCTCTGTAATATTATGTTACAGAAATAATAGAAATACATAAGAATAATTACCCAGAAGACACCCATGAAAGCAAAAAATTTTAATATGCCGTTAGAATAAAACTTATATTCTTGACCAGAGAAAGGCTACTGCCAATTGTACATATGTCAATAAAAAGGCATAAGACCCTTTGAACATCTGACTGGTTAGAAACTCTAGTTAGTAGGAGGAACAGAAATGGGAAGAGGTGATCTGGGTAATGATTTCTGGGAAATTTATTTTGACATCAAGGAAGTAATTTGACTTTTGTGCACGGAGTAATAAAACAATAAATCTTTAGCTGTATTAAGGTGCTGGAATAGACTAGATGATGAAAGTGTTTTGGCACTGGGTTATGAGATAGGTTAATAGGACATTTTTGAAGCTGTTCTGCTCTAATACTGAACTGACAACTATAATAAGCATGAGTCATCACATCTCTCCAAGACATGAAGTTGCAATGATGAAAGTGATAGAAAACTACTAACAAGACTTTCCTTTCACAGTTTAGGAGAAATGTCACTTCTTGATTCCTGCTAAGGTAACTTTTGACTTCCCATGTATTTTACATCAATTCAAAGCTCATAGAAGCAGCCAAGTGTTAAAAGAGACATACTAATTTCAGTCTAATCATATGAATAAAATACAAATTTGAACATATGGAAGGTATTAAAGGGACTCAAAGAATCCTTCAGAAACTAAGGTCAATTTTTAAAAGGCATTGTAAAACTTACCTCTCACAATTTAAACTATATGCTCACTACCGTGTAAAAAAAAAAGTTCCTTCAGGTGTCACTGCCTTTCAATTTAAATAAGTATAAAGTGAACAAGTATCTCTAATAAGATACTTCCAAATGTACTAGGTATTGTCACACAGTGTATTGATACACAGTGAATGCCAAATATTGTTAAAAACCTGTACCCTAAAGAAAAGATTTAGATGAAACAGTCATGGCCTCCCTGACTCACTGATAAAATTTTGAAGTGTACACTTTTCTGGCTTTACCTGTTTTCAGCTCATAAATGGAAAAAAAATGGTCACTGATTTGTAATCTGCCAGAAAAAAAAAAAAAAAAAAAGTAGTAGTAAATATAAAACCTTTGCCAATACAAAAAAAAAGCACCCAAATTCTCTCCACCAGACACAATCAGATTACAGCTATTAACCTATATTCAGAACATCTGAATTCTCTGTACATTAACCCAACAGTAATTTCTCTCTCTTCCCTAAATAGAGAGGAAAAGTTCAGCAGACTTCAGACAATAACTCTGTGAGGGATGCTGGGGCTATTTTGTTATATATATATTCATTATATTCTGGTACTGGAAATGAACAAAACAACACTGATTTTGGAAGAACTCTGGATACACAGAAATTCTCAAGGTGGTAAAGATCATGCTTATTTTCAAAGGTTGAAGTGTTTCCAGGTAAGCCTGATACTGTGATGCCCTTGGTACCCTCTTTATGTAGCAGTCGCATATATTCAAGTACTGATGATCCAAAACACTGTAACCAGCTGAGAATACATATGGTGTAGAGCTGACAGTCTGATATTTCTACATTCACAGGGCAGTCCTCCACTGAAAGTACAACTATAATCTCCCTAGGCTGATATATCACTTCACACTAGATGGTCACTAACACAACGGGTGATCTTTGACAAGAAAATGTATATAGTCATGCAACAAAAAAATAAAAAATATTCTAACCATAAGAAACTCTAAAACTGATATGCAACTCCAGGCTCATAAGTATTGTTCTGCCCTCCAACTTTCCTGTGTTTTATCTCTAATAAATTCAGAATGTAATGCCTAAAACCAACTTCCCCCCACCATTTCCCTCCCCCCTCATTTTCTTCATAGAGAATCTCCAGTTTCGCTGAGTTATTGTGCAGGTGTAGTCACAGATATTTCAGAAGGAGGAGCCATGACCCTGACTCTTTCCAAATATCTTTTTAGCACTGGTGGACAGGTAGTCCCTTAATAATGGGGCTACTGCTACCAGCAGTCTGAGCACAGTTACATTTGGAGAGCCTGTGGGGAAGCATAAATTCCTGCTGCTCTTCATCTTTATTAACCAGCATCTCTTATTCTAAGTTTATTTTCCAAACAATCCCTCATTCTGGATCCTTTACACTGTCCTAATTTGAAAATACAATAGAATTGCTGCACAACCATGAAGGAATAAAGTGCTGCAACATCAAAACCTCAGCTAAAGAGGCAGTCCCAGCCAGCAACATGGTTATCTGTGCCTTATGAAAAATTGCTGTGCAAGGATGGAAGAGGAAGCTTGTATCCTCTCTCTCACAACAGCAGTCCATGAACTCTACAAAGCATGAGATTCTTGCTCCAATATCCTCCACAGAAGCCCATGGCGTACAGCTGGGCAGCTTAGCCCATTCAACACTTGCCAAGCTGGGAGCAATATTGCTTCCATTATTTCTCTGAAGTCCATCTGGTACAGAGCAGCTCATGCCACACAAATGCTGCTGTAAGTTCTACAGGCTAACCCTGACAAAAGCAAAAGCAAAACTGTAAGTGAGAATCACTTTTATCAGCCAAGATGCCAAATCTTAGACAATAACATTAACTAGGAAGTCTCAATTTCTGTGTAAGTCACTTCCCATTCAATTTGTTTTATGGTTTTCATGAAAAATTAAGATTTTAATTTTAATTAACATTTAAAAATCAAGCCGTTTCTGTTCCTAACAGAACACAGAATGACCATATTTTCAAGTTAAGAATCTATTCTTTGAATATAAATGAACAAAAGCCTCATTTAGAAGCATTTTATATAGAAAGCATCAATCATACTTTACTAGACCTGCTATAGATTTGTTCCCTTAATTTTTTAGCGTTATTGGGCTGAGCCAAAATTTTTAAAGCATTTAAATAATCCAAACTCTTAAGTATCTTTCAAAAGCAAACAAAAACTTGAATCCAATTAGTTTTAGTGATCACCTCCTTCGTCACTTTTGCAGATGAAACTCAAGTGTTTCTTCTTTTTTTCATTTTGTTTTTAAGTTAGATTAACACTTTCGTAGTCTTTAGTGTCATTCCTATTACTTATTTAAAACAATAACTGCCTGTTTGAAAGTTAAAAAATGGCCTTTGGAAATGTTTAAATTAATATAGTTTACAAGCTGTAAGGATATTTCAAACAAGGCCCAATATGTAACATCATAAAGAAAGTATGTTAAATCCAAAGTCCAAAGACAAAATATACAAATCAAACTTGACTTACTTGGAAAAAAATACTAATAAAATTTGGTCAGATAATTTCACCATGAATAACACTCCATTGTTTTAGTCACAGTGATTTCTGCAACTCTTATTATTAAACTAACAGTTCCTAAAAATATCTCTCTTTTGTGCCTGCTCTCTCTTGTAAATGAACCTGCAAACCTGATTCCTCAAAACAGATTATTCAGATGTTCTACCTGTAGCCATCAACTGTTCCCTTATTCAGATGGTCTATCAAGAGCAGGGAAATTCAGTGCCAAAAGAACAAATCTGTGGGTAAGATGCTTCCATATACCTGTGTATCAGTAACCTACTTTTCTCTGGACAACTGCCAACACAAGCAGCAGATCATAATTCTTACCTGTCAAGCATTGTGCACCAGTGTTTCTTCTCAATTAACAGAGACAATTAAGAATCATGAATATTAAAGGCAGCATTAAAACCTATATTTGCTAATTGATACTACATCAACTGGTGAAGACAGGAGAATTAGCAACAGCCAATTTACAATCTGCACAAAAGTGCTTTACATTCTTAACTCCTTATGGTCAAGCTCAGAAGCTCAACTCTCATGAATTGAGTTCTACGTATTATCCAGATACCACTTAAGGAATCTAATCAAAAAACACTAACTACAACTTCTTGCTAGACCTTCATATGGTATTTTTAATATTATTTCACAACTTTTTTAAGGAATCAAATTATTAGAGTAGGGGCATTTCTAAACAAATGAAAGCAATAAGGGTAACTGCTGACAGAAAAGTAAGATGTAATAGAAAAGAAGGAAAAAGAGAGAGGAACACACACAAATTGGTATCATACAGGTAGGAAAGAGAATCTAGTTTCTGATATCATGTAATTTGTAAGAGCTCTTTTCATACCCAAATTAGGGCAAAATGTGTGCTGCAACTTTTTTTTTTTAATTTAATTTTTTTTGGTAAATTTATGAGTTTATGACACTACTTACTAAGATTATTCCAAAATCCAAAGGGAGAAAAATCCAGACAACTTTGGTGTTTTGAAAATGAAAATAACAGAACTTAACAGATTTTTCAGAAATGGAAAATTTTCCCTGATGAAATAACAATTCAAGAACAAGAATCGATGAGTTAACACTTCCTGAAGATGTCACTGAAAAGTTGCTAACCCATTTTAACAGATATTTGTTCAAACACTAAAAGGGTTCCTTGACATAGTAAAGCTATTAATGTAACGCAGATTAATACAACTCTAGAATGGAAATGCATTTGAATGTAAATCCATCCAATTCAATAGATAAGTCATGACAATTTGAGATGTTAAAATAAAGTGGCTGGTTATCAATGGAATTGTATATTTTTAAACACTGCAACTAAACCTTCAGTAAAAGAAATAACCAGTCCAGCAAAAGACCAAAACTTTCCATAGCTCTTCTTTACAGTGTCCACATAAGCAAAAAAAAACCCAAAAAACCAAAAAAGCCAACAAAAAAAACCCCAAACAAACAAACAAACACAACAAAAGAGAGCCTAATGAAGATAAAATTAAAGTATGTGCAATTTCTTGCTACTGATAAGGAACTGATGCTTAAACCATGTTGAGAGCCCAATTCCATAACTCCACTGCAAAGAGCAGGATGCTTTTACAGAGTTTCTCATGGAACTGTTGAACAAGTGTACATATCCCGAAACACAGTTCTTACAAGGAGATTTGACTGAGGACCAATCATACCAGCTTGTCTAATGCTGGAATGTAGAGAAACCCTTGGAGGATAATCACACAGTTATGTACAGCTATACAATTTTGCAGAAGAGTTTCCCACTAAATATTGCCCATTAGCTGTTTCTAGGAACAATTAGTAGATAGTAAACTCTTGCTCTAAAATCAAAGAAAAAGAGTATTTGTGATCCCAGACCAACGGGCTCTTCCTGACCACCAACACCAATATCCTGGCAAGAACCAGTGGGGCTCTATCTTCTTTGCATCCCCTGACACTCTCATCAGCACTGGCAAGTTCAGCAGAGTACACAGTGAGGCATCCCCACAGCTGTGGGTCACAGCCCTGCTGGATCTCATTCTGGAGCATGCACAGCACTGCTGTAATCCTGACAGAGAACAGTATGACTCATTCTGTAATCACTGTGTTGCAGTTACTTCTCCAGAACTTTCAGGAGCCTGCTTATCCGTACATTTTGGTGGCTTCTTTCAGGAGAAGTTAGCCAGTCCAGGAGTGTCTGAATCTCAGCCTCAAGAACCAGCGATGTCAGCTCAGCAATGCTCAGAATTTCATTGCCACTCAGAAGTAGCATTCTGCCAACCCTCCCACAAAAGAAAAGAGCAGACTACTCCTGCAACAGAACTGTGACAGTCTAATGACCCCCTTTCCCTACCAGTTGTACACACACAAAAAAAAAACCAAAAACCAGAAAAGACCCCCTCCCACCATTCAACAAAAAAAAAAATCCCAAAACAACAAAGAACCTCTTTCCCACACCAAGATCTGCTCTTTTTAATAGATGCTTTGCTTTAGTGTGAATTGCCACCCCCACTCCCTGACAGAAAAGAATCTAAGGATGCCTGACTATACGAATTTGAACCAACCTGGAGGTTCCCAGACATAGTTCCTCTGCCTCAATCTGTCGGGGATTTATTCTGAGCTACTTTCTTATTCCAACATTGCAGTTAATTAGGACGAGCACTTATGCGAACCCCTGTGTAATGCAAGTATTATTGCAATGGAGATAAACAAAAGAATTAGCACACTGTGCGTGGGCAGGTCAGTGCAAGCTGCAGTTATCATGCTGCAGGCAACTACCACACAAGGACAGAGAAGTGGGGAGGTAACTCATGTTGATCAATCACATTGTGGTCAACAAGGCACTGCAAATTTGCTCCCAACTTCTCTGCATGACAAAAAGGTGGATCTCATAGGACCAGGCAGCATAGGTCCAGTTCCAAAGAAAGGTCAAATGAGGAGTATTGACACTCAGGTCTTCACCTCAAATACAGGAATAAATCAGCTAAAAGAACTATTTGAGGAGCTAAAAAACATCCAGAAACAAACAGTTTTCAGGTGACATGGTACAGAAATCACCTGTCTTGCAATCTGAGTGGAAAGTGACTTTTGGAAAAATCACATAGGAACAAGTACTCCCAGGCCTGAGAAGAATCCAATTTCTTGGTGACTCTTACAGCTTAATGCAGGTCAGCTGAAGCTGAAACTCACCAGAAAACTTCTTCTCGGGGTTATCAAGATAACCTTTCAAGTAGCAACAATGGACACCCATTACTTGAAGGAAATACCAACATAAGAACCATGACATTACATTGACACTTGCCTCTGTCAAACTATTTACACTTCCTGAAGGAAATAGTTTTGCATCAAGGAGAATGGCTATCAGAGCCCACTTAACGAAAAGGCATGTGACTGTTGCCCTGCTTCTTGTAGCTGAATGTTTTTTACTTTCTCTCTCGCGGTTCTTTTCTGTAAACATAGCTATGTTATTGTAACTGTATCTTATCATTGACATTCCTTTCTCATGGACACAGAACTTTGATGGACATTTCCTTTGACCACTGTAGTTGAGGGAGGAAGAACTGATTTCCTCCAATGAATAGTGATTTCCAAATGAATATAAAAAATAAAGAAGGCGGGTCTTGTGGCCCTTCCTTCCCTTTCTCTGATCCTGGACACACGTGTCTCTGGCTCTTCCTTTTGTGTCGCTGCTGTGACATGTGACCTTTAAAATTTAAAAAACAGTTATAAAAAATCCACAATATTTGTCTACGTGGAAATTAGAAAGATTAGGTGCACACTACCACAAGCATTTATAAATCAGTATTACTTCTCACTCCTTGTTTATGCAAAGGAACTTTAAAAATACATAGAATAAATTCTGGCAAAAAGTAGAATCCAAGAGGAACAAAATGATTTGCATATCCTCATAACTAAAAAATTAGCATTTGAAACTATCACTACAAATCTGACACAACAACCTTGTATGTGTAATGAAGCTTGAGATGTTGATAAAGGTCATATGGTGAGACTGTAATGAAGATTCATCTACTTTAGTCAGATTTTCTCTGGCTTTACCTTTAATGGCATCTCATTATTCCCACTGGCAGAGGTAGTCATGTTTGTACACAAACTAATTAATGAGGAATTCTACCAAGACTTTCAGTGCAGAAACAATCATGCATGTTGACAGTTACTAATAGCAGGAGGGAATTCTCAGTCATGAAGGATGAGGACTATTCATAGCATTTAACTGTAGGCTAGTAACTTCATGGGGAGAAATGATAATTAAACCATTTTACTGATCACAGGAAAGGTAAGACATGAGGCATATTGAAACTTTTGTTTTACAGGTAACAAAAAGTTTATATCTATCTAGGGATAGATATCTACCTATTCATCCCAAAAAAACCTCATTTGTATATATATACATATATACACACACACACACACACACACACACATATTTCTTGTTCATTTGCCCTTGCCTTTTATCTCCTTCTTCTCCACTACCAGAAAATATATTCTGTAAATATGCTTTTGGTGCCCACCAGTCTCAAAACAATCCCAACACATTCACTTCAGTAAGCAAGTATTTTAAAAGAAAACAAAAAATACATATTACAGAAATACATTATGAGCTTTGAAAAGTTTTAAAGTTAGGGTTACAGGAATGAGTTAAAATTCTTTGTAATATTGAGGTTGATAGCCCCAAATTAGCCTATCTGGGGACAGACAAAAATACTCCAGTAGTAACATTTATTAGTTTTTTCCTTATAATACAGTCAGATTGTAATTACAAATTATTCTAATGCACTATTTCTATACAAAAGAAATTAGTACAACTATTAATAAATCAAAATTTGCATGATCCATGTAATAAGTTATAAAATAATTAGGTGGGTGAGATGCTATCTACTGATATTATTTTAATAGCAGGTGATTATTAATTTAAGAATTCCATTTAGTAAAAATTAGTTTTTCATTTTCAAATTTAAAGATTGCTTTCAAGCTTTTAAAGTGAGCTGCTCTGATGTTACTTAGGTCCCAAACAGGGCATTTAGAACGATCACATATGAAAGGAAGAAGCCTTCTTAAATAACAGTAAATCCACACTGACTGAAAGTGCAACAGCACTCTAAACTCTTTTTCTTTTCCTTTTTTTTTTTTTTTTTTTTTTAAAAAAGTCCCTGGAAAAAATTAATAAAAAACACTAA
>VZRZ01006331.1:1148565-1168309 GCA_013398175.1 Climacteris rufus | reverse complement strand
TTTTTTTTTTAAATAAGGTCCTGGCAAAAATTACTGAAGAAACTCACAATTTGATTGTAGCCTCTGTAAGTTATGATTGCCCCTGCAACTAGGCATACAGATTGCTTCCTTCTCATAAGGCCCTTGTTCCACGCAACATAAATTAGATCACTGCATAGGTCTAGCCAAGCACATAGAAAGAACAACCTAATAAAGACTGACAAACAGGAAAGGAAAGAAGCTCACGGATTATAGCAAACACTGGTAATCCTGGGACATAAATCAGTATTCTTGATCTTAGGACAAAGACGGAAATACTTATAAATTGACTTACTAAATTCTATCAATTAGACACATATTTTATTTTTATTTATCGAGGAAATTTAAATTGATTTGGTTTTATTTAATACAAAAATAAGAATCCAGTACCTGTGGTTTGCTTGTGGCATAGCCTGACACCAAGATAACCAAAATAACCACAAAAGAGAATTCCAAATATAGAGATTGCATTGCTATCCAAGAAAGAAAAATGTTGTCCCTTTAGCATCTGGTGCAGCATAAAGCCATTATAATGCAATTAGGTAGGCTAAGGAGCAGCTGCTAAGAAACTAAAAGATGTAGACTTTAGTAACAGATTTCTTTCAGAGCATGCCTCCTACAAAAATGTTTTCATTTTGCTCTGCTCAGGACACTGATCCAGGTTAAGCTTCAAAGGTTCAACATGATATACAGATCAATGATGTCTGACCTTGCACATAAAGATTTACTACACACCTCCACATGCTCAGTTCTCTGTTAGATACACTCTGATGAAATTTAGATTTGTTACCTGTGCAAAGTGGCCAGAAAAGGGAACCTTGGAATCTGAAAAATAATCCATAATTACATCCTTTTTTCCCCAGCTCTAAAAATTTTGCTTCAAAATTTGTCTGGAATGCAAATGTTATTCACATCTTTAAAAAATAAACAAACAAACCAATTAACAATCATTACACTATCATAAGAAGATTTAGTCAGGAGTATTCAAACTTAATTTTCTGTGATTTTTCTATCACAATTTTCTTCTTTCAGTCCATGATAGATCTGATTCCCAAAAAGATAGATTCTTTCTCTAAGAATCTTCATTCATAAAAGAAGGGGGAAAAAAACCAAAATAAACAAACAAAGAAAGAAAGAAACAAAGAAACAAACAAAAACAAACCAAAAAACTCCACACAAAACCTAGCGTCATTTAAAAAATAAGTCTTGTGCAATGCTAAAGTCTTAATATGAGCACTCTAGGTAGAGCTACAGAACAGCTGAGTCTGGCAGGGCCCTCCCGAAGTCCAAGTTCCACAGCCATAGGAGGGTCAGCAAGAGCAGATTTTTCAGTGCTCTGCTCAGTTGGGTTTTGACCATCTCCAATGATGTAGATCCCACAGTATCTCTGTGCAACCCATTCCAGTGACCAACCACTGAGGACAAGTTTTCATTATACCAAACCTGAGTGTCCCTCTTTCCAGCCCATACCCCTTGCCTCCTGTCCTATCACTGTGCACCTCTAGAAGGCCTCTGTCTCTCTCTTCTCTACAAACCTTTAGCCAGCTAGTTGTAGATGGCAATTCCTCTCACCCAGCCTTATTCTGAAGGGTGAATAATCCCACCTCCTCCATACCATGTGCTCCAGCCCTCAAGCATGTGGCAGCCCTGCTCTGGACTTACCCCAGTACATCTGTGTCTAAGTGGAAACCCAACAGCAGAGACTGCATTCCAGGTAGGTCTCAAGAGAGCTGATTTCAGAGGAGGCATCTCTTTCTGATGGTGTGCTGCATATCCTTGTAACACAATTCTGCCACACTGCTAAAACTCTATACATTTTATTCACTTTTTCTTCTTAACTCTTTTAATAAATTCTCCTTTTATTCATTTCCAAATAATGATGGAAAAATCCCTCTTATTGCCAAAAAATATTTTACCACTGTTTAAAATATTCCTAACTGCTTCTGTAAAATACATGTGATGACTTGACAGGTCTCACTACAGATCACCAGAATATCTACTGTACTGTTAAGGGGAGATGAAGCTTTCTACTTATGAGGGATTGCTATTGACAAGTATTTTAATAATTCAAATGATCTCAATAGGACATTTACTACAAATGGCATTTCTCTCCCTGATTCCTTTTGCTAGGAGGCAGAAAATGAGAATCAATTGTGTAAATCCATTTGGAACAGAATACAAGCTGGCAATCTAGACAACTTCAGCTGTTTGACCCTGAAGAGCTTGCTCAGAATTTCCCAGGATTATATTTCAAATTACATCACTCCAGTACAAAATGTTACAAAATTTTGCCTGCTGAACTTCATAAATAGTTAAGAATTACAATGTAAAAGGACTGTATTGTCACTCTACTGTGAATATACCCCATAGCAATCTCAATGACATCTTTGAGAACATTATTTCCTGGATCTCCTTTTATCACAGACTTCTGTTGACACTCAGAGATCTAAGTGCAATGCAACACACTAACAAGGTTTGAATTAAGTATGCAGCAAATCTCTCTGAGGTTGTGGAAATTTCATCAAGATGATAAAGTATGACTCTACTAAGTAGGGGAACTCGCTGTTCAGAAAAATCAACCCTGTAGGCAAAGGAAAAGCCACAAAAAATAAAGTAACTAGATATGGCTTCAAAGTGTTCAGTGCTCTATGAGAGCTGAGCAAGCTGATTCAAAAACTTTTCAGAATTACAACCAAGATTTAGTTTCCCCTTTCCAAAGGTGAAGGATAAAGTAAATTATTTTCTCCTCATACCACTACAAAATTTAATTTTGTTCCTGAAGAATATGAGAGGAGCTTTGTGGCCAACAGTGGAAAATTTGGGAGTACTCAAATGACTCCAGGAAACTTCTGGGCTGTTCTTAGTCTGCCACAGCCACACTCACCCCTCCAGTTCAATTGTGTCAGGCAGCAAAGGCCTGTTCCAAACCACAGACTGCAGGAACTCACGTGCAGGCAGCTGTAACTTTTCAGCAATTGAGAAGCATCCTCAGACACCACTGCCCAGGCAGTGCAGGTCCTTGTTGGGGAAAGGGATGGGGGAAGGACAGGGAAGAGAAGAAAAAGCTGGACCATGATGTTCCGATTTACAGTTGTTCAGAGCAGCTGCCAGAGCTTGCCTGAGTCCTGGGCTGAAGAAAATGTGAGGGGAGATCACAGTCTGATTAGGGGCACCAGACTGACTGTTTTAACAAGGAATTAATCAGATTAATATTTTTGCTTAAATCCAATGAATACACAACCTGTAGTGCACAGGCAAATGCTAAAAGCAAAGTATCTGAATTACCTGAGTAATTCAGAAAGACAGGAATTCCAACGATGGATACAAGTCACCAGTGATCAGGGCCAAGGGGCTGTATCCTACCTCCACTAATTATTAATACTTGTCTCTACAGGCAATATTTAATCAATAAAACACTTCAACAAATGCATGAAGACCTTCTTGAAATATGTGTGTGCCTTCAGTCTTTTTCAGAACACAATTAATTCTACCAAGGAGCAGATTATATAATCTCTGAATGTTTTTGGACACACTCAGATTGAAATAAAAAAAAAAAAAATCCCATCAGTCATGGGCTTTTATCTCTTTACTGATGTACAGATCTTTTCATGTGAGTTTGTTTCAGTCCAGAAGCATGCACAAGTTAATAAAATTAGCTGATATTATAAATGTAGAGATTAACCCTGAAGCCTGCCTCTAAACATAGCATCTTGTGACCTAGTCCTACCTTGTCAGAACAAAATCCTGAATGAACAAAGAGGCTTTACATTTGTGCACTCAAAATCAACAGATTTTGCCAGACCTGGCAAAAAAAAAAAAAAAAAAAAAAAAAAAAAAACAAAAAAAAAAACCAAAAAAAACCCTTTTTATTAAATGAATAGCATACTTCTAGACAGTATCTCGAATACAGTCCAGTCTGGAAGTGCGAAAGATCTTCCACTGACCATGGCTCTTAGCACTAAAAAAAAAAAAAAAAATCTCAAAACCATGGCATTGATATAGTTTACCGTTATGTAAAGTCTACAAGCAGACCATTTTAAAAGAGAATAATTGTCTTTAAGGGCACACATGACAAAGGTTAGCAAAAAGTAATGAGCAAACTGGAAAAAAACAAAGCTTCACAAAAATAATCTCACCGAGCAAATAAATGAATCTTCTATGCTTGAGATAGTCAGCAGCAGGTTCACCACCAATTTGTCTTGTTACCACTGCAGAAAGTTATATACTCATTTTACATATTTTAGTAAAGCTTTCATAGTCCATCCTATCCTTATCAGTTTACCTGAAGCAGGTTTTTGAGAAGCTATTGTTTTTTAAATTGTTTTTTATTATTCATAATGTTTTCATTTCCTACCAGCACTTAGGGAGCTTGATGTCTCCTGATCTAAACAGCACAAAACAAGCAGAAAGAACCTCTGCCTGAAGTGTTTATATTTTAAATACTGCACAAAACAGAACTCATTCCTTTATTCTCTACAGAGATAAAAACTGGCATGATGGTAAATTGCCTTAATATAGTTATCTCTGTCAAAAAAGTTAGAGAAACTATTGGTCCAGTTTTGAGGTTTCTTGTCCTTTCTGTGCTTTCCATAACATGAAGGAAGTTAGAAAAATCAAACTCCAATTATTTATTTTGATAATTTTATTGTACATTTGCCTCAAGATTCTTGCTTACTCCCCTTATCCCATAACTTTCTCTGAAACAGGCAGACAATACTCCTCTGATTCTATTAGGCTGGTTAAGTTTTATCTGCAAGAAATAAAATATTACAAAAAGTGCCTTTCTTTCCCTTCACTGAGACTAAAATCCTAAACCAATCCATTATCAGCATCCCTTAAATACGTCCAGAATCCCTTAAATATCTCTTAAACATGTCCATGAAAGAACTTTTTTTTTAAGTGAAAGTGAATTTCTTAAATATGTTTCTGTGTATATAAAAATTTCAAGAGGAACTAAAAAAAGAGTACTGAGGCATATCCTTGACTTTTACTTTTCAATTATAAAATGATAGTTTGACCTTTCCATCACAGTCTTGAAGAAGCTAGCAGTAGTGATACAATAGCCTTTCACCCAGGCTTTGCACTGACTGTGCACTGACATGTGACTATTTATGACAGAACTGATGCTTTCTAACATGCCATATAATCTTTACTTCAAAATTTTGGTCATGGAATGGGCATCCTACACTCCTCATGAGGCTTAAACTTCAAACCCCATAATATCTTCCCCTGCTCTACTTGCCTCTCTCATCACTATATTTAGCTATTAAACAAACTGGAGTAAAACATATCTTGGAATGCTTACAGTAAATTCCCTTTCATTTTATAGGAACAGTTATTCCTGTTATGAGTATTCAAAGGGATACCCTCCATCTGCCACAAAATAAGCAGTTATTGAACATATCAAGTACCTTAAAAATGCAGGGCTGAGTTGTGAGCAAAGCTGAACAGTACATATGAGAATTATATCTTTCTGATAATTTAAACATTAATTGCTTAAGATTGGCTTAATATAACTTAAGTAATGAAGAAATTTTCCTAAATTCTTCATTCCATTCAGAACACAGTAAACAGTAAACTGAAGAATCCATATTTTTCTTTTTTTCTCTCTTTTAAATTACCTTGCAGCTATTTCTAGACTTAAAACTCATTCTCTTTAATGTTACTCATATGATGTATGTGAGTGCTAAACAGTATATTTTTACAGAAGAACATCAGACATCTCACTGGGAATTTAATATTGCCCTTAACCCCAATACTTTCCAGTATGATCACATGACAACTTCAGGTAGAAAAGACTGGTCCTACTGTCTAACGAGTCCTAAACAAAGATCCTTGTACATGTACAACATTGGCCAATGTACTGTACAAGTGTCAGCTCAGACAACACTTAGAGCACGTGCTTGCCTTTCTTCTTGGTGAATTCTTATATGGAAAGTAAAAGAGATCAAAGGATGCTGCTACTCTAAAAAAATAAATAAAAATCCCAAGCCAGGCTGACAAATGGCAGAAGAATAGAGTAGCCTGACAAATAGAAAGTACATAAGAAATACTATTATTAAAGATACACTCCTATGACATATATTCAAATACTTTCAGATACTTCATGCAGTTTGGGGTTTCTGTAGATTCTCCAGACTGACCCTTCCATTCACACAGCATACAATTAACTTTAGAATTTCTATGATGAATTCTTGCTTATTTGAATGTTCTCTACAAAGTATGTTTCATTTTGCACAGAGTTAAGAAATTGTATGTAACGATGGGGGCTGATTGGCATCTTCTGTAACTACTTACACAAGTATGTTTCACGCTGGCAACACCTTGAACTTAATCATACAGATTCCAATACAGATTCCAATATATATATACCAGGACTTTCCTCACCTTCCCAATTCAATCATTCAAGTCAGGAGGCTAATCTGCTAATGCACCAGCAGTTGAGGAAACAAGATACTAATGTCAATTTCTTGCTTGGACTTTGCTGGCTGAAAGAGCTTATTGCTCTCTATTACCTAGATATTTGAGGCTAGTAAGGTCTACTCAGGCAATATCAGCAGGCTACATAGCACAGCAGTAGTTAAGCAAAGCAAATATTCCCCCAAGCATATTCCTATGTCTCCTTTTCTCTTATTGAAGCCTTAGAATATAATTTGCATTCAAAAATCGATAAGCAATTAACTTTTTATTTGAAAAACAAAGTCTTTATGCATTCATTGTTAAAAAACGAACCAAGAGCCCAATCAAAGTCCATTCAACTACATGGAAAAATTCACTTTTTTAAAATATCCAATTTCCCTTTTGGATGTTTATAACTGGTTGTGTACTCAGAGTTCTAAAAGGAGAATGAACAACTATGGCAACCCAGTTAGTGGTAGCTATGAAAATATTCACGTGGGAAAAATACTTCCCATGCAACCAAAAAAGAAAAATAAAAACCAATCCATGACTTCTTAAACCATCCATTTCTCTCTTGCTTAATAAATAGTGCATAGTTTTCTTGTGCTTTTGCTGAGATGCCAGGCAGTGGCACTACCTTTGATCTATTTCTGTTCAAGTTACATAGAGAAGTGTCTGAAACCACAATAATGTGCACTGTTGATCCAGGAACAGTAGTATATTATATAGCAAGATATATCTTATAGGCTAAAAATAGAGGTTGTGCAGACAGGATGTTCTGAAGAGTAGCACAGAGGATGGCATGCTCTCACTGTTAAAAGCTGAATGATTTTTATGGTATTTATGAGTCTCTGATTCAATTTGCTGTTTGCTCATTTGATATATCACTCCTCACAAAATAAGATCTGTGTGGAAGAACAATAAACATGTTATTTCATGCTGCAAAACAGCCAGATTTCATTTTGAAATACAAGTAGTATCATGAACAGAAAATATTTGTTCTTTTATGAGCTATTTTTTAAAGCTCTAAAGAGGTTATGGTCAAATCTTAGTATAAAGGAAAAGGACACACACATCCCTACCAAGATGAGATTGTGTTAGTCTACTCATATTTCTCTAATGTATCATGATCAATGAACAAGAAGATCAGCTTCATTGTCCTAACTGCATATTTTATGAACTGTGACAAGTTTGTTATAACTCATTTGCTCCAAACTTTTCTTCTGAGATTGCGAAAGTACCAAGAGATAAACTCAGCAATGTCAACAAGCTTGGTGGCATAGTTCAAGCTGTGAAGGTTCAATAAATAGGTCTGTAAACATTGCAAATCAACAAAGCTTTTGATGAAATGTCAAGCAAGACAGAGCTTAGCTATATTCAGCTCAGCTTGAACTCATAAACCATTAACTGGCCTCTGTAGTTTCCACAGAAATATGTGCTATGAATAAAGCACAAATGTTGAAATAGAAATTAAAAAAAAAATTGTTTTTTTTTCTCTAAGAGAGAAGATTAATAAAAGCTATTTAATCACAGGAAATGGTATTTTAATCACCCCATTAAAGACAGATTTATAAAAACACACAATATGGCAATGCTACACACCCTTATGATGATAGAGCAAACATTATTTCATACCTCCAAGTTAGGAAAGGATGCAAAATATAGGAATAGAAAATAAAATTATCTTTGAAATATCCTGAAGATATTTCAGCTTTGAACCCCTGCAAAAATCTGTTTTCTCCTGCATGAGACATAAAAATATCATTTGCTTCACAGAAAATGCATATTTTCCCTCTATTTCTAGGAGGACGAATAGAATAAAACTTGTTACAATGCATCAAGGTATCTGTTTGTAACAGAAAACAGGATTAATTTTTTTCACACAAGTGGAGCATTGCATTACATGTATACAGCTAAATATTCTCTCAAGATCTATTTCCAAAAGCCTTGAAAGAGATGTAGTTACTTCAGCTACTTTTCAGAATCAATCCTCTGTAGACATGTCCATGCAATTATCCTAGACTGAATGCAAGGTTGTTTTCGCCCGATGGCCCAGTTTCCCAGCTATTTCTATATCATCAGTTAAGTAATTCATTTGACCATGTCCAAATTTGTTTGCAGTAAACCTTGCATCTTTCTATTGTCTTTATAATGAGAAGCCCACTTAGCAAAACAATTAAATCCTCTTTGATCAGCTAACATTTTTACCCACAACTGTGTCAACCCTCTTGTACTGTCATTGAACACACGGCACTTTTTGCTTCCATCAGCCGGGAGAAAAATAATAATTCTGGTTAACCTCATCAGATACTTACTACATACAAAAGTTTGTTTGTTTTCCTTTCTTTATTAACATACCCTGTTGATATTCTCCAACCAGTTTTCAATCAGATTTAAAAATAAAAGTTATGCAAGGTAAGGACATCTGGCAGAATGGAGTTGATGCTCTGACAGGGTCGGGGTCAATTCCCTCCCACGAGCCCCGTTTGCCCTCAACTTTGGAGCCCTGGCAGAGGAACTTCCCAGAGCCCCCTGTACGCAGCAGGCAGCGCCCCAGCCAGCCACAGAATCCCGGGAGGCAGCCGACTGACCTAAATGCCGTCTTTAGGGTTGCGTTGCTGCTGCTCTTCACTCTTTTGAATACTCCTTGTATTCATTTACAGCCGGTACTCACCCGAGGCATCCCCCGGCATTGCCGGCACTGCAGTGTCTTGCTACCTTCGTGGGGAAGAGGTTAGTGGATTTCCCCGTGGGTACTTCTCTCTAACACGTTCTCCAAAGTAGGAGAAACCTGGAGGGAGACTCATTGCCAGGAGCAGGTGAGGCACGCCTGCAATCACCCTCCAGTTTCACTGGCACAAAAAGAGCACCCCCTCCTCAGAAGCCGACAGGAGAATTACAGCCAATTTTGTTTTCTTAAACATCAGCGAGGTACTCTCCCAAGGTAGACAGCCAGCGTGTGCTGCACTCCCTCCCTCCTCGCTGAAATGGTTTCTCCCTCCACAGGCTCAATCTACCTGATTATGTTCTCTCCTAATCAGTAATCTTAGTTTTCCCAGCAGTAGCAGTCCTCCTCGCTCACCCAGGATTTCTGGAGGGCAGGCTGCAGCAGCAGAGCAGCAGCTCTCCGGGGACACAAGGCAAGGAAGCAACATTTTTGCAAGCACTTGTGTTTCTGTCTGCTTTTTGTTTGAACACCGGAGTACAGCATATGCCTGTGTGAGAGAGAGATTATGCTTCCTGCTTTTACAATCCTATTCAAATAAGCTTAAAGTCCCTAAGAAAAAAAGGCTACCTGCTTCATCAGCTGGAACTGCTTTTCAACGCAGTCTTTTTTTGTGTGTGTATCCTTTCCCTGAAACTAGTTTGTATCTCTTTCATATATAACAGTATATATGTATCTGCAATATATTGTTCATAGTTTTAGACAGCAAATAAAGAGGTATGATTTCTTTCCCCTTCTTTTTTTTTTTTCTTTTGTAAACTAAAAGACAGGAAGGGTAAATACAGCACATATTACCACAACCAACTTCATCATAATCTGCTGGCTTTCAGCAAACATACTTGCTCTAAGCCTGAAAGAGTTCTTTGGGCTTTGCTTGTTTGTTGATTTTTATTTTTTCAATTTTAATAACTAGGGAGGATGGTACAGACAAAAGAATTTTCTTCTTTTTGCTATGTTTTTGCCCTGATTATTCCAGTTAACATGATTACTACATTATTAACTATTATTCTCCCATAAATCTCTTCCAACTCCAGTTTATCGACTACATCAGAATTAAATTAAATTTCCTTTAGTAGTTGACTAGATAGTTTTAAAAACATTTGTGGAGAGAAAGCAGTGGGCAAAGCATTGACTGAGGGATGATTTACATCAGTATTTCAAGTGGACTGTAGAGCACAGTTAAGCTGTGGTCTGTCAGACACAGTGCCACATAAAACCATGACAGCAAAGAGTCAGGAGATGTGGAGATAGTAAATGCTTAGGACCACTCTGTTCCAGGATAGTGTGGTGCATATTTAAACACTGTGAATATCCCTAAAGTCTGGTGATTTAATAGCTGAGAAAAAGTGTATTTTGTAGGCAGTGTAACTGGAGTCATGGTAAACCTTGGAATCTTTATCCCAAAAATAAGTACGGATTAGGATTCATTTGACATGAGACCCAACTGAAAATAAATTATCACAAACTATACAGCAGTCTCCTAACAAAAGGAAATGCCTTGTTTTTTGTCACCCAAAGAATCAGCATCTCTTCATTCACTGTAACAACCCATTCAACTGAAACTAAAGGTCATTTCATGTCCTATTCAGGGTTGTACTCTGAAACAAGACTGAGCATCTTCTAGAACAGGAGACTAGAAAGTTACTTGAAAGTAGTTTTCAGTTAAACCTGTTACATTAAGTTTCTAGGACTACTCAGTCAGTTTTGGGAAGACAGCAGCTAAAGCTTTTTTAATTGAATGCACATGATAATAGAGCATCTAGGCATGTTCTCCTTGCCATTACAGCATGGGGAATGCCTCAATGCCTACAGCAGGGCCGAGCACATCTCACACCAGAATAGCGAGTTGCCAAACTTCTAGAAGGCTCAGAAATGCTATATCAAGCCTCCTTTATGAGCAAAACAGGTCATGTGTTTTCTTTCTCTAGTTTTTCAAACAAAAATTCAGCAGAAACTGTGCATGACTGAACATGTATATGACAGCAAGCACTAGCATAACACAGTAAAGTTAATAAGGAATTACAAATAGGGTTGCTACAACCATCTCCACAATATAGCTATTTACGCATTGTAACTCTGATAACAGGAAAACCTCTGTCACAACCATGCCTTGGAGAAACAAGTAGTGTAGAAACACTGGACCACAGGGTTTGTTCCCAAGATCTTAAAAACTTTGACAAATTTGACATAAGCATAAAAAGCAACCGAGAAATAAAAGACAGTAAAAAAAAGGTAAACAAGGTTACATAATTAATCTGTAACAATAAAATAATGGTTAGAGAGCATAGAGGCATCTAGCATGACCCAGAGCACATTGCTTGATTTGATAATTTCAGTTGGGAAGAAGAAACAGCAATTTTCAATGCAATGTACTCCTCCTTGCAGCAATTGTATTCCATCACTCTGCAATTGGGCAGGTGTGCATTGCAAAAGGCTGTTGTTTCCTTCTCTCCTCTGTACATCTGCCCCACTGGCACATGAGGACAAGACTCACGTAGCAAAGACGTCATCAAAATACTAATGTAATAGTAACAGTTACTTTTCTTCTTTTATGTTTGTTTGGCATTTATCAAAATAATTTCTGTTCTTTTTTTCCCTAAGCTCCACAAGAGGGATATTATTAGCTGATGTGAGCAAAAATACCTCTAAATGTCCAAGCACCACTACTTAGGTACCTTTCCACCTAGACAAAATTATTTCTATCCAAAACTCAAGTCCTTTCTGTGAAAGGAAGTAATTAATTTTTAAAGATTGTTCACAGATTATAACTCTGTCTGGACCAATGGCAAAAAAGTCCACAACTTTTTTTTTAAAATTACATCCAAAAGGAGTGTAAAACTACTCTGTTACACACAACTCTTCATGTCATATGTGAAATATAGCCACAGATCATCTGGTGAGAAAAACAAGTCTAAAATCATACCCCACAGTTTAGCTTCAAAATCTCCCCCAATATGGGACTCCTAGAATTACAGAATATTCTGAGCTGCAAGGGACCCACAAGGATCATCAAATCCAACTCTTGTTCCTGCACAAGAAAGGCCTAAGAATCACCCCGTGTGCCTGAGAGCATTGTCCAAATGCTCTTTGAACTTTGTCAGGCTTGGTGCTGTCACCTCGGAGTCTGTTCCAGCACTCAACCACTCTTTGGGGGAAGAACCTTTTCATAATATGCAACCTAAACCTCCCCTGACCCAAGGCCATTCCTTTGGGTCCTGTCTGTCACCACAGAAAAGAGATCAATGTCTGCCCCTCGTCTTCCCCTCAAGAGGAAGTTGTAACTGCAGTGAGGTCTCCCCTCAGTCTTCTCTGCTCCAGGCTGAACAGACCAAGTGACCACAGCCACTCCTTACACGGCTTCGCCTCAAGGCCCTTCAGCACCTTTGTTGTCCTCCTTTGGACACTCTCTAATAGCTTAATGTCTGTTTTTTCTTGTGGTGCCCAAACCTGCCTTCAGGACTCAAAGTGAGGCTGCCCCAGTGCAGAACAGAGAGGAACAATACCCTCCTTTGCCCAGCTGGCGATGCTGTGCCTGATGCCCCCCAGGACAGACCTGGCCCTCCTGGCTGCCAGGGCACTGCTGACTCATGTTCAGCTTTCTGTCAGCCAGGACCCCAAGGTCCCTTTCTGCGGTGCTGCTTTCCAGCATCTCATTCCCCAGTCTGTCCATACATCCAGGGTTTTCCCATCCCAGGTGCAGAATCTGGCACTTGTCCTTGTTAAATGTCATGTGACTGCTGATGGCCTAGCCCTATACCTATTTCCCCAGAGAAATCTCTCTGCAGGCCTCTGTGCCTTCGAGGCAGTCAACAGCTCCTCCCATTTTTGTATCATCTGCAAACTAACTTAGTATCCCTTCCAGTCCTGCATCTAAGTTGTTTATGAAGATATTGAACAGCCTTGTGGAACCTCACTAGTGACAAGTCGCTTTGGAGAGTCATACCTTAGGGAAATAAACTCTCATTTTCCAACCCACATCCACCTTGTGGGCTGGAAGAACTGCCCAGAGCTCTCAAGGACCATCCCACCTACCCTACCCAAATGCCTTCACCATCTTCTCACCTTGCCTGCCACATTTTCCTTCCTCACACATTGCTGAAGCTTCTGTCTCCACCCCTACCAACAGGGACTGACTTAGGGAAAGAGAGTGTTACATGGAGCAGCTGTGCTATATAACCACTGAGGAACCAAAAGCTGGGAACTCAGCCAATGAAAAGTAAATGCCATGTGGGTGGTGTGATATCAGAGTAGAGACCTTGTTTATCTTTGTCTCCCTAAATAATTTGGAACACAAGAGGGATATTTTATTGTTTTTGAAAGACCAAAAAACCCCCAGAGAGTAGTCCTTACAAACTGCTTGTGAGAAGAGGCCTTCTACAAGGAAACCTGCTATCCTCTTCTACAACTGAGAGCTGTTACTACTGAATGAGTTTTATGTAGAGAAATACATATTTTCTTCACTGGAATGATTTTTGATAATCTGGGATTAGAAAAAGGATAGCTAGAGGGAAAAAATAACAAACAATTAAAAAAAAAAACAAAAAACAAAACCTCAAGCAAAACCAAAAAGGCTTTCAGAAAGAATAATTTGTTAAAATAAGAGACAAAATCCTGATTTTGCTGAGGTCAAAGGCAAAATTTCACTGGAAATTGATTTTGCTTCAAGATCTTAAGTCAACATCTGCTCTATTTAGTATCACATTATAGAGGGACAAAGCTGTTCATTTGTGCAGGGCTCAAGGCCTTGCTGAACATTCAGAGCATGTCCCTTTACTTTCTTATACATGTAGACGAATAAACCTGTTCTGTAATATCAGATATTTTCTCACACTTTTGTATACCTTTTCTATATATGTATGTATATATATGTGTGTGTATGTAGGTACACAGAATTTTAATATATTGTTATATTTCAGGGTTTGGAGTGGGTGTGTATGTTTCCGAAGCACAAATTTTTCATCCACCTGCTCCCCTATTTTTGTATTTCTGTCTTACCCTTTTTCTTGCCAGCGTTATCAAGTGATAACAGCCTGCCAAGCAATCACACAGCTTATAAAATGGTGTTTTCTTAAAAGTTACTAGCTATAATGATATTTTGACTTTTTTTTCCAAAAAGGAAGGTATGAGAGGAAAAAAGATCATTACACCTGTATCATACTTGCAGGCCTGAAAACATCTCAAATGAGGTGAAAAATCTATCTCTTTACATCAGGTGGCTGTAATTTTTCCATTTTCAATTCCTTTATACATTCAGAGCTCGGACTACCTGATGATATTCCATGTAAGACTAACCCAAATATGTCTATTCAGTCTAGTGTCTTGTTTGTGATAGTAAAGGACTGCCTCATTAGTTAAGGAAATCAAATGTGTAAGTTTTGCCACACAGTTTTAATAAAGCATGAAAAAATTATCTATCTGTTGCAAAGGTTTTTATCCATCCTGAGTTGGATGATGACAAGTGTTATGTGTTAGTGAGCCATTACTGCACTGCCCACTGTAATCTGTCTGAAAAGTAATGTATAAATATATGAGAAATAAATCTGTGGAATCAGGGATGTTTCCAGCAGTAATATACCTAAAATTTAAGGTGCAATAAAGATCTGTTAGATGATAATTCCTTCCAAAATTACTTCACCATTATAATTATATGCATTCTGACTCAGTTTCTCAGAATTATTCAAGGACTGCTGTTACTGTAGCAGTATGATGACTACTTGCTTGAATTGAGATAAAAAGCAGTTTCTGCCCTGGAAGACTATACATACTGAATTTAGACTGAACATATAGGCACTACAGATATTGTCCGATATAGCATAATGTACTGAAGCTTGTCCGATTTTCAGCTGGCATTGTGATAAAGTAAAAGACCATTATTAAATCCTTATCTTCACTCAAACTCACTCTCAAAGACCAGTCAGACTTCCCAGGGTACTGAACTACCAAAAAAGTCAACCTTATCTACAGACAACTATCAGAAAATCCTGAGATCCCCATGCTGTTTACTAGATGTAATGATTTCTGCTAATTTTATAAACTGCAGTTTCACTGAGTTTTGTAATTTGCTGGAAATTGATGTTTGTATGGAGTCTGGGCAATGTCATAATTAGGCAAGCTATACAGTAAGAATTGTGGCAAAATATTCCAGCCCCTGCTTTCCCTTTTGAGGCTTTTCTATTGCCACATGCCTCCTCAGCCAGTGGCAGATACCTCGTGGAGAGCTCCCCAGACTTCTGCAGGGCAGTCCCTATTGTTGCTCTCTTCTCCTGCACCACATTTTCTTCCTTAACTTTTGATCCAGTTACATTTCTTTTTCCCTTTCAGCACTACAGGGAAGCATCTGGGGCAGCTTGTAAGTGAAGCCAACATCTCAGCCTCTGCATGCCTCAAGGAGTCTGTGATGCTCCATCCTTGACACACTGCCCCTCAAAAGCACTGCTTTCCTCTATCCAGTTTCTTGTAATAACAATCAGGAACAGGATTTTTGAGCACTCTCAGACTATATCAGCGTTGGATTTCGACTGAATGGCTTTGGCAAGATGAGTTTTAAACCAGACCCCTCACAAAGATGGGCTTGTGCTGCACGCATCCTTGGGAAGCCTTAAAGGCTGAACCTCATTTCTGGAACTCCCCACATCTCTCAGGAAAGAGAAGCAAGGTGTAAATCCAGTACAGTTGAATCAAGAAAAGCACACTACTTTTTCACTAAAATTCAGTGTATACATTTTTTTTCTGCATTTCTTTGGAAATACAGAGCCTTTAATTTCTTTCCTGATTTTTCATATTTGTTTCTTCTCCTAGTCTTCTGATTGTATTCATTTGTCTGAAAGTCCAGTTCATTTTATATTCCCATTTTATGGTCTGCTTTTACCTTAATAGAAATGATCATGTCTACAAGACAATTGGATATAACATTTATATTCACTTTTTAGTAAAGCTTATTCTATCAAACTTACTTATTAAAGAAGGGAAAAGATACTACTGTAACAGAAAAAAAATCCCACAATTGCATCCAGGAAATGTGTATTTGCTTCAGAATATATTCTGTTTATTTTTTACCAGTGTCTTGACTCTGATCCTAGAACTGTGCCAAGAAAATAAAAAAGAAAAACAAAACCATAACCAAAACATAAAACCCAAAATCAAAATAAAACCAGAAATATATCCAAAAGCAAGACAGTAGACACACAAAAATAGCAAGTAGGGCATCTCCAGCAGCACATTCCTGATCTATTCTGGAGCACTTGTTAGGTACTAAATCCCAGTTTGTCTCAACCATTTCTTTCCATGCTGTCTCACTCAGGTATGAAGCCCCAGATTTCTTGGCCTGCAAAACCTTACATGGTCACATTTGCAGCAATACCTCTAGTCAGCAGTAAACCAAAACCTTCTTAACATACATCTTGCTGATAAGGCTTAATTCAATTAAATTGACCATTAAGATTAGTGTAAATTGAATTACTTTCTTGGACTTGCTGATAATTGCTAAACAGACCAACAAATACGGGGCTTCCAAACAGAATGAGTTATAGTGCTCAATTCAGTACTGTCCCTACTGCTCCCCTCCCTTACTCTCCAACTTCAAAATGTCTCAGGAATTACACATTAATTTGCTCCAGAATGCTTGACAGAGATTTGCTGTTTTGATCCCAATTAATTAAACAGTCCTGAGTTTGCATACAGAAAGAAAGTTGCAAATGTTCAGAATGATAACACTAGCTGACATAAGATCTAAGGCATGGACTGTAAAATACACCAAACATTCATCACTTCAGTTGCAATTACATAAAAAGTAATACAGCTACTGGACTTTAATCCAAGATCTGAAGAGCTCATGAAAGAACACAACCAGATGGTCATCTGCATTTTAAGGGTTTTTTTCTTATCTTTTACCTTTATGTTGTTGTTGTTTTGGGGTTTTTGCCTATCCAGAGGATGGGAGCAGTTTTTTTGATACTGCAGAGGCTCATGAGGTTGTAGTGAGCTGGGGATTGGTCTCTTCTCTCAGGTAACAACTGACAGAACAAGAGGAAAGAGCCTCAAGTTGTGCCAGGGAAGATCTAGATTGTATGTTAGGAAAAATTTATTCACAGAAAGGTTTGTAAAGCATTGGAATTGACTATCCAGGGGAGTGGTAAAGTCACCATCCCTGAACTGTTTAAAAAAATGGGTGGATATGGCACTTAAAGTCATGGTTTAATAGTAAACATGGTGGTGGTCCTAGTTTGATGGTTGGCATTGGTGATCTGAAAGATCTTTTCCAACTTAACCATTCTGTGATTCTACAAGTGATTACTTCTAATTTATTGAACACTAGTTATCTTTAAAAATAAATTAAGTCTATGGAATTATGCCCATAGTAACAAATTCAATCATTTTCATAATCATTGAGACTTTGATCCTATGCTGTGGCCCCTCTGTTCTAGCTGAACCTCATCAAAAAGACAAAATTGCAAACATGTTTTATTTTTACTATTTTTGATTGCTAACTATTTTATCTAGCCCAAGACACAGTTAACAGGAAATTACTGTCTGAAAACATCCATGTTAAAATAAATCAGTAATAATGGTCAGTTATCAATACAGCAAAAGAAAGTATATAATGGTAGGAAGAGGAAGCTGGACATGTTCAGAATAACAGCTGCAAATTTATAAGTGTGAATAATGCCAAAGAAGTATTTCTGTTTCTGGTGTTCTCTCCAGATCTTTTGTGATCTGACTGACTCTTGTAAAAAACCCTGCAAGTCAAGCTTAAAACAATGTGTATGGTACCAGAGCTACAGGAAGCATTAGAGTGAAGTCATTCTAATCTAAATAGTCCCTTGTAACCCTAAGTAATCATCTCTATTGCAATTTCCACTTGACTTTGGTTCTTGTCTTCTCTGCATATTCAATGAATTAACAGAATAGTTGTTATTTAATTTCTAAATAACCTAAGATTGATAGAGGTCCATTTAATCTTCAAGTTGAATTTGACTGTAATTAACAAAGTCTCACATTTTTTGATACAGGTCCAGACTGCGAAGTAGCATTTTGGGATTGATAAACTGGCATAAACACAGTTGAAAATAGACAGACAGATAGCCAAACATCATAAACATAAAACAAGACATTCTTTTTTAATGGAGTATTTCTAATAATATAGTCATTATTAAATATATCTACTCTTGGATGTATCTTTATTAATTCTCTATGAAACATGGCAATGTCTCACCAAATGTGACTGCTGAGATAATTCCTGCACACACAACAAATTAAGATACAGCAAAATAAACAACTAACAGAAGGAGCTTCAGTTTCATAGCAATTTTGAGCTTAAACTAGAATATATGTGCACATAATTGTACAATTGGGACTTAAGACAAGCCTTCAGCTGTTTTTGGTTTTTTTTTTGCTTTGTGGGGTTTTTTGAAGGTAAGAACTGTTAATACTTCTCTTTCCAGCCCTACGGGCGGTTCTGCAAACCTTCATGCAAGTAGAAAACAAACAGACAACTTGATAAATTGTTAATCATACACAAATATTTCAGAACTTCTTTTTTTTTTGCTTTTTCATTGATCTACAATAACAAGAATGTCTAAAAGTGAAGAGGGCAATCTTACATTTTATTCTTTAAAAGCCAGATGAGATTCTAGCTGTGAATGGACACATAAATCTTCACTACTAAGTAGATCAAAAGGTGTGAAGAAAGTTTCCAATCACAACTGCTGCAATGCTGGCAGACTGCTCCTACCAGCTCCTTGGGTTAAACTTTCTGCTTGAAAACTACACTGAGAATTAATAAAATAGAGCTTTTTCCCTTGTTGGGGAGGGGCAGCTGTCATCTGCCCATGGCTGCCCTCTCAGGCAGCAGCAGACACATGCTGAGGAGGGGGGCAGTGACCAGGATGCAGAAGGCAAATCCATGGCCTTGGCAGCTCTGAACCACTCCTTGCTTTCCTATTTCATACCTGTGCTGGCACAGGCAGCATAGAGTTTGGTGATTTTGGGGGAATGGGGGAATGCTCAATTCAGTGGAACAGGAATTCATTATTGTACTCACATGCTCTCACATGCTTGTCTTCTTACCTAAATCATCACAGCACCAGAGCACCCAGGCAAAGTAATGAATTGCATAATTGCCCAGTTTCCCCTCAGTAAAGAAATTATATTTTTTTAGTCCTTCTTACCATTTCAGTATATCTTTTGCCTTTCTAGTTGTACGTGAACTGCAGGTTATCACTCTCCATAACACAAAGGCTCAGCTATGTCCTTGTACTCTACACACTTCTTTGTGCTATGCTTACATCACATGGCAAATGGAAGGAAGAATGTCATTTTAACTAGAAACAAACTTCCACAAAGATCTCTGAGAATACCAAATGATGCCCTTTTAGGTAAATCAATGCTTAGTGTATCTGTCAAAAATCCCACCCATTTCAAGACAGTTCTTACTGAAATAAATACACCAGGCATTAAAGAATATTAGTATCTCAGAGCTTCTCTTTTCCTAAGAGCTATCACATGTTGACCTCGAGAAAAAACAAGACAAAAAACCCAAAAAAACTCCAAACTGCTCCCCCCCACCAAAAAAAAAAAAAAAAAAAAAAAAGGCGGGCGGCTTTC
>VZRZ01006331.1:1122354-1148332 GCA_013398175.1 Climacteris rufus | reverse complement strand
AAAAAAAACCCCAAACCGCCCCCCCCCCAAAAAAAAAAAAAAAAAAAAAAAAAAAAAAAGGCCGTGGATGTTGTCTACCTGGAAACTGGCTGCTCACAGGTGCACTCTTTGCTAGGTAAAAAACTGGCTGTGAGGCCAGGCCCAGAGAGTGGTGGGGAATGGAGCTACATCCTGCAGGGGCAGGACACCAGTGGTGGTCCCCAGAGCTCAGCACTGGGGCGTGTCCTGTTTTACAAGGAGCAGCTGAGGGAACTGGTGCTGTTTAGCCTGGAGAAAAGGATGTTTGGGGGAACCTTTTCTCTTTCTACAACTACCTGAAGGGAGGCTGTAGTGAGATGAGCATCAAATACTTCTCCCAAGTAAAAAGCAAGAGGACAAGAGGAAATGGTCTCAAGTGAGCTGCCTAGATATTACCGCTTATTATGGCTTATCTGCCTCTTATCAGCCGCGGATGTAAGGAGACGCAGAATAGAGGAGACCGGAGTCAGAGTTCATGTTCAGAGCAAAGGGCGGAAGGGGGCGAACCCACCTTCTTTTAATTCTTATATAGACTTTTAGAAATCACAGTTCATTGGAGAAAATTAATACTTCCGTCTTTAACTACAATGGTTAAAAGAAATGTCCATCAAAGGATCTGTGTCCATGGGAAAGGAATGTAAAACAAGATAATTTTACAACAACATAGCTATGTTTACAGAATTCTCGTCCTTGAAAGCTATCTAGCACAGCTAGCTATCCTTAACAGTAAAAATGGGCAACACCTAGAGGTGTGTTCAACTCACCCTCCCTGGAGGTATTTGAAAGATCTGTGGATGTGGTCCTTAGGGTCATGATTTAGTGGTGAACTTTGCAGTGTAAGTTTACTAGTTGTACTCAATACTCGTTTGGATCTCCATGGTTTAAACTCATCCAGAAACCAAGCCTCAGGCAGCCACCTGCTCACTCCCCCAGCAGCGGGATTGGGGAGAGAATTGGAAGAGTAACTGGAAGAAAACTTGTGGGTTGAGATAATGACAGTTTAATAGGGATAGCAAAAGCTGTGAATGCAAACAAAGCAAAAAAAGGAAGTGATTCATCACTTTCCATGGGCAGGCAGGTGTTCAGTCATCCCCAGGAAAGCACATGTAACAGTTACTTGGGAAGACAAATGCCATCACTCCAGGTTCCCCCCCCCACCTTGCCTTCTTCCTTCCTTCTCACTCTTTCTATACTAAGCAGGATGTCATAAGGTATGGAATATCCTTTTGGTCAGTTGGAGTCTGACCCAGCTGTGTCTTCTCCTAACTTCCCAAGCATTTCCAGCCTCCTCACCAGCACAGCAGTACAAGAAGCAGAAAAGGCCTCTGCAAATGCTGCTCAGCATTTATAGATTCATTAAATCTGGAAAAGGCCTCCAATATCATCCAGTCCAACCTTTGAGCAATCACCACTTTATCAACTAAACCACAGCAAGTGCCACATCCAGTCATTTCTTGAACACTTCCAGGGATGGTGACTCCACCCCTTCCCTGGGCAGCCTGCTCCAATACTTAACCCTCCCTTTAGTGGAGAAGTGCTTCCTGATGTCCAACGTGAACCACCTCTGGCAAAACTGTAGGCCATTTTCTAGTGTCCTGTCACTGGCTGCCTGGGAGAAGAGACACATCCCCACCTGGCTACAATCTCCTTTCAGGGAGTTGTAGAAAGCAATAAGGTCTCTCTTGAGCCTCCTTCTCCAGGCTGAAAACTCCAAATTTCTTCAGCTGCTCCTCATGTGATTTACTCTTTAGACTTTTCACCAGCTTTGCTGCCCTTCTCTGGATATGATCGAGCAAATCAATGTCTTTCTTGAAGCAAGAGGCACACAATAAAAACACCTCTATATTATCAGCTCTGTTTTGAGTACAAATCCAAATCACAGCCTCATACTAGCCACTGTGAAGAAAAATTAATTCTACCCCAGTCAAAGCCAGCACAGGGTGTTTTCCAGCCTCAGTGATTCTCTGATTTGCATCACAGTTAAAAATCTGTGAAGGATTTTTTGATTGCTTAATTTGTATCTTCATACACAATCTTAATATTTCATATTTAATTATATTTCTTTGATATCCACTTGATAGGAGTCATATTAGGAGTGACTTACTGATCACTGGTAGGACAAATATTCTGAAATTACCCTTACTGATAATAAAATGCTTATCAGCCCTGTCTGAGTGATAGAAATAAAGACGGACAAGTGACTGTACAGCAGATTTACCTGCTTGAGACAGAAACTAACTGCAAATTCTATAAAACCTCCCACATCCTACCTACCAAAAGGAGAAAGAAAACATCATTAACTGTGTTGCTATTCAGTGGGACCTTCAAAGGCTGGAAAGCTGGTTGGAGAGAAACCTAATGAGGTTCAACAAGGGCAAGTGTAGGGTCCTGCACCTGGGAAGGAATAACCCTAAGTATCAGCACAATCTGGGGACTCACCTGCTGGAGAGCATCTCTGCAGAGAAGGATCTAGGAGTCATGTTGGATGACAAACTGACCATGAGCTGCCAGTGTGCCTTTGCAGCCAGGAGGGGCAATGGGATCCTGGGGTGCATCAGGAAGAGTGTGGCCAGCAGGTCAGGGAGGGAATCCTTCCCTCTGCTCAGCCCTGTTGAGGCCTCATCTGGAGTGCTGTGTCCAGTTCTGGGCTCCTCAGGACAAGAAAGAGAGGGTCCAGCAGAGGCCAGAAAGATGATGAGGGTACTGAAGCATCTCTCTTAGGAGGAGAGACTGTGGGAGCTGGGCCTGTTTAGTCCAGAGAGGAAAAGACTGAGAGGGGATCTCATCAGTGCATATAAATACCTCAAAGTGCCAGTGGATAAATACATCAGTGCCAAGAGGATGTGTCAGACTTTTCATGGTAGTGCCCAGCAACAAGAGGAAGAACCTCTTTTTATTGGGGGTGGCAGAGCACTGGAACAGCTGCCCAGGAAGGTCATAGAGTCTCTCTGGAGACATTCCAAACCCACCTGGACACATTCCTGTGCCACCTCCTCCAGGTGACCCTCCCTTAGCAGGGGGCTTGGACTGGATGATGTCCAAAGGTACCTTCCATCTCTAACAATTCTGTGAGTCTGTGAACTCAGCTTGTCTATCTGTTTGGTATATCACAGCAATCGTAGCAAATGTGAGATTAAAGTTATACCTTAAGCTGTTACATTAAAGTGCATATCAGATGTGACACACATCTAAAAGAAGCCTGAATTTACAACATCTGATTATATAATATATCAGTTGAAAATACAGTACTATCTAAAGTTATTTCTCCACTTCATGTTTCTCATTGAATTTGTTTTGTTATACAGCCTCAGTTTTAGGCTTTCAAATATAAAGGTAAATGGAAAATGGAACAAAATGAATCATGAGTTTGTGAAAAGAAGATTGCACTAGATTAACCTGACATCCTCCTCCGAGAGGATAACTGAACTTCTAGACAAAGAAGTGAAATGGATTTAGTCTTACTGAATGTCAGCATTTGACAGTTCCTCAACTATGTAAGCTCCATCTGACTGGAATTCACCAGCTGAAGGTAGCTACAAAAAAGGTTTAAGGGAAGTCAAACCTGAGAAAAATACACAATACACAGTGGTTGTAGTTATAGGCCCTTATACTTTCTGCCAAAAGTTTCAAACTTAGTTTTCAGGGTGTTTTCAGTAATGGAGCATCCATCTTCACTGTCATGCATTTTTATAACAGAAACATGCATTTTCTTCTGACAGAATTCCTTCTCAAATTCAAATTCTTTATTGCAAAATCCATTAACGCTTGTCATCAGCTTGTCAGCTGCTATAAACCAAGCTTTTACAGCAATCAGCCAGTGTCTTGAAATCAATTATTGGTAATCTAAAAATATTTCAAATTACATGTGTCATTATTAGTCCAATTAGTTGAATTTATTTTATGAAATATTAAAAAGTTGATAAAAAGTTGGATTCAATTTTATTTAAATGTGCTTTATTAAGTAAATAACCGATTTTTAAAAATTTTGGAAAGGCAAAAGTTAATTCTTTCACACTGTTGCCAGTTTCACTATTTTTAAGTAAAACCTTCAAAGGGTGAGATACACACAGGAATGACACAAAAATATCAAGTATGGTCAAACAAATACATGAAGAGAGTAAGGAGATCAGTAAAAATTTAACTTAGATATTTTTTCAATTTTTCACTTTGTTTCTCCTTGTTAGAACATACCTGGGACAAATGTGATTAACTAACAGCCAAATCAATGTGACCCTCTTTCAATAATCAGCCTTTTTTTGGTGGTAAATGCTAAGTTCATCCAGTCCTTTCAGATCCACCTGGAAATTAAACTACACAATGCATTTTTATTACCATGTCATGAAATAAAAAATAAATTTCCATAAAGCATTCACAAGTAACATTGATTCTCTTTGAAAGGCAGCTACGCAGAGCAACTTCTTACATCAGTTATTTTACCTCTTGAGCACAAAAGATTTAAAACTTTGTATTTAAAAAAATGTTGAGGAGGAACTCTGTTCAAAATATACCACTTATCTCCCAGCACAATAACCTGATTATTCCATCTTTATCAAGGCACAACTCCCCTTGATGTCATGGGAAACACTTTACAAAGGCTGCATGATCAGCCTCTTGCAGAACAAAAATAAGAAAGGCTGTCTGTAGAGTGCTGTCAAACCTTTACCTGTGAAAGAAAATCTGTTAAAACTTGTTTTATACCACTGAAATTTATAAAACTACACCTTCTGCTTTCTTGTCTATTATACAGCCAATAATTAATCATAAGGGGGGTTTTCCTCTTTGTTTTCTCTTTTTTCCTTTTCTTCTCAATCTTTCATTCTTTTCTTTGAAATTCTATGTATTTCCTTTTAATTTACTCCTGACTGCTAAAAATATATATAGTAACTTATTACAACTATGAAAAATAAATAAATTATCAATAAATTTCTTAAATTATAATTTAAAAACACAAGGCTTACATTTCCTTTGATATCCTAATATTCATTTATCACTTTAAGCAAAACCCATTATTTTTGTTTTTACAGAAACAAAAACTAACAGTAATTAAGGATTGCATATGATAGAAAGAAGGTAATGCGGTAAAAATTGACACAAGCTGGTGAACTAATCAGTGTGATATCTCCACACTGCTGAAGCTATTCTTCCTCAAGTCAGTCATCATTCACTTTTTAAAATAAAGATTTATTTTAAAACATAAATAAACTATGAAGAAACCCCACATTACAATGCCATCCTTGAGCTCTGAATCTGGAGAAATACAATTCTGTAAAAAGCTGGAATTTGAAAGAGCTAAATAATTAATAAATTGTGAAGTACCTTCAGTTCCGTGCTTGGTCAGTTGTCCAATCCAGCTGTAAAACCTAATACTCTGTAGTCAATTTAATTTTTGGCAACAAGGTTTCCTATTTGCAGAATGAAAAACTGAGTTATGCAGCTTGAGCTCTGATTCAGAAAATAAAATCTGTAAACCAAGTTAAACACGGGATTCAGCCTAGGCTTCAGCTACAGAAACTTTCATCAAGAGCTAAACTTTTCACATTTGCCTCCACCTGTGGCACAGAGCTTTTCTCTACCAGATGAAGCTGAGACCTGACTCAGAGCTGATTCATGTCAGCAAAACTCTTTGTTTTGGCTTAAACAAACTCAGGTGTGGATCAGTTATAGCCATTGCTAAAGGTCATGTTGTAGTTTACAGATGACTGAAAGGATTACTTCTAATTAATTTTTTGGTACATCAGAATGCAGCATTTCCCCAGATAAAAAATATCATAAAACCGGATTTATTTCAAAGCATATTGTATGGTTTTGCCCATTTGTCTTTCTTGCATTGACTTTCTCCAGTGATTTATTTCTTCCAAGACTAATTATATTATGAAAATAGTGAGATTTCTATTCTGTCCATTTTCCTTTATATACTGGCTGGTTTTTTTCACCCAGCAGAAATACATAAACCTAACTGCTAGTTTCAGCTAACTTTGGAATTTGGTTTAAGGAAAATAGAAATTAATGATATTGCCTTAAAATTGTCTATGCTTGGACAAATTTATGCTGGAAATTCTAGGAGTTAGGGTTTTTGTGAGATTAGTAATGTATTTTTTGCTGGTCTAAGATCACAATAGGGAGGACTGACATGAGACCTGAAAAAAGAATGAACTTTCTTGCCTGAGGCTGGTTGTCACCTTATGCATAAAGGTTTAGGCAAGTTCTAAAGTTTCTCTGCCATCTGCCTTAATGCCAGTTGGGAATGAGTGCATTAACTTACTATTCTGTGTGGTGTTTTTCCTTTTAGTGTGAATTCCCTTGAAACTATTTCTACTGTTTCCACATATGCCCCTTCTTCCTATAATTTTTTTTTTTGCTCTCTTTTTGTCATGTATTGCTATGTTAAATCTTAGATAGAATTACTAACATATTGCTTAAATTCCTCCAACACAGGTTAAAAAGTTCTTAAATACTATTTTTTCTACCTTACTGCAATCTGGTGACAGTAATAGTGAATTTCATGAAGTTTGTCTTCACTGCTCACATAAACTGCTAACAATGTTTGCTTTTACTCTCCTAGCTTGCTTGCTTAATTAATCTGCAGTTCTATATACTTGAATGTTCTGTTTCCTACCATGTTGCTGGACATAAATCCTCTGAATCACTTCTACTTGCTACAGCCCTTTCCCTCAGAAGCAATGTTTTAAAGATCCTTCAATTTTGGATACAGCAACTTGTGGTGTATGTAACAGTTTCTACTGGAAGATCTGTTTATGTTCAGTAGCTTAGATACTTATGAAAGAGACAAAAACCCTTGGATTATATACATTTGTGAGCCTGAAGGCAATCCATTTGTTGCTTTATGAGCACAATATCCTCCAGGGAGTATCACAGATAGTGTGTATGTCCTTGAGCCTTTTCCTTTTGTGTTTTGAATTTTGACATAGTTGAGATAAGTATGAAATCATACACAGTCATAATTGGTTTCATCTGTTGTGGACCTAGGGAGTCTCTCACAATCTGCTTTTCCCAGTAAAACCTTGGGATTTAAGTACCCTCACCTATAAGAAATGGGTTTTCATCATGTACATTTTGTATGCCGGGATTGGTATGCTTAATTTCATTCTGAATTTCAAATTTCATTCCAAACTTCAAATTTCATTCCTCATTCATGAGAGCAAATGCTAAGCGGTTTCTTTTTTCCCCTGATCTATATTAAGTCCTGTCCTTCACTCTGACATCTTTTGACCAAAGACTTTATTATGCTTTGCTTCATATATGTATATATTTTGTTGGTGGTGGTTTTTTTTTGTTTTGTTTTGTTTTTGTTTTTGTTTTTTTTTTTTTTTTTGTTGTTTGTTTGTATTTTAATGGGAAAAAAAAAGGGTGTAGTTGAAAATAAATCACAAACTCTTTCAAATACAGAACCACACAAACATTGGGAGCAATATAAATAGATGCAGGCCAGCATCCATGTTTGACTAGTTACTCAAGCTCCATTTTTAGCCAGTGGAGAGGAACAAGCACAGCTAGCTCAGGACAAATCACAGTCTGTAACTCTGTGTTTGACGTAGTCATCTGAGTTGCCTTCATAAACAAGTCTTCATAATTTCAGCCTAGAATCACAGAAGATCACAGAATCACAGAACATTCTGAGCTGGAAAGGACCCACAAGGACCATCGAGTCCAACTCTTATGTGAATGGCCAAACACAAAATTAATTATTTTTTTGAAGTCTCTTTGAAAGGCTCATTTTGCTCCACTAAATGGGAACCTGACGTGTCTGTCTTGGAGATATGGATGTGTATTATAGATGCTTACAGTAAGATAAAGGCCATCCCACCTCATCTATTGGATAGCAGCAAAGATTTTCAAAAGGATTTAAGAGCAAAGTATGTTTAAATAACCTCCCTTCCCCTTCCATCCAAATGCTTCCAGAGCCTACAGTGAAAGAACTCTCTGCACTCTTGGCACTGTGTGCCAATAGCCCTTGTGTTGTCTGTGTGACTAGTCTCAGTTGCTTTTTAATGACATCTATAATCTGGCTTCTAAAGCGTTCTATGGCAATAAATCCTCCCTCCACCTTAGTCATGTGTGGGGGAGGGAGAAGGGAATGAAAAAAAGCCTCAGCTCCCACTGTTCTCAACCTTTTGATCAATTATTGCTTTTAAGAGTCTTGCCATGCTGGTGTGATGGGAAAAAGACTCTACAAATCCTTGTGCACTAAAGGCAGGGAAGGCTTCTCCCAGCATTCTCTGCGTGCACACATGCTGCTGCTTTCCATTCCCAGAGGTAGGAATACTTCATCAGGTCTCTGTGCAGAATGATAATGAAATTTAATTTGAGAATTGTCCATTAAATGCTGCTCTACACCATAAATTAGGTTCTCTTGTTCAACAGCTAATTTGTAGTATTGAGTCACTATGTCCTGAAGGTAGCAGCACCTGAAAGCGCATAAAATTGGATGAAAAGTGAAAGATAGAAATAAAATAGGATGAAAGACAGCCCAAACCAGACAGAATTTCCACTGCTAAATTATAAAAATTACCTCCATTACTCCTACTTCATTAAATGCATGTTCTGATCATGTCCCCACAACTCAGTCAAGATGGTGGGAACATGATGAGTATGAGTACGTGTACCCCTTCAGCACAAACAGCCAATGATTGTATTCTTGCTTCACAGGAATTTTTCTTAGTATACAGTGACTTGTTTTAGCTTTTCTCCCCTCCCCTGAGTTTGTGTAGTCAGGTGAAATTCAGCCTTTTACCATTGTTTGCATAGACAGAAGGTCTCCAGTCTAATACAGTATCCAGCAAAGAACTCCAGGGAAACTCCTTCATAATATAAATTGTTGCAAAGTCCTTTGTAAAAGACTGAAAAGCTTCTGTGAAACTTTCAAGAAGCCCAAACCATTTTCAGTAGAAAACTGTTCTTCTGGAATATTTTAAACCAGTTTTACAATATCATGCAATTAATCCCATATGTGTGTGATTCATTACAACAGAGATTAAAATGACAGCTTAGTATCATTTGAAGTAGGGGATTTGAGACAGAGAAGTTGCTGGACACTAGGCCAGCTGAATTGTACTTGCTGCTGAATTACAGTAACACATATAGATTTGGAAGAAACAGACATGAGGATTAAGGGCTATCTTCCAGAAAGATTTAGTAATACAGAGATCTTATCACATAGAAAAACTAAAAATGGACTTACTGGGAAATTTATGAGAAGTGGAAAAATGGCAAAGCACAAATAAAAGTAAGAATTCTTAGTCGTCATAAAATCCCATCACATTCATACAGCACAGATGTTACAAAAGCGATATGCAGGTGTTTTTATGCAGACTAAATTCTAAATGATCCCCCTGTTATCAATCAACATCCTTCAAATAAATTCAATGAAAATGATGGTAACCAAGAAGAGATGCCTGGGAAAACAAAAAAGCAGGTCACGTATGAAAAGGGTTAAACCATACCACAGGAAAATATTTATAGAAGTGACATGATAAAATCCTTAAAATTACATTTCAAACTTCAAAAGCCACAATATTGAGGGTCTAGCACAGGAAATCCAGAGGAGTATTCTAAGAGGACATGAATAATTCATGGCTTCTGAAGCACACACGAGACAGATGATCCCAGAACAACGAGGTATCCAGGTGTGCTCCTGTCAAGTGCAGTGACATGAGCACACTGTAAATCTGCTGGAGAGAAGCATATGCTCATCTCCATCCCACCCAGACACACTGTGAACTGGCTTCCAAAAGATGTGTTCCTGTTTTAACATCAAAAGGATGAAAAGCCCAGAGAAGGGGACTAACTAATAAAATGCCTTAAACAGTCACAGAATAGAAAATGCTCCCTGACTCTAGCATATATTAGAATTGATCTTAAAGGGTTTGCCTGGTTAGAAATAAAATAAATAGCCTAAATCATACTTACCCCTGCTTTTTCCATTTAGTGTATCTCGTTACATTTACTCTCCCTTCCCCTCCCCGATATGCACCTTCAGTGACATATATTTTAGAAGTGTGGTAGTAACTCTTTTATCAGGCAAGTAATCATCTTTGCTACAGTGCTTGGTTGCTGTTCCTCATGGTCAAGGTTTAAGTATAAATTTGGTTCCTCTTGAAAATAATGCAGTTGAAGCTTACAGAGATTGCAAGAACTCTTTAAATGAGAAGTACGAATGTGCAATAATATGTTCAGGGTGATACAACTGACAGCCAGATGTAAAACTCAAAACAGATCAGCGCCTTGCAGGTAGAACCCTGCCTTTGCAGTCCAGAGGAAACAGACAAGGGTGTTGAACACGTGAAATATTGAACCTGCACAGTGTTCAGCCTCTGTCAGGGTGCCCACTTCACTCTGAATGATTTCCCTTTCCCTCCCACTCTCCTCTCTGAAACACCTCCTGGTTCTGTCAGCTCCTGAGCACACAAGCCAGAAAAGAAGCTAAACTTCACAGGCAACAGGGCTCGTTTTCATCTCTTTGAAGAGATTTTTGTGCTTGGAAATATTCTAGCATTAGTACAGTATATGCCAAGCCCTTAAAATGAACAAAACTAACACAGGTTTGAAAGACAATTCTGTCTGTAAATTAGGTCTGAAGATAGGAGAGAATGTGTAATTATTACTGTGAATTTACAATATAGCTTTTTAGGGCATTGGTTTTTTTGGTACACAAAAAGACTTATTTCTTGTCTAAAACTTTCCCGCATAATTTCATGCACTGCATGAGATATTGTACAGCCTAAATAGTTGAAAAAAATGGACATGCTATAGATTCCCCTTAAAACTTGATGCCTCTGGAAACTTGAACACACAAAATATGGCAATTCAACTCTTTTGTAAAGAGGCACATAAGAAAGAGCAAGGTAAAAGCACTAATTCAAGTGAATTTTTCACTCACAAATTTATATGGTCGATATGATTAGATGTATTACAGATATACAGTCTTTATGCACACACACACACATCAATAGCTAATATGCACAGAGACACATATGTATGCAAACTAAAAACTCTTTGCTACTATTATTTTATTTAGTTCATTACTAGTAATATTAAACTAAGAATATTAAGTTAATTGGCCTTTTGACTTTTTTGTAAACCAAATTAACCTTGGAAGAACAGATGTTTATAAAATCTCCTCTGAACCAGTTGAGTCTTTTCAGATTTACAGCTGAAGACATCTTTATAACTGGTGATGAATGCTCAGATTTATTAAAAAGTAGTTATTTTAATTGCCCCATTTATCAATCAAGTCTGATCAGACAGCACAGTCCTACTTCCTTACTGTGCCAATATTATTTTCCTTCCTTCTTCAGATCTCAGAGGAAACCCCCATGGACAGCATTTCTGCACCAAGCCAATGGAGTGGACCACAACACAACTAAAATCCATTACTTTTGTACCTATTATGTGCCCAGAGAGCCTGCACTTGGGCTACCTGCACATGTTGACATCTTCATTCCACGTTTCCATTTTGCTCTGTGGTTGCACATGTGATATGGCTTCAGTTTTGGGGCTTGTGCTGCTGAGCAGAGACCCTCTGGCCTCAGCCAGCTCTGGCCCAGGGCTGGCTGGGTCTGTCCCACCCAGACTGACCTTACCCTAAGGAATGGCAGAAGAGAGATGGATGCCCAGGCTCATGCTGTCCTAGCTCCTCCATAAGTCTACAGACACATCATTGGGTTCCGGAAGCTAAACTTGTGTGCCTGTGATTTTAAAAAAGTCACTATTCAAACTTTACAGTAAAAATTTCTTGAATGACAAGGCTGTTAGGAGATCTGTTGCCAAAAATGCATCAGTTTCCCCAATATAAATCTGATTTTCCTGGCTGCCTACTTCCCCTTCAGTCCTAGCAACTGTTCTGTTTGAAAACTACTCTGTATGACATAAATCAACAAGTTTTACTTGGCCAAAGTAAGAAGAAGAAAGGAGAAAGGAGTTGCATATCAAAAATATTTGAAATTAAGAGCCAGCAGGCACATCTTGGAATTCCATGTTGTTATATTAAAAAAAATCAGTTTTCAGTGTGAAGGTAGTCAAACACTGGCACAAGGATCTCCATTCCTGAAGTTACACTGAAATGGAATAACAAGCCCTTGTCATACACACTGCTTGGACAACTAAGTAGCCAAAATAATTTTCAAGAATATATCACACCATGCTATATTATATTTTTTATTCAATTTCAATCTATGATTGCCACATATGACTTTTCTGACTATAATCATGTTGTCCAGCCTGGATACATAGATTAGAAGTTCAACTCAACCTCATACAAAATAGAATATAATGGCTATAACTGAAATTACATCTCAGCCATGGGGACTGAGAAATATTTCACAAGCCTGGAGTCCCTTTGAGCATCTCAAGTAGATCCAAAATTTATCTGCAAGTAAGACCCAAGGGTGTATTACCTCTCTCTTCCCTGCAACACATCAACTCTTCCAGGAGGAAGGAGCCAAGGTGTCTGACCTTGTAGGGATCACCAGGCACACAAGGTAGCTGGATCTCTGGCCTGCACAGCCGGCCGTCAGAAGACCACATCCTACTGTGTCGTGCCATCTCACAAACCTGTTGCAACTTTTAGATGCCAGCTTGGGATGAAAAGTCCCCCCATTACCTGCACATGGAGCCCAGTATCCCAATCTAGGCATTTAAATAATGTTTAAAGCCGGGTGATGTAAATTCCTCTCTGATCCCTTTATTCACTCCCACAAATGCACCCATTGTTCCTCATTAGCTGTAATTTGAGAGTCAAGTTTCCGAACAGAGCACATGAGAGTGTAAATTGCCCAGACATTTTGCAGTTCCCTGAACACTTGCACATGCAGTTCTTATTCATCAATTTCAGTGACTGCAGCACATGCATACAAAATCATAACCAAGACCACAGGAGATGCCACACTGAATCCTGCACAGGCATTTTCATCCACAGGGTTTTGTATTCAAAAATCTTGTACAGCAAGCAGGGACAAGGCTTTTTACCTTATTTTTCACACACAGCACAGTTATCAGATACAGTTTCCATCAGGCTCAATTTCCATTATATAAAAGCCATCAACAGAAGAGATCGTGACAAAAAAATCACTTCCAATTTACTTAAATTTGTATTGTGGATCCCAATGTGTACAGAAAGTAATGTTACACACAATAATTATGACAAATTACTTAATGATATGAAACTTATATATTTTTATATATATATATATATATATATATATATATAAAAGAAAAAAGACAAATCATACACACTAATCATNNTAATAAAAAAAGCAAGAGATTTTTATCCCGCTTTTCTTTATTAAAAAATACATTCTATGAAAGTTCAATTCTTTTCTTCTAATTCTCTCTCAAGAGGGAGTTCCCATTTGACCTAAATGTCTGTGCATGAAAAATTTATTAACTGATGTGGTTTGCTTTATTTAGAATAAAAAGAAGAACTCTTTGCAATTATTACTGTAGGGAGCAGAAGGCAATGCTAGGTCAGATAAACACAGTGCTTAAAGGTTTCTTTGTCCTTATTATGACCTCCTGCTACCTAAATTGCATATTAAAATTCGAAATAATCCAAATAGAAATGCAATATCAAAATAATAACTTAAAGTACCTATCTACTTATCATAGTGTTTATGATATCATATTGTTTCAATTGCTAACACCTAACTATTTTGATATTGTCCAGCAATGGAAAAATATGCTTCCCAATGTATCAATAAAGCATGAGTTTAGCATGACGTGTACACATTGTAAGCAGTTCTGTTTGTTTTAAAAATTATATTTGAATTATTTACTTAGTATTTCAAAAATAATTTTTTAAATAAAGTTCTTTATACCTTCACATATTTTTGTTATTGTGGAAAGTGAAATTAAACCACAGGAAGCGACTATAAATAATAAGCACTTTAGGAAGCCTTTTTAAAGTAAAAAAAAGATTCTTCCAGTCCATGTATTTCCTCTCTTTTCCCATTTGGAGCTAGACAAATGATTAATTTTGATAAATGGTTAAAAAGTTGCATTGGTATTGGATTAATAAAACAAGGAATTTGAATTTACAATAGGGTTTGTTTAGTTGCTTTATTTTATTAAAAAATAATTAAAATTTGGCAATTTAGTGACTACTTTGCTGCTGACTTCCTGGCATTTGTCACTGACTTCCAGGAGGCCTATTTTTGCTAGTTCTTGTTGGCACTTTACAGGCTCAGGGCTGCCATCCTTTCTCTGATCCAAGCAATAGTAGTCACACACAACCTGAGCCAGATTTGAAAAGACATGGGCAAGATCAGCTTCATGCAAACATAGTTACTAAATATTCTGCAGCATCATCTGAAAGGAAGCCAATGTCTTGCCTGGGCAAAATTGTCTTCATAAGAAATAACAGCCATATGACAGCAACCAAATACCGTGGTCACGTGAGTCCCCTGCACTGCTATCCAATTTCTATCAAGCCTGACTTCAGCATGTCACTTGTGAGGACAAGGAAAACCCTGGCTCCATCCTCATCCTACTCTTTTCACTGTGCTGCTCACTGTCAGAAAGCATCTTAGTTAATGCCAGTAGGAAACAGAGGTCTAGTTACACAAAATAGGAAAATGCAGATTTTTACATATAAACCTCAATACAAGAAAAGTAATAGTTTAGATTAGAGGCATAATGGGTTCATACTGTGCCAGGTACATTGTGTTGTGTTTAATGAAAGAGGAACACCTCCAAATGCCTATTCTGCTATTAGGGGAGGCACCTGAGTACCAGAGCCACTCAACATCAGTGACGTTTGCAAGAAAGTAAGACATAAACCCAAGGACAGAGACAACAAACTCTCTCAGAAAGTTTTCAAGCCCATGCTAAACCCAGGTGGCTTGTTTCAGTTACTGTGCTGGGTGGAGTAAAGCTGCTGAGAGGCTTCAGAAAGGAAGTGGAAAGCAGCGCATGGTGGTCCATCGCTTCAGGCCATCTGCTCACCATAATGGCACAAAGGGCATTTCTGGGAGGGTCTCTTCAGAAACCCCCAGAGTACTGGTCACGTTCCTGGAGAACATGTCTGAATGCTGATGCCTACACTGTCATGTGAAGGAGGAAATTGTGGCAATCATGGGTGATGTCTGCACTCTCAGACAGCAGACTGCCAGAGTTGAGTGCAGGACTCTGAGGACTTGTTTTTCCACTCTGGGTTTTGGAGTTAACAGGGTGAAAGCAGAGTCAAATTCCTCATTTGTATCTATTGTAGCCTAGATACAATAGGTCACATTGTATGTATGTCCTACATATTTCTAAAACATTTTACATTACTATTTTGTTTCTAATAAAAGGTTTATGAGCAAATGTAGTCAGCGCATTTCTTTGTCGCTCTTCCCATATGCAACAAATGTCACTAGTTTCTCACACAGAACAGGAAAAGTCACAATTTTATCTTCAAATAAGAAAATGTATGAACAGCACTTATAGGAGGAAAAAAAATTTACAAATTCTCTTTTGCCTAATATTGAGGATTTTTAGAAATGTTAGTGATATTTTTGTGTAGACCCTAGACTGAGCACCAACTCTAATCCCATGCATGGTCCAACCAAAATTTTGTATGCAATGGAATTGTCTGAAACCAACAAACATACCAAAGAGCAATAAGTCCACCCAATCTCAAAGCAAGACCTATGTCACCGCATCTGGCCAGATATACCTTCTCATGAGCAAAACTTGAATTTACATCTTTAAATCCATAGAAAAATAACAGACAACTGGATTTGAATTGTCATGTAAAAAGATGGCTCTTGGATGGTACCTGTAGAGTTTATTTTCATTTAAAAATATAAGAAAAATAATCTACAATCTATTTCAATGCAAAATAATTCCATTTTCTTTTTGCACATTATATTCTGTCTGTGAAATAAGGTATCTATAATTTACAAGCTCAAGGTTCTATTTATATTTGTTTGCTTATGTTTTTTCTAATAAAATCATCCAACTGAAGCAGTAGAAATGTTCATACAAGTGTAGTTATTGAGGCACTATCTCAAATAATAAAATGTCAGAGCTCATATTTGAAATTTCAATCAAAAAATCAAAGCCATTCTTATGTCTGATTTCATGTTTCTTTTCATCTACTTAGATTTTTCATGGGAATAAGAAAAAAAAACAAACATTTCACGTTAAATCCTCCTCCTACTTACGGTCCTGGGTAATGTAAAACAAATGGCAAAAACATAGTTGTCTAAGAAATCCATCTCTAAGAAATTGAAATTTTAGATTTTCCAAAAACACGTAAGACGAATATACTAAAGTGGCTCTATTTCACCTTTATAAATAAACATATACACAAGATTTGCTGAACTTGAAGAGAATCTTTCATCCTCTCTAGTCTCCTGCCTTGATGGAAAATAAGTAATTCATTTAGCACATGTAATAAATGTGTGTGATACCAATAGGAAATATCAGCGTGGGTCATGTTTTTACTTTGTGTGTTGACACAGTAATTGGTCAATTATGTGTAATGGAGACTAACTGCCTCTCACAAAAAAATACCTACACTCTCCGCATTAATAATAAACTGACTTTTTTCCCCACACACACTGTGGAAGCCTAACAATATAAAAGTGTGGAAAAAGCTCTAGAAAAGGCAAAAATCAATAACCTGTGATTTTTGCCATCGAGTTGCATATTGTTCTTAGTAATCGCTTAGAGTTGTGCAACAGGGATGGTCTTAGAGATGAGGAAATGTCGGCACACGGGAAGTTACTGAGTCTGATCCAGGGCTTTGGCAGCACCCTGACCTTTAGGCATCTTTCCTGTCTATGACAGACTGTGCCCTTCTCTTCACACCTTACAGAATATGCAACACATAAGCATTTAGGGCTACATTAGCCCGCTCAAAACTGTAACTGTAGGTTAAAATAGTTGTTTAAGCCCCCTCTACATTCAGGCAAGGAGGAAAGGTGCCTTTAGAGGAGGATTTATCTCCCCCTTGGTATTTAAGATATTTATGATAAGGATCACCCTGCAGACCTGCCATTCTTTTCCCTCTGACTACAGTGGAAATGCAGGCAATTATTTTTTTGGTAGACAAAGTTGGGTGAAATTGATCTAACTGTATTAATACAAAATATCTAGCTTGACATAACTTTAAGCTAGATCTCAGTGTACAGCATGTCAGCCTGAAATGGAATTAAATTTTACCAAATCTGATTTGAATCAAATGAAGTTTCAGTGACATTGAAAACAAGAAAAAAAAATCATTCACAGAGCACTATAAAAATATCTCTGTGATAATAAAACAGCTACTAAAAATGTCCTTTGCATTAAATTTTTAGAAAGACTTTGATTTAACAGATAAATTTAATTTATTGCTTAGGTAGAACCTTTGGGTATTTTACAAAGTACTGAGGAACTATTGTACTATCTCTTGTCACCTTGCAGATCTCATTAGTGTGCAAGACATTTGCATTGAAGGTCTTATTTTCATACTTTACCCTATTTACAAAAAGCTAAAAGAATATTTAAACTATTAAATGAAGTTCCTGAGTTATACTGAAACGTTTATTTGCTCTCTTCAAAGAACACTAGAGTTGAGACCTTGAGTTCACCAAGGGCAGAGGTGCCAGGTTTTCTTCAGCCAGTATGGGAACTGACCTGGGATCCCCAGGATCCGTCGGGCTCTTGGGCAGGAGCACCTGCCCATCATGTTCTGCTCCCCACAGCCTGCCCATGTGCATGTCAGGGATGATTCCAAAACAGGCTTTCAGAAATAGAAGAAAGAAGGTCAAAGCAGAAGTTTTCACTGCTTTCCTATGTACGGGTCATGAAGGAACAAAATGTGACTTTCCAAAACACATTTCTCTGATGTAGCTTTGGAGGCAGAGAAAACCACAGCCTAAGGAAAACCTAAAAACTACAAACTAAAAAAACAAAAACAAAAACAACAAACAAACAAAACAAACAAACAAACGAAAAACAACAACAACATAAGATGCCCAGGGTAGGAGATCAATCTTTATTTCCCAGTCCCTCTCACTTTCCACAAGTCAAAGTTACAAGACATCATGATAGACTTCAATTGACTATCATGATAAAGTCCTGGCACATATTCCTTGCTATTACTGTCAATCAGGAACAACTGTCAAAAATTACTATGAACAATGAAGGTACGTGTACTCAGAGGTGATCTCAAAAGGTGACAAGAGAGTGGATTTTGACAGATTAAGATCTTACTCTGCCTTCCTGTGTATTTGCTTAACTTTCAGGATTCAGTGGGAAGTAGAGCAAAATGGATCTGTGTGATGTGAAGGCTGGTAACGAGGCAGACAATCTATAAATTATCTTGCAAACCAAAGCAAACTAAAGGTAAAGAGAATGACCAGAAACTGAAAAAAAAAAAAAAAAAAAAAAAAGAAAAAAGAAAACACAAAAAAAAAAAAAAAAAAAAAAAAAAAAAAAAAAGGTAAAAATTTGCTTATCCGATTCTATTACTTCTATAATCAAATGTGGCTGATTATTCATGAACCGGACCTCACACACGCAAGTTTTACTCTGTGTTAACTTCTGAGGAAAAAAAAACCCTATAGCTTTTGATTATATATTTAGGGGTTTCATTTGTATGTACTTTTTGGTTCAGATTTTAAAAGTCTATCAGTTGTGTTAGATTTTTTCTCCCCACTGAGCACCTGTAAGGCTTGGAACATCCAACCTTGCATCCTGAAATGCATCACCTTTGCACTTGTCAAACTGAAGCTCATTGTTCTTTTCTATCCATGCTTTTCTATATATTTTTTTTTTTTTATGTGAAGCTAATGGTGCTATTTTTTGCTCACATTTGGAGCAAAAGGAAGCCTGTACCTGCATGTTCCACACACCCATACATGACAGTTGTGAAGAACACATAGGACAGAATCCACACCAGGAATACATTATACCATGTATCTTTGGGCTCTGCTTACTTAAGATTTTATGCCTAGTGCAGATTATTTCTTGGATAGAGAGAAATCATCTAGCAGGTACATGTCAGATACCAGCAAGCCTCAGAGCAGTGTCAACAAAAATCCTTCCTAACAGACTTAATTCAAAGAAAAGTCAGCTACTGTCAACCTGAAAGCTGCAGAGAATCTAATTCTCGTTTGTTATCAATCATTACTTCAACTCAAGATTACATTTTAATGTTTGCTACCTATTATTCTATTCTAAAGTAGATTTTTTTTAAGTGGAGCTTTACTGTGAATTAAATCCTTACTGACTTCAACATAGAAAGCAACAATAATCCTAAAAAAAATTGTCAGGAAGCTAATTTTTCATTAGGTTTTTTTTTTTTCATCTGTCACCTCGTTTCCAAGCTATACAGCAACGCTGCAAAGATACATTCATATTGGTCAAAGTTAATTTTGTGACTATGAAAAAAAAAAAGATGAGAACAATGAATAGCAAGACTTTACTATGACCTGTTGTTGTCTTTGGGGGTATTTCAGATTTCTAATATTACATTGATCAGCTTGACTTTTAAAATTATTTTATCTTAGTAAGGTTCAAATATTAGTTTCATAATACATTTTCAGAGGAAATAACACAGCTTACTTTTTTATACACTACTTAAAATAGCTAATACATGAGTGTTGAAATGTAATTGACAGTATCACTCACAAACTAATTACTGATTTATGAAAAACTTTAAGGACTTTTTACAAAACCAATAGTTAATCTTTAAGACATTTATCTCAATGGTAAAAACTAAGGTTAAGTTATAGCAATATAGACAAAACGATTGGGTTTCAAAATCATGTTGCCACTGGTGCAATGTCATTGCTCAAGCCAATTTTATACACGATACAATTTTTACATGGTCTTACAGATTTTTCATCATTTTTGTGTATATTAAACAAGATATATGAGATAATACCAAAGCATAATCACATTTACAGCTTGAACTGTACTGTAAGCAATTTGATAAGAGGGTTCATCAAGGTCTGCAGGTTTAGTCCATGAAAAAACAAGTAAACAAAACCCCAAAGGAGGTATTCCTTAAAATTTTGGAATTCCAAAGTATTCCTTAAAATTATGAGTTTCATTGGTCCACTGTTCCTCCCTAACTCCATGATCAGCCAGCATCAGGAGCCAGGTGGGCTTTGGATCTGACACAAATGTTCTCATGTAAAATATGGAGAAAACTCACCTGATTTAAATGCAAACAGCCAAGCTTTCCCTGCTATCAGTTTTGCATAGTTTCCACCAAAATATACATGACAAACCTTTCCACAAACCTGTGGTTTTCTACTCTGTTAATAAACCCACAAGTAGGTCAAATACACAAGTTCATCATAACATTCCTATTAAATAATAGTCTGAAGAGGAACAATCTACCTTTAGTACTTAAAAAATCCCAAATCAATGTATTCCTAGAGGTGCAGATAAAACCACAATTTTGCTGGAATTTCCTGCTGTGCTTCAATGTTCTCCATAGCATTTTCTTTTTTCTGTCTCCTACAGGACAGGGCTGCTTTATTAACAATAACAGAAACATTCATACAAAATACAGTTCTTCAATTCTGCACTGTTAAAAGGTCACTTCTCAAGTCACCCTTTTTGACAAGAAAGGGATACAAAAAAATTACTCAACTTTTTTCTCTTTCAGTGTTGCACAGAAAGATTTTAAGGAAGAAGTTGCTCTAATATGGAAGCAACACAAAGGGGCCACATGGAATACTGTGATTATTTGAACTAAATTACTGTGTTACTGGACTAATCTTTCATCTACAGCAAACCAGACTCTCTGATCCCTGTGTCTATTTTTACACAGCACAAAACAGCAATAACACTTCAGTACAATTCACCAGACCTGGCCATCAGTTTCAATTTAAACTTGGCCTCTCTAGAGAAGTACTGTTTTAACCACATGTTAAAGCTCAAACTAAACCTCAAATACTCATGCATTTTTTCAGACAATGTCTGTGAGCAGGTTTCTCGGCTGCAGTTTCAGCTATCAGGCTACTGCTGCTCTGTGTCTCCTGGGGTCAGAAGAGTGACATGAACCATCCCTGGCAGAGGAGCTCGCAAAAGTTTCACTTTCTTTCTGATACAGAGCCAGGCATATGCACTAAGCAGAACTAAGACCAGCTTCACCTTCATTCTGCACCAGCAACATACAGGAGAAAATACAGTAAAACACTTTCTGATTTAGAGATTATTTTCTAAAAGCCCTGCTATAGTTTACAGCCATTTCATATTTTCTGTAAACAATAACAAATATCAACAAAAAAATACAGTGGCTGCAGTGCTGCACAGTCCATGAGGAGATGGTACATGATGGCACTTTGTCACAGAGCCAGCACCTTCTCCCAGGCAACGACTGGCCTGACAAGGGAAAGGAGATTTCATGGTCTTCAGTCATCACCAAGTGTCTGGCCTCCAGTCTAAAGGGACATATTGAAACATTCTCAATTCTGTCACATTTACTAAGCATCACAGTGCCTGTCAAAAGTATCTCTGAGGTACAAGAACCAGACAAAAAGAAATATTAAACAGAAGGAATCAGGAGTAATTTAGCCCTAATACCTGCAAAAACTCCTATTGAAAAGGTCATCTCCCTGATCAATCCAGGCCATGTCACACAGGTTCCTAAGCATCCACACTTTTGTTCAGCCAGAAATATCAGTCTTAAAAACTATAACACTTAATCCTGTTATAGAAGCTGATATATTAACACTTTATTTCCATTACAAGTTCAGCTGTTATTCTTACACCACCACTTCAAGTAAAGTTTATCTATCATCCTCCAACATGCAGTCACTTGGCTGATGAAAGTCAACTCTGCTTTTCAGAGCTGAGGAGTATTTGAAATCCAAACCTAAAATGTACAGTTCAACAAATTAAACAAAATTAATCCCTTTTACAAAATTAACCCTTCTGTCCCTTGGTGAATCTTCTTAAAAGCAGACTAACATAATAATTAACCAGCAGTTAGTTGTTGTTCTGGGGGTGGTTTTTGGTGGTTTTTTTTTCCTTTGTTTTGTTTTGTTTTTGGTTTTGGTTGCTTGGTTGGTTGGTTCGGGTTGATTGGTTTGTTTGTTTGTTTCTGTTTTTGTTTTGTGGGTGGGTTGTTTTTTTTAGTTGTGGTTGTTGTTTTGTTTTGTTTTGTTTTTTAAATATGAAACTCCAGATTTATGGCCTCTTGTTGGTAATTTTCCTCAATAAATTCAAGCAATTTTTAGAACATCTTTATGTCTCTGGAAAGTTTAGGTTAGTTATTGGACATGGAGGGGAGTAGCTATTTCTTCCTTTATTTCTTATTCGAGATATCTCCTTTTATGCTGTTTTCTAGAATATGTCTCCATTTATGCTTTAGTATAGGCATGTGTGCAGAAAATAAATACATAATCAAAACTGGAAAGAAGCAACATATTCACTGCTCTGCCATTCCACAGGCTCAGCCAAATGTGTACATACCAAACCTGTATACCATCATCCTCAATTCCTATATTATGTTTTTTCAGACTCCCACTTAACAAGCCTGTCATTCCTCATGATGCTTTAAAAACTTTGTATTTGTAGAAAAAGTTTCCATTTTGTGTGATGGAAAACCACACAAAATGAAAAATAGGCTTTCCGTACCCTTAATTTTGTATTTATATGGAGACCGTATAAGTAGTGAAATATAAGGCAGCTATTGCCATTTCCAGTGTATTTCACCAGCTGACAATGGGAACTCCACAGATGCCAAGGTGCTCAGGGTTTTTTTTCTGTGGAGGGGGGCTGAAATATGATTTCTGGTGGTATAATGCTCAAAATAATGCTTTGCCAGCACTCCTTACTGTTGCTGAGCTGTGGAGTTCCTCAGACCAGGACTCAGCTACTATGTGAAAGGCTTGACAGTTGCCACAGAGGAAAACACTGTCACAATTCATAGTAAATGTCCTTGTGGGCTCTGGAATGTTAATGTGCTGCATACTGCAGTGAGGACAGGGCATCCAAATAGCTTCAAACTATTATAACAAGTTAAAAATTGCTCACTGGTAACTATTTAAAGGTCATTAGTTACTTTATATATATATAGTTCATGTATTCAGCTAGCAGAAATCTGGTACTACATTGTTGGCCATAAAGGGAAAAGTTGGACAAGTTCTAAATAGAGATCAAAGCCTGGGCCAGATCCTCTATTAAAGTCAAATGAGTTATATTCATGTACACTAGCAGAGGATATTTTACAGAATGCAGAAGACTTTGTATCATAGCAAGAGTTAAGTGACACACCACCACTGGTGTGACTGCAATTCTAACTGTTCTTGTCCAAATATTCAAGAACTCAGTTGAACAAAACACTAAAAAATAACCCATGACATTGATTTCATGTGTCATCTCATTCCCTTACAAAATGTATGCTCTTCTTGGCTTCAGAAAAAATGAAACTTCACAAATAATAGATAATTACAGCAATGTATAACCTGCTTCCACCTTTAAAACTGATCTCTGTATCCTCACAAGTAACATCACCAACAAGCAGCCAAAAAAGTCAGAGAGTGAGAGTATAGTACTATGCAGCATTTGTGGTTAGCAATTACTATGGTTTTGGGATAAGATATTTGAGAATCCCGGAAAAGGTTTGAGGTTTGTTTTTTTTTTCTAAAGCTAAAAAAGGACAACAGCTAAGTGATGCTTTTACTAAGGTCACAACCCTGAACAACAAATTATTTCATTTCCTGAACAATTAATTTTTTTAAATTATTCTCTCTGCTGACATCAATATTTTGGTAATGCTTTGGTTTTTATATACATATGTGGCATAATAATGAGTTCCTTTCTAAACAAACAGTATGAAACTGTTGAAAAAGACTTAACAAAAAAACCTTCAGGTTTTAAGTTTGTAAGTGAAGGGAAAAGGATAATGGGTTGCCCAGGGCAGTAGAAAACTGAAAATATCTTATCAATTTTACATGGTTGTCTTATTGTTATTTACAGGGTTGGGTTTTCTGACAAATAATCCCACATTCTATAAAAAAAAAAGAAAAAAAAAGAAACAAAAAAGAAAAAAAAAAAGAAGTGTTTTCTGGTTTCTTTGGTCACAAATAGAGGAAAAACTGAGAAATGGACTAAGAGCAAAGGAGGATATTGGATGAAGGGGAACTGAGAAAAACTATCAAAACCAGAGTAAAGCACAAAGGAATAAAACAGGCTTTATACAGTCCATATGGATTAAGACCCACATATTTGTAATTCTGAAAAACAGAAATTAATGCTGGAAACATTTGCTGAAGAGTATTTGCACTTTTTCTTTTAAAGGTCAGAGGTGTATAATGGTTTTGCAAAGAGAAAAAAGTAACTATAATAAGGTCTGTTACTTACTATACTTGCTCTGTAACACTAAACCAAAGAGCAATGAACTGCACCTTTGGAAACTCTAAGGAATTGCCTTTTATAGCTGAAAGGTCAAAAGAGAATTTGGAAGATCAGCTATTAAGTTACATGGTCTTTATGAATCGTTCACAGTTTGTCAGTGAATTCACAGGGAATTCTATGTTGGATAACAGAGAAAGGGCTTGTTCCCTTTTGGCCTCTAAGTAGGAAAACCCAACCCCTTTGGCACATAATTCTCTCTCCCCAACACACACAGTCTTTCCAGCATATTTCCTTGCTTTTGTATGTTTCTGTACCTATTCAAAAGGAACACAAGCCTATTTCACACACACTTCTCTGCTCCTCTTGCAAGACAGAAGCTGGCACAAATGCAAGCTCTCAGCAGAACTGGGTCAGGGCAGCTGGTGAGTAGTAGCCATCCCAATCCTTACGTGTTTTGTGAAAGCACTGTCAGTCCATGGGGAAGCTCTCTGAAGTTGAATGAGATGGTGGGAGGGGTGGTGATAAAGGAGCTGCACTGAGAATGTCATCTATTTCAGCTGCACTCAATGCCTGGACATTTTGTCTAAGGCACATCACTGAGATCCTGTTTCACAGTGCTGGCTGGGCAGGGACTGCTGCACTCCCTGTCCGTCCAGACAGAGGAGCCTGGAGATCAGATATATCCACAAAGAAAGTTTTCCTACACTTGGACACTGAACTGTTGGGACCTTTAATGTTGAATTCTACAATTTATCGCCTGATGCACACCCAAGAGTAGTTTCTCTGACCTTTGCCTGCTTTCTGCACAAGGATGTGAATGAAATAAAACCCTCCATACTTCCTACTTAAAGTGTTATGACAAAGTTCTTCTTTAGATGTTTTATCCAGTTCAGAGTTCACTGGCAGATATTGTCCCCAGTCAGAGTCACATGGAGAAACCTCAATCAGCATTCCAGCTTTGGATCCTCCCTGGGAAATTCAAAATTATGTAAAACAAGATTTTTACAAAGGAAATGTCTCACAGCAGTCACCACTTAACCACTCTAGACCGAGATTAAAATTGTTTTTTTTTATTGAGGAGAAAACCAAGGCAACTGCTGGGTTATTGTGGGAAACACTGTAACTATCACTTCTACCGAACAGGAATGTTGATCCATCTGGCTCATTAGGACTCTATGCTTCAGTTAATCCAGGTCAAATCTGTTTTACTTCTGTGCAGTGGAAACTATTTTGAGAAGGTCTGTGCAGTGCCCACAGATTGAGACAAACAGCTAGGCAGACCTTTGAGCACAATTACCATGCAACAGCAAAAAAGAAGACCCTTCTGTCCTATGCCATTAAATAATAGATCTAAGCATGTCAAGGCACATTCTTGATTCCACTGCTGTGTTCAGAAATTGTTATTATCTTTATGTATCATTGAAAAGCAGTTCTAATGATTACAGGGGACAACAATCTGGAACCTTTACACTCAGAAAATACCCAGTTAGAATGGTGGCTCACTAAAATATATAAGAAATTGAATTAGCAGAGTAGTCCTAAGGGAGGGCTTGAGGAACAAACCCCACAGATTGCTGAAACAAATAAAAAAAATTAAATAAATAGAGGAGAGAAAAGAGGAGAGGTTTGGAGAGGTTCGGAGAGGTTTGGAGGGGAGGGG
>VZRZ01006331.1:1006018-1122287 GCA_013398175.1 Climacteris rufus | reverse complement strand
AAGGAAAGAAAAGGAAAAGGAAAAGGAAAAGGAAAAGGAAAAGGAAAAGGAAAAGGAAAAGGAAAAGGAAAAGGAAAAGGAAAAGGAAAAGGAAAAGGAAAAGGAAAAGGAAAAGGAAAAGGAAAAGGAAAAGGAAAAGGAAAAGAAAAAAAAGAAAAAGAAAAAGAAAAAGAAAAAGAAAAAGAAAAAGAAAAAGAAAAAGAAAAAGAAAAAGAAAAAGAAAAAGAAAAAGAAAAAGAAAAAGAAAAAGAAAAAGAAAAAGAAAAAGAAAAAGAAATAGTTTCCAATAATAAATTTTTGGTTCAACTGATAAGTTACAGTTTTCAGTGGGGTTTTTTTTTAGAAAATCCATGGAGCTATATCTCTGTTCTAAATTAAATATGCTTAGGACATTCTCTGTCCTAAGCAAACATATAATTACAGAATAATATGGGCTGCAAGGGAGGCCATCTAGTCCAACATTGTTCTCAAAGCAGAGCCTCCTCCAGAGCTAGATCAAGAAGTTCAGGGCTGTGTCCAACTGACTTTTGAACCCCTCCAAGGGAGGAAATTCTACAATCCCTCTGGGCAACCTCCTCTCATGCTTAACTGATGACACCCATGGCAAAAGAAAAGTATTCTTAGTATCTTGCTTTTCATTTTGGAAACCTGTTTCATCCTTTTTCTGTACATCCCCCAGAAGAGTCTGACTTTATTTTCTTCATAACTACCTATCAGACAGCAATTAGATCCTTTTTTAAGCCTTTTCTTGCCTATATAGTACAGTAGTTTTAACTTTTATCACTAGACAGAATACAGTTTTGCACTCAGTTTTGCAGTTCCCTGCATTTTTATAATGATGAGATTTTAGGCCTTTCTCAATTTGTAACTATCTACAGAACTAGTTTTAAGTAAAAGGAGAGCATCCTACATTCAAATAATTTCTCTCTTACACAAAATATATACATGACCACAGTATATTATATTCTTAAACCTGTGTGGAATTACCTGAGTGCTTTAAAGATATCTAAAACAAACTCAAAATTTGGTCAGGGAAGACATGAGACACAAATTTAAGCTTTAACTACAAAAACTGAGTTATGTAGCCTGCTATGTAATAATGAGCATAACACATTTGTGACATAGTTCTTGAAACCACTCCCCAGATTTTCAAGAAAGCCTATTTGTGCTAACAGGAAAATGCTGAATCTATGATTAGCAAATGCATATTTGAATCAGTTCTTGATTGAGCTACATGCAACCTCAGTGCAAATCTCCTACAGGTTCAGTGTTCTAAATCAGGGAGATTGTTAAGAGTGCAAATACCTTTTCAGTCATTGGCAGGGCAGCAACAAAGCAGGGAAAAGGGCTTCTTTCTTAGATCCAGAATGGTCTATCTTATCAAAGTATATAATAGAAACATGGATTAATTAGTGAGAAGTAAAAAAGGCAAAAGGAATTATATACCCTTGATATATTAGGGTCAAACTGCACAGAACAAGGAGCAAGAAAAAGAGAAATAATTTCTTTGTTGGCTCAGATGCCTCCAGAGGCCATCTCTAAAGACCCGAATAGTTGTTCAAGGCATGGCAAACCCTGCAGTGTGCTGGAAAGGCCAGTAAGACTGATGCTATAGCAGAGATATTGAATGGAAAAATTATTAACAAAGGGTGAACTTGCAGATTCCTACAACATTTTGTCCCTAGCGGACTTGTGAGCTCTCAAAAGTTTAAAGAAACTGCAGTGCAGTTTCAAGAACCTAACAGGAGGCAAATAACAGCAATTTTGAACAGGCAGCGAGATCACCAAGCTCCAAGACAAGGAAGGAGAATCATCATAGACACGCTCCACAGTATGATTTAAGTCAAAGTTGTTACCAAAAGAAGTTTTTGAACATAAGATTGTTGTACTCAACTTAGGCATATGAATAAACCAGAGAAGCTGCACTCAGTTAAGTTTAACAGTAAATGGCCAAGGGAAAAGGTTTGTAAGTTTATAAATCTTTCATGGAATTTTAACACTAAAGGTAGTATACATTAAATATGAAAGCAGTACTGAATTTCCCACTTTCTCTAGGAAAATACACCACACAATGTTTTCAAAACAGTGGGAAATACAAGTTTTTTTTTTCCTAATGTCTTTGAAAGACTTTTTTCTCCCACTTGAGAATGTGCATTAGGTACCCAGGAGAAATTTCTGCTTTTCTTTATCACCTGTTTCTTCAGTATCCAAGTAAATAGTGAAAAGGAAGACTGAAAACACAGTAAAGGAAATTGAAGATCCCTAAGGAAAAGAGATAGGAGTTTTTGCAATGATCAAAAGCGGATTAAATATGTATATGGTTAGTCAAGGAATTATTCTGGGAGAAAAGATTTACTGCAAAACAAAATTGGCTCACAGTTGAAGACACTGGAAAATCTGCAAACTTAATACTGAGGAGCCATCAGACTTTCCCACCCTGTCATGGGGAGCACTTCAGTTATTTTTCTTCTGACAGAGAATTCACACACACAATGAGATTTATATTCTTATGACAAAAATGGTGAAGTACTATAGGTGACAACAGTCATTTTAGCAGAACAAAAGGCAATATTATCAATACCATGGAAAAAAAATCCACAGTAACAACTGTTTGTTGCCTGATGGCTAAGGGTCCAGACAGGGTTTGTTATTCTTTTGTTCTCTTCTGCTGTTCGTTTTCTAAAGCAGTAAGGGAACAAGATCCTTTCAGACAGGATGAAGGGATTAGTGTATCTTGCTGGTGATTTAGGATCAAGACTGGCATTGTAACTGCCGGGACGTTTCTTAGCAGTAATGAAGAGGCTGTTTGAAAAAAAGGAAGAGAGGGATTCAGTATCAGTGGCCACAGCAAACCATGTTACTACTTCAAAAGCTCCAAGTCCTGACAATAAAGAAAGAAAGTGAGAAAAGAGACTTAGCAGGACATTTATCAGTTGTCCCCTTACCTGCAGGCAAAGGCAACCAAACCCAGTCCAACTTGCCCATGTTTTTGTGCCAAGCCATAACAGGGCCCATAACATCTTTTGCTCTATGTCAAAAATTGAATGTACTTTTGAAGGGAGGACGAGGGCGAAAGGACAACCATGACAAATCAATTGGCAAAAGAGGGGCAGTGCCATGCAGTTGGCACAGCAGTTTGACATGGGGTATCCTCCCCAAACAATGTATAATGGGAGCAGCCCTGGAGGACCTCCAGCAGCCCTGCCCCCACAAAACTGCAACATTCCACTTCCCTCCCTCATGCCTCCAGTGAATACCTCTCTGTTTCAAAAGTGTGTGGGCCATCAGGCTCTGGCCTCAGCCCCAATCTGAGCAGCAGCTCCCCTTCTGTGGCTTTCAGCCTCTGGTTCACGAGGTCCAACCCCACACACCCCGTGTGGCACAGAGACCTGAAGGCAGCACCCGGAAAAGCACCGTGCTGGTATCTGAGCTTCAGTCATATAAACAAGAATAAACAAGCTCATAACAAGTCCTGACTATCCACAAATGAGGCTTAAGTCAACAAAGTGTAATGCAGATGCTCCAATGTGAGGTCTAAATTAACTTAGTCTGTGATTAATTGAACCCGTCACAATTTATGCATAATCTGTAATTTATGCCATGATGCATCAATGAAGCATGTGGTTTATTGTACACACAGAACAAGATGATTTAGATTACAGGGAGACATGCTGAAGTGACATACAGCAGACCTGTCAGGGAGGGAAAGGGAGGAGAACTAGAAAGGGCTCTGAGAGAGAAACCTGTGCTCATCCTTGTTATCATACTCCCTTTTTTGAAAGCTGTAACTTCATCATCAAGGTCTTGCAAACCTACCTGCCAACCAGCCTGAGAAGACATGGTGACACAAGGATGCAAATTAGAAGTAAAGAGGGTTAAAATGAACTCCCATATCTGCTACTCCTGCTCATATTTCTTTCGGGTTTTCACCTTACATTCTCCTGCAAGCTCTTTACTGGCATCCATTATCATGGCAGAGCTCTGTGGCTGCCATGCATCTCAGATCTTTCCTTGAATCTTCTCTGTGTTCTGGCTGACTTTTTCCCTCCCTTTGCCTCAGATCCTGGTGCACCTTCAAACAGTCTTCCTGTTTCTGCTTTTTCATCAGTTCCTACTCTCCCCTGGATTCCTTCCTATTCAGGCAGGCTACACTTACTATGACATTTGTAGCATCAAAAAAAAAAAAAAAATTATTGTAATTATTTTGTAAATATATAAATGTGTGTTTTTTATTGTAAATATGAGGAGACATGAATACATGAAAAAATGACCACACAAAGTGGAAGCCTAGGTGCATGTAGTTGCCCTGCTAGTGTTTGAACTGCATTGAGAGCTAGCTCTGTCCTGTTGGCCTCCATAAAGGAATCTTGAGGCAGAAAGGCTCTGTGTATAAGGAAACCTGGGTTTCTAACTGCATTAGTCCCAGAAACAAAGGGATCACTGATTTTCTGCTGCAATTCTGACTGGCTTGCAGCACTGACATTTTTGTCTGTTAAAAATGATGATATTGTTAACAGTCAGGGCCCCGTAAGAGGATTTCTCTGCATGAAGTCAGGCTTGAGTGTTACACTTAATCTGCAGTTACATTTTAAATTGCATTTATATTATAGCTTAATTGAAGTGTGCATATGATTTCCCACAAATACTACTTTCAGCAGTTATACCATATCAATAATAATTAGGAGGATTTATACATTCATTCCACTCAGATCATGTGCAATATGCTTCAGAATAACTAGATCTTTTGACAACAGCTGTAATAGCTAATAACTGTCACTACCATCACATGAGATACTGGAAGCTTCATAAACTCACCTCTAGGACTCTCCTCTTTCTAGCAACATCTTTGATCATTTCCATCTACAAGTTCAGCCCTGGCCACACCACGACAACTTTTCTTTTCATACTGAAAATAGGTTCTTGCCCTGTTCCACCAATCTAATTTCAATATTCAAATTCATTGACTAAAAAATAACCAGGCTTTTGTTTACACTGATTACAGATTCATAATCCCATCTGGGCCTCAGAATTTTGCACAGCATATTGGCAATTAATATCCAATTAATGCTTGTAGACCCATTGATGTATTACACATCCACAAAACAAACTGTTGACACCTTCATTTATATTTCAAACGGCATGCTATAGGCTATATGCTATAGGAAGTACATTGAAAACCCTTAGCATATTCCAAACTATGGTAAAACAACTCCCCAGGAACATATTCTCACAAAAACAACCAGTCAAATAACAAATTAAGGGATCTTTACTTTGTAGAAAACATAGATTTAAATCATCATAGATAAAATAATAATTCCTGGTATTTATTAGGAAAAGGATTCAGACAATTGCAGAGGGTTGTGCTGCTTCTGTGTGAGAAAGAAATAGTGGATTTCTAAAAGTAACTTCCCATGACTGGACACAGCTGTGGATTTAGCTGTAGATCAAGAAATAGGCTTCAGTAATGACAAATTAGAATACAAAGCATTACAGTAAAATAAAATAGACAGAATGCAAATTTTTATGATGTAAAACTGAAATACAATGTAATGTTCAAAGAAATTGGATTAACTTAAGGAATTCTGGAAGTAATACACATGATACATTTTCTTTCTGGCCCAAAATTATTCTGTCTTAATGAAAAGGTGTTGTATAAAAGTACATCTTACAAGTTTCTAAAAAGAGTCCTCAGATTTCCAATAGGTTCCCAGCTGGGAGCCTTTCTCATTAGAATGGAACTGGATAACTTCTGGCTATAAATCACTATTTCAAATATCTCACTTCAAACATCTTATGTTAAATTTTAGCATTTAACTGAGCTACAAATTCATATAATCACAGGATATGCTACTTAACAGCTTAGAAAGCAGCTAATTCTTTCTTTGCTGCATTTCAAAAATACATAAACTCAAGTGGCATAAACGAATGTGGTCTGGAAAAATAATTATATCTCTTATTCCTTATTACAAACACTGATATTTTCTTGTAACTAGAAAATAATCAGGAAATGTACTAAAACTACTATTATAACAGAAGATGATAATAAAAATTACCAAAATATAAGACAGATACAGGGAAAGATGGACCAAACATAATTTGTCTACATCTAAAGGATTAAAGTGGCAAAGTTAACCACAGTACTTTTGTGTGTGACACTGACTGTACACTCCATAACAGCATTCATTTGGAAGTCAACAAATATTTTAAAGGGCTTACTTTTATTTCCTTGATCTTAAATTAAAGACATAAAAACTAAAATCTCAACATGCTTAAATCTATATAAACTATATGTCTTTCAGATTTTTTATTAATTTTTGCAATCAGAGTAAATTTGCAACAATTCTTCAAAATAATAACCATGTTTTCACAGAATATGGATCAAATTAAAGTACCACCTTAGACCCTTTGCTAACTTCCAATTGTTAAACAACTTTCAAAAAATATGTTGATACTACTGAAGGTTTGGTGTATATATTTAATGGGTTTTGAACCTGAATAGACTTTAAACAAATAATGGACATTCTATACCACATATGAATGTAACTGGATGGGCTTTCCAGTAAAGGGAGGTTCAGATAAGCCAGAGTTCAGACGAATACATCTTGAAAGACTAGCTCTAAATTGATTTGTAGCTAGTTTATAATGTGGGCACACAGGCAAATATGGACAGTTTGATGTTTGTGTGCATGTCCTGCAAAAACCTGGCATCAACAGAGACATGAGACACCCCAAATCTCTCTTTAAAGCCACATTCAACCCTAGTCAGAAAGGCTGCTGTCAAACAAAAGCACTGAAATGCTGGTTGAAGTCACTGCAAAGTGACTATTGATTATTTGAGAGAGGCCTTTGTGATTGTGGGAGGCTCTGGAGGAAGAGGAAGAAAGCAAATGGCATTTGCTTTCTCATTTTCAAGGCATATCTGGATAATCCCAGAAAGCAATGAAGCGAATCCTCTTAGAAATCTGCACCTCATCCTTGAAACCATGTCCTGACATATGAAAGACAAGAAAGTGACTAGCAGTAGACAGCACAGGTTTACAAAGGAAAGTGAAGTCTGACCAAGCCGGCAGCATTTCATGAAGAGGTGACTCGCTCAGTGATGGGGGGAGAGCAGTTCATGCTGTTTATGCTGACTTTAGCAAGGCTTTCAGCTCTGTCTCCAATTACATTCTCATAAAAAAAAAACCAAACCTGTATGGACCGAGTAAGTAGCCAGTGGGGTGTTTTGAGAACTAACTGAACTGTTAGGCTCAAAGTTTGGATCCAGTTGTACAAAGTCCAGCTGGGAATACGACAGAAGCCTCATGCTGTTCAGGAAGGGGCATTACAAAATCTTGCACAGAGGGAGGAACCACTGCATGAACCAGCATAAGCTGGGTACCTGACAGCTGGAAAACAACTTGCCAAATATGGTTCTGGTGGGCACCAAGTTGGGCATGATCCAGCAACATGCCCCTGCAGCAGAGAAGGCTAATGTTATCCTGGGCTGCATTAGGCAGACTGTTGCCAGCAGGTCAAGTGAGATGATCCTTCCTCTCTGCTGAACCTTGGTCAGACAGAGCTGGAATACTGAGTCCAGTGCTGGGCTCCCCAGTATGGGCATACTAGAGTGAGTCCATCAAAAGGCCACAAAGACATGAATAAGTGATTGTAGGACCTTTCAGATGAGCAGAATTTGGGCAAGCTGGGATTGTTCAGACTGGAGCTGAGAAGGCTCACAGGAATTTTATCAGTAACTATAAATATTTGATGGGAGAGAGCAGAGAAGACAGAGTCAGACTCTTCTCTTTGGTGCTCACTGGCAGAATGAGAGACAATAGGGATAAATTGAAATAGAAGTAATTCCACAGAGACTTAAGAAGGAAAACATATTATTGTAAGAATGGTCACTTGCTAGGATAGAGTCTGGAGTCTCCATCCTTGGAGATATTTAAAACCCAAGTTGACATTACCCTGAGCAACCTGCTCTCACTGACCCTGCTCTGAGTAGGTAATTAGAGTAGATGATCTCCAGAGGTGTCTTCAGCCTCAGCTGCTCTGTGAGTCTGTGAAATTTCATCAGTTTATAGGCTGAGCAACAGTTTCTGGAAGCACTCCAAGACAGACATGACACCTCTTAGGAACTCATAATCCATCAAAAAAAGCATCCATAAATTGACTTATTGCACCAGGAAAAAATGAATTCCTTGGTTACTTAGGGATAAGACATTTTTCACTTTCTAGATAAGAATTTACAAGATAAGAAGCAAATAACCTTGGTGTTTATATAGGCAGATTTAGGGAAAAAACTGCCCACATTTTGAACAAGTCCTTGCTCAAATCACATCCTTCCTTCAGTTAAGGGGAGGATTACTGGTCAATTAAATTTAGCTTCACGTTTGCCTGCAACATGTCTGTAGCAGTGTACTTGGCAGAAGCTGTTTCTATGGAACTTCAGAATTGGTGGGAAGAGACCTAGGGCAATGCCCTCTGAACCTTCTCCCTCCAATATCTGAACTCCCTGCCTGAGCTGTGGTGAAACCCCATATTTCCCTTGTGTTACCTGTATCCATACCTTAGGTCCCATATGTGGCTCTGCCCTGGGAAGCTCTCCCCTCTACTGGTCACTTCGAACTATGCGGTTTTCCATTGGGTGTTCCCTGGTCCCACCTCCCTCTACAAGACCCCTGAAGAGCTTCCTCGCTCTCTTTCTCCTGGGTTAATCCAGCCACCTGGATGTCTCCAGACTTCCTCCCTGGACCCTCACAACACAACATTGGATTTACAATAAAAGGCTATTATCCCAGAGAAGAGCCCTCTGCGTAGCCTTTCATTCTTGCCGACACTAGAACATCACGCCTGGGGTAATTCTCAGTTCCAGAGGAGCCAGCAGAAACAGGTCATCTGCGGTAGCAAGAACTCTGTACTTTGGGAGAGTTGTAAAACCATTGCAACCCGTCCCAGCAGGGGTTTCGCTCACAAAAAGGATGCTGTAGCTACCTTGAGAGCTCTGGGTTAAGCATCCTTACATGTCAAGTACAAAATGAATCAATTCAGCAGTAGCAGCAGCTGGGAAGAGTTGGCAAATGACTGTTAAATCAGCTTAAGATAACATGCAAAAATTAGCAAGCCTTCTTGGGGGAGAAAGGGGCTTATTTAAAGTAGTTAAAGCAGTACAGCAATGGATGTGAATGGCTCAGAGAAATGGGAAAATGGCAAAAAGACTAAAGAGAAAATAAGAGATGACAACAGTATTGGTAGAAAGAGTTTGGCTTCACAATTCAGCTGCTATTCCCTGAGAAAAATAGGTTTGTCCTTACAAGATGAAAGGGTGAACGTTCACTGTCATTCAGTTTCTTTCAAAACATAAAATGTTTCCAATTATGGTTTTTAGCTGTAACAGTTGAAAAACATTATTAAGTTAGCAACTGTGCTAAACCCAGGAGTAATTCTGAATTGATTCTGTAAAGACATGCCTTGTTTTGAACAGGAAATAGAGACGGACAACATAATCCAATAGATTTCCTTTCCCAAGGCAAAAATGTGCCCCAACTTACATTCTCTAAAGCTTTACATCAATCAGGTATTTGGGACAGAAATAACACTTCACTGAGGATAACTTCGACTCTTAATAGAGAAATTTGATATAACTAAGTACAAGTTCTACTTATATGCCCTCTAGAAAGCATCGGGATTCAAGCAACCTCTTTCAAATCTACGCTAGTACCACTAAGCCATCCTGTATGCAAGGATAAAGGTATCATGGAACCTTAAACATGATCTAGAAAAAAAAAATCAGATTTGTTATGATTTCTAATATTTATACATATAAATTTATTTATAGTAAATTTTTGTTTACAGTAAGTGTTATACATTCTACTGTTAAATATCTGTTCCTGGAATCCACCATTTATTTCACAGTTTTAGGTTTCTCTCCATGATTCTTGTTAGAGCTTTCAAAACTGATTTATTTAATTATTAGGAAGAACAGAAAGGTCAGAATGAAGCCTACAACATGCTTGTCCTTTACAGACTACTATAAAAGGAAGTGTTCTCATGTTGGCGAGAAAACAAGAATTCCTTTTTGTGAAAAGTTACTTGGCTTCACCTTTGGTTTCCATTCAACATCCAATGCAACCAAAATTTTCTCCTCTGTAAACAGAGTATAAACAGAGCAAACACTTTAATCTGGATCTTTTGCATTTTTGGAGCGTGAGTAACCATCAGTCAACCAAGCATTTATAAATGTGATCTTAGAATTTTGTGTAAAAATATACTGATCTCTATTTTCAGCATCGTTTGCAGGGCTTGGAAGGGTGGGGCAGGGAATAAAATAGGTACTAAATCACATGATAAGAAAAGGTCAACAGTAAATAAATTCAAATTAATAAAAAAAAACATTGCATTGCTGAAATCTAGTACAAAATAATTTGGGGTTTCCTACAGTCTTCATTAAAAGCAGCACAAAACCCCATTAAAATGAGTTTTTTTAAGTTAATAAGCCTGTACACATCACATCCACAATTCACCATCAATCCATGACAGGTTTGTAACTTCTCAGTTTTCTCTTCCCTTTCATTTTGATGAGCAGTTGCCCTCATTAGCTGGGCAGGATTCTCTCTGGGTAGTCCCACCTGCATCTCTCTGTAGCAAGAAGAGTCTTTGTCTTTCTCGCTCCCCCCAGCCCTGAACAGCCTTCCTTATGTTTTCCTTTCTTATTAGTAGATCAGCTTTGGAATGAGTTAGACAGCCAGGAAGGGTTGGAGACTCCTATTTTCTAAGACCAGGAATGTGGCAGGATGGCTTTTTGTCTAACAGCATTTTTCCCCATTTTGAAGAACAGGGCACAAATGTCCTCAGTTTTTCCTATCAACAGCATCAGCCATTTACACCAGAACCTGTCGTGGGCACTTACCCACTCATTTACAGATTCCACCATCCAGGAACTTCATGAGGTGCTCTTTAATCCCTCCAACAATGCTAACTATTTAATGTTATTAATGTTTCAGAAAATACAGTGCCTGCATTAATTTTTCCCAAGCTTAGCAACAGCTAGGAAGCTTTGAGATTTGTTCAGAGTGAAATAATTAATGAACAGACTTTTCCAAATAAAAAATTTAAAGTACTGGGGTTAAAAAACAACATTGAGAGAACAAGGTGAAGGGTATTGAAGTATTTGTGTGTGATGAGCATGGAGAGGCTTAGGAGAGAGGACAGATGAACAAAGACTTCTGATTTCTAAACAACTTTTTTGATATACACACCATCAGCAGAGTGTGAGCTGTGTCAAAGTAGTCATAGATCTCACTGCAGAAATGTTTCTTATGAGAAAACTGTACCTGGTTAGGACCAATAAAGAAATCTTTCTCTCTTTTATTCTTTCTTTGCTTCCCCTACTGCCCCTTGGTTTTTCTCCTGCCACTGCAGTCCGTGACCTTCACAAGGAAGCACTTCTGCTTTGACAACGGGCTGCAAACCTCCAAGGACTAGCACTGCTTTCTGGGAGAGAAAACTGTTGTCTCAGTCAGAATCCAATCAAAACCTGAATGTACTAAATGAAAAATAAACCAAGGACATCATTATTCTGTTTCATTGTGATTTAGCTTGCTTTCAACTATCATACCCTGTATATCTGAAATAGCAGCAACGCCTCCATTAGCTGGGCCTTCCAACACTTTAATCAAAGTATCTTTCAGAATAAAAAGGCAGAAATGTCAGATTCCAATCACCCTTTAAATTCCTTCAGTTCCCTGTGCTACACAGAATGAAAGGCCTTATCCAGGAATAATTTCCTGCACAAGCCAGCATGCAGGCACACAGACGCTCTGCCACGTGGGCAGGTGCCAAGCTTAGAACATGGCAAGCTCTGGGATGGTGAGACAGGGAGGCTCCCCTGAGGGCACCCTGTGGTCATGGCCACGCTCCTACACCCAGTGCAGCTGATTTCTCATACGTGAAAACAACTTCCACACTTTATAACAAACACAGGTTATCGTGTATCCAGCAGAACAGTGCTGTGCACCTCATCCAGCACGCATTATTTGCCCCTCTTCTTTCCAAGTTTACATTAAAAACATCAGATGCTGGCTTTTCTGTTTTTACTGGGACACTTCTGGAGGGCAAGAGACCCACAGTTTCTCAGACTTTACTGATATCCAGAGGAATTAAGTGGTTAAAAGAAATAGACACAAAGGATTTGATTAGCCTCACTAAAACTCACACTCTCTCTCTCAGTCTAGGGTGCTCATAATATCATTAGGTCCCCAGGGTTCCTTGAGAATATTTTAGCAAAGGCAAGGTAAGCAAAATGTGATATTCTGGATCCACATTTAGGTCATTTCTACACACTGAAGTTTTTAAGCTTTTTTTTTTTCTTTCTTAAAGGAATACTCAAACCATTATGTTACTGCATATAAAAATACTATAGGGGGAAAAAAATCACACCATTAGGACTAACATATTTCTGTAATGTTTTCTATGAGGAAACTTTTATAACTCTATCATATTTTTTATTATCCTTAAAATTATGCTACTTTGTTTCTGCTGAAGATGATGATCCTTTAATAGTTTTTTAAGAAAGAAATTCAGTACAAATGTGACATCTTAACAGCTATCTCATATGAACATATCCAAAATTACAAGAACATATGCTTTTGCTCACATAATACTACTATTTCTTTCTCCTACATATGAGAATATTTAAAAGCTATGTTTTGCCTTTTAGAATAAAAGACTGCATACAACTGAAAAAAAAATAGATATGTATAATTTTAAAATACAGAAATAGAGAGAAAATAAGACCAAAAAAGCTTCCAAATATTAACAGTCTCATGCTCTAAATAATACCCAAAAATCTGACTTGCAAGAAGAACCAAGAAAGATTATGACTTTCTTAAAATGCAGCCTATCTGTCCTTCAAAACACATAATTAAAAATGTTCTGACTTGTTGCACATGTGCTAAGTAACCTAGAAGGGAAATCTCTGTGGTCTCTGCAGTGAGTACTCTGAACCCAAACAACTCCTTTGCTCCATGGGTTTTTCTGGGAATATGAAGGAGCTCGTTCCCTTGTGCAGCCCAGTTGGCAAGATGTTCTGCAAAGCCACACTCCACTAACCATTATTTCTGCTTTCCACAAAGCTCAGTCTTTGATAAGGCACAATTATTTAAAATTCCCAGTGCTGTTCTGCTTCCCCTGACAGTGACACAGTATTATCACAAGTGCATCCTCCTCGACAGCAATGTGATGCTATAAAGTTCCGCTAAATTTATCGAGGAGCCTTTTTCCAGCAGTTAGCTATAACACAGTACAATGGTTATCCTCCTAAATGATAATTAAGCTTTGGGGTAACATTTAATTGAAAATGTACTGTGAAAATCAACAAGTCAGCTTTTTTAAATCAAGGATGCTTGGTTCACAATACTGCTCAATGTGATATTGTCTAACAGTAATCCACAACAAAAATATATGAGTCTAATCCTGTTTCCTCTGGAGATCATTTGAAAACACTTAACCCCTTCGATCTTTCTGTGGTTTGAATGATTTCACATTATTAGACAAGGGTTAACCTTTTTCTACAATAATTGTACCTTTTCAGTAATAAATAACATGATCAGTAACTGTATTCTATCAGTAACATAATTACTCATATCCTTAAAAAAAAAAAATTAAATTTTCACCACTTTTGTATGCAATGTGCTCTTAGACTCCCATTCCTTGAATACAGTCCTCTGATCAAGAACTGTGTTGCAAAGATCCATGGGCAGCTGCAATGCCCATGGGCAGCCTGGGCACCAGGGGTGAGGGAGCAAAAGCAGGCACCATGCAGGAGCAGACAGGATGAAGCACCCTCCTGCACTAGCTGGGGTGTGACTTTCCAGGAAGGCCTCTTCTTACATCCAGAACCCAAAGAAATTTGTTGCCATGCTCCTCCCATCTCACTGAGCTGTCCTGGGCCACAGCAGATCATGTGGCTCAAGAGGAGCAGCCTGCCAAGACAGCATTCCCCAGCAAGGTGTGTGTGTTATCACTGGGCTTGCTTCGGAGGAGCTACAGTGTGACCCCGGTGCCCCACACACCCACTGAGAGTTTGTGCCCATCAGCCAAACCCAGAGTGTATCTTTGAGTTCAGCTTCCTCCCAAAGGGATGCAGGGCACATCCTCTGGGATGTGCACTGATGCACAGTCATAAGTAGGGATTCTGACATCTGGGAATTCACTTCAGAAATTTCTGATCTGAGCTGAAGCATGAACCTGGATGGACCTCTGCTACAGTACACCCATGGCATCCTGTAAGAGACCTCTTGTGGCCACCACCTTTCAGGCAGGATTAGTTTCTTTTCCATGCTGGATGATTAATTCTATTTTTAGTCACTACTTTGTGCAAATCCAAGCAGAGAAAGAGAATGTGTGTGTGTGTGACTGCAAGCAGAATTTGGTTCCATGTCAAAATAAGGACACAGAAAGAGGATTATATCTGCTAGAAGGAAGAAATACAGCATTTGATACTGAATCCCCTAGGGAGACTGGCTTCTGAAATGAAGTTCACAGTAATCTCATCTTAATTAAAACAAAATGAAATTTATGATATCTCATTTCCCTGGCACTTTATTATTTAGGTGTCATTGTCAAAGACTCTGCAGAAATCGAGGAAGAGACAGCCACTGCCCCAAGGAGTTTCCAGTCTAACTCAGGAAGAAGTAAACACTGAACAGCTCAGGAAAGAAAGTAAAGCCCTTGGCAATGAATAAATACCTTATATTTTCACAAAGGTCATTCTCAGCTAAAGTGAGACAAATCAGGGAATGAAGAACCTGTTTCTACTGCTGTGGCACAGGAGAGAGCAGAATAAAAAAGGAAATAGATGAGTGCAGAGGTGGATGGAGGGTTGAACAGAGGACTTCAAGAAAAGATAAAGGATGGATTTAAAAAACAATGCAAAGGTGTAAGTGACCACTGTCACCTCTAAAAGCAAAGAGTTTTCATCCAATATAGAAAGAGAACCAAAGGAAGCACAGGCAACAAGTAAGAGAAGTGACATGTCATGAATGAAGGCAGTAGATAAATTTGAGAGCATTATTTTGGGCACAGTTCGTCACAAAGTGCAGATAAAGGTTTTTCCATTTTTATTGAAATACAGATCTAAAAAACCTTGAAAATATGATACAAAATTCTATAAAGAAAAATGTCATGCCCTTTAAAAGAGTGAGGATACAGCTGAGGAAATACATTCAGCTAAATAACTCCCAAGAAGTGCTAGGACACCACCCTTTCATTTTAGATATGGACATAGTTACATAACATAATTTAGCAAGTGATTTAATGGTTCTTGTCATGAATGCTATTCATCTGCTAGATGCAACTCTGGTTAATATTCATATTTTACAAAACCTCTATCACAACTACTTTTTTTTTTTTCTTTCATCTACTGCACCTTCAGAGTGAAATTACAACTTTTGAACTAAGCAGGAAATATCTTTGCTCCTTACTCAGCAAGCACCTGCCTACCTTTCCTTGCAGCACCATCTCTTCTCCAAGGCTGAGGGCAAGAAATTTGGGCTGGTATTGTGATTCCCTTGGAGCGGGAGTATACAGAAAAGTGAAGAAAACAAATTCTCCTTATTCCTCTCCAAAGTGGAGTGGTGAAAAATGTTGGGCACCGTGTGGCTTAATCTGGACTGTGCAATTGTCCTCTTGCTAACCAGGACTAAGGAGAAACCCACAACATTTCTTCTTCCAAATTGCACCCCCAATATTTTCAGAAGTTGAGCATGTCTCGTAATTATTTAGTATATGATAATGATGATTTCATTATTCTACCTTATTTGACCTTATTTGACCTGCCAGACTGTGTCCAATAAGTAAAGGGTGCTATCAGTGAAGGAACTCCCTTAGCAGTACAAACTGTCCAGAAATTTTAAAGTTGATTTAAGTTTTATTTATTGCAAAAAAAACCCCACAGTTTGAGTTCATCTTGCAAAAAGAGAAAGCAAATATGGTATAAGACCACACTTGAAACTTGAAATTTTCACCTTTAGGCTTTCTTCCTGTCAAACATAAAAATTTAATATTCTTTTTAGACTATCTTCATCACATGGACCATGCAGTCCATTATATACTATGGGGGTAAATTACAGCATATATGTTTTTCCCATCTTTGAAGATCACAAAATAAAGAAAAAAACAGAAATTCTATTATTATGAAGACACAGGACTAAGGTGAAAGTGGAAGAGCCAAAATAGGTTATAAAACAGGGGGCAGAGACCATAGATTATGCCCAGGCAATACTGACACTTCTTTTTTCACTGGCACAATCTGTTCTGAGAGCCTGGGTGAAGAAGGAAGAAAAAAGATCATCTGGGAGCATGGTAGATGGATTTTAAAACTCTCTGTCATTCTTTCATTCTTGGTTCTCTTCAGTCTCCTACTCTTGGCATCCTCTGTTTTTCTTCTTATTGCACATAAAGGATAGTTTTAAACCAACAAACAAGAGCAAGTCTGGAAAAGATGTCTGTTTTTTTCTCTGGGAAGTACATGGGAGAGCTCAGCTGCTGCTCCCTTCGAACAAAACTGACACCCCCTCATTCAGTTGATACCAGACAGTTCAGCGACCAGAGAAGAGCTCTCTTACTCTGTAAGTTAATATTAGGCAATGAAACTGCATATGCCATTAAAGTTCAAAGAAACCGATTACTCCTTTGATGTGTTGCCAAATTATTAGAATAATAACACTACTTTTTTTCAAGTGTATTGGTGTGTCTTCTCAATTCTCTCTTTTTTAAAACCCATGCTTTAATATCTGTTGAATTTCAGAAAGAAATGTATTATTTCTCTTCAAAGGAGAGCTGGGTACTGTTTCAGGATGACTTCTTTTATATACAGGATATTAGCCCCCTAACAGAGACAAAAAAAAAATCAGTTTATTTTCCCCCTCTGGTGCCCTCCTCCTTTAGACTTGGAAAATAAACATTTAAAAATGCATGCTGTTAGTGGGCTGTGCAGCACTACACTGCTCTGTCAAAGTGAATACTGTGATAAATTATGTCAGTCTGTTCATACTTACAATCATCTTCCACTTCCTCATACCAAAGCATGTGAGTAGACATGAAATCTCTCCGCAAAACAGAGGAAAAAGAAAACAACAGCAAAATATTTCTTGGCAAAGTATATTCCAACTTTGCTGCTCCAGTAGCTTTTGCTGAATTAGGCTTGTCCCTGCATAATGCCAGATGTGTCCCCAGCAGCTCTGCAGAGGAGAGGGCAGAAATCACCAGGGTGGGATGCTGGCAGGGCTGGCTGCTGGCAGGGTCGGTGGCGTCCTGGGCAGGGAAAGGCAGGGATCCTCACTTCCACCCAGCCGGCATGGTAACTAATGCCAGTGCTCTTTGGAGGCCCCTAAATGTTTGAAATTCCAGGACCTGCGCAGAGCAGCGTTCTGTGCTTCCCTCAAAACAAAGTTGATTTCCCATAATAGGACAGCCCATGCACTCGACATATAAGGCTCTGCTTCCCGGGTGGCATGTGCAATGGATTTAAATTATGTGTTGCAGCTTCCCAAGGAATATTTAGGCTACAAAGCAGGGTGGATATTTACTGCTCCCTTTGTGCAGTTCCCCAGTGAGTCCTATGAAATAGATTTGCTTCCTTCCCAGCAAATGACCCCAGCCCATCCCCAGACAGGATCCTCCCTTTTTGGGAGAAGAGCAGTAACCCTCCCTGACTTTTGGGATTTCAACCTCCCTCCCAAAAAGGGGAAAAAATAAACAAACCCTAAAATAGTGTTGTCACCAAATTAAATGTGTAAATGCTAACACAAGTCATGGTAAGTCAGTAGCTCCTTAAAAAACAAACAAACAAACAAACAAAAAACAAACAAACAAAAAAAACCCCTATTGACTTACAATTGACCTTTCCACTCCCAACAAAACCATGCAGTACTAATATTATACACAGCCCAGGAGTTGCAGAGGAAGCAGAGCAAGGAGTGTACACAAGCCGCCTGTTGCTTTCTCTTCCTTACAGTGGGAATATCCCTTCACTCCCAAATTCCAAACAGGTGGGACCCGGGCTGACACTCTCCCCCTGCATTTAGGGCCAGGCCTCTTTAGTTTACACAGGAAGGAAAAACAGGCATCAACACAATACTTGGGAAAAGGACTGTGGCATCTTTCACCCAAACCCAGATTTTTATAAGGTTGCTTTCTATAATATATATTTGTACAGTATATAAGGCCTTCAGACACAGGCAATATTAAATCATGGTTTCATCTGAAAAGTAATTTCAAAACATACTTTTACAGTGTTCATTATTTTTTTTAAATCTATCCTTAAAAACCTGAAAAGTGGTATTTTTCAGTTTTAAAGCTTAAAGTGCCTACTCAGGCTGATTACAAGTTTATAAGTAATTTTCTGGATTATACAGAAAAATAAACACAAAAATGAAGTGTGTAATATAACCTTACAGCCACTGACATTTTCTACACCAACAGAAAATGCACAGTACATGCCAAGAGACTCCTAAGGATTAACTTGCAGCCCACAGGAACTGCAAGTCATGAACTGATGTAGAAAATAATCTGATGCAGAGCAGAGCACACTGTAACAGCAGCAGCATTTTGATTATTTGAGGGAGAAGGAGACTGAGAAAACTCAGGAGAGGAACTGCTTATTGTGCAAAATTTTTGTTTTACAATACCTAAGATCATCCTTAATAGCACATGTTGTCAATAATTGAGGCCCAGTAACATACTCAAAGGCTACAAGTGAAAGTTATCTTGTAGGTAGGTGTTTGATATGGGAACTGGAACTGTGAACCTCCTGGCTTCTACTCATTTCAAGGTGACAAACTTTATCTTCAAAACTTCTCAGGGGCATAAATCTCTGTTTCTAAATATTATCACAGGGCCTTCATCTCAACGGAGACCTACAGCTTGTTTTACACCAAATACTGGCCACAATCCACAAAAATGCATCTGGATTATTCATCCTCTCTGACAATAGTTTTGAGACCATCAGAGAATATTTGGATCAGGCTCTGCAAGAAATGCAGTGCTACTTAACATTTTCTTCTAAAACATGGCCTAAAGAAGTGTCTAGTGGCAATATCTACAATAACTTACAAATTAAACAATCTTCCACATGCAGGAAATCCAGATTTGCTTCCTCTCTTGTTGCTGGGGGAGTTCAAAACTCTGGTGGCCTCAAGAAAACACCTGGTTCATTCAGAGGAGGGCAGAAACCTTCAGCCTAGAAACAATTTGTCTTCCTTCTATTGATGCTCCTCCTGTCAGTGGGGAAAGAGTCAATATTTGTTGGGCCACAGAGAGAAATAACAGAAGTGAGTATATTCAAATATACTGGATATTTTAGTTGGGTTTGAATTCCTATGTTTGGTGGTGGTAGTTTTGGGGGGCTTCAAGAAAATTGAGAGGCTCTTAAAAACTTAATACTATTTTCAGCAGCTATAAATGCTGTGAGTGACTAAAACTGAGAAATTTCAAGTCTACTGAAGAGGTTTAATATGTATCTCTTAGTCCCTACTAGCCAATAGTTATATTGCATGGATAACCTGGAACATTTTCTTATTTGTAGGGTCTTTTTGCTCTATGTTCAACAGCAGAGAGCAAATCACAGCCTCATTGTAGATTTATGTCAAGTAATTACTGTACACTCAATAAATGCTGGTAGTCAAAGACCACCTGCCTCACTCTTCCTTCTAGATGCTGCAAGTAGCAGGCTCTGACAGCGCTCGGAGACAACAGTGCCTGTGCTACAAGACAGGAAAGGAACAAGCTTCAAAGTCACAGAGAATCTGAAAAATGTAGCAAATCTGTAATGATAAAAATGAGTATATTTTTTAACAGCTGCTGTCAGCTTTAGTTTAATGCTGCCTTCCTCTTTCGCAACCTGTAATGGGTTAAATGAAAGAAAATTGTGATCTTCACAGAAATGGTTTGGGTGACTTTCAGCCACCCATTAACAAACGTTTTACACAGAGGCTGTTTATTTCCCCGCTTGAGAAGTCCTTTGAAAGCCCAAGTATTGATAAAGTTGAAAATATCTCCTTTTTAATGGCATGAGCGTGACAGTAATGCAGAGCTGGAGAAAACGCCAAGGAGGCCAGCAGCTATCTGAAAGCAAGGACAACAATGTACTGCCTGTTCAGGAGCCATTTAGGGGACTGTGTTCAGCGTATGTCAGCATGGCCATAGAAAAGAAATGGATTTCAACATCCAAACTTGGCAGACACTTTCATTGTCTCAGTGAGTTAACCAGATGGAAGTTAGGACATGAGGATAATGGTCAAACCTTAGACTGGACATGGGAATCAAGTTCTCAGTTCTCTGACTGTCCTGTACCATAATAAATGGCCACATTAAAATTCAGGACTTCTCTGTCAGGGAAAAAAAACAAACCACGCAATTAGAAAATTATGCTTTTGACATAATTGATATGGGAGGAGAGGTCCCCAATTCAACATAAATAAATCAAATAACTTCACATTAACAAACTCCACAGAGTAACAAATCTTCCATCTCACTGTAATTTACTAGGACACAAGCACCTAACAAACCCCCAATAAAGCAAAGCACACCATATTGCCATTTGTATCATCTATCTTCTTTCCTGTTAACAGATAAAACAAGAAAATAACAAATGGGTAGCATGCTGCACAGAACTGATTTACAAACCTCTTATGACTTTTTAAACATCCCAGTGGCACATGTTGTTTGCCAACACAACTCAACATCAGGCAGAGTGCTTACAGCATAAACCTAAGACAGATGATATTTTGATTATAATTTCAGAAAGCATTTCAACCTTTATTCCACCCTGTTTTTAACTCCCTGCCAGTGCTGACCTAAAAAAAAAAAAAAAGAGTAAAGGCAATCCAAGCCTGTTGCTCGGTTCAGCCATTAAGCTCATAACAAGATGTCTCTGTGTTCTTGCCAGTATTTGCAAATCTATCACATCTATCTGTGCGGGAAGAAGTGCTGAGCTCCAGGGACTATAGGACTGATGTGCAGGGAGAATTGGGATGGGATTCTTTTAAGCGCTAATGTGCAGCATGGGTTTTTGCCCTGGTGATATATTGGCTCTGGACCTTTTTATTATTCACTTCCTGTTATGAAAAAACCCAAACATGAAACACTTGCATGTCAGCAACAGAAGGGAAAAAGAAGTCTTTGCCAGCTTTATCACAACAGAAGTAAACAGGCAGTTCCTGATTTTCCTGTGAAATCGGCAAGGAAAAAAAGAAGAAAAAACAAAATCTTTCAAATGTCAGCCACTGAAGAACTTCTTTCTTTTGTTTCTTTTCCTATTTTTGCTTCAAAAAGGAATGCATTGAAGAGGATTTTAGTACATTTTGCAAAGGGATTCTTTTTCTTGTTTATTTGATATACAGACCAGAAAATAAAAGACAAAAACAAAACAAAACAAAACAACAAAAAAAAAAAAAAAAAAAAAAAAAAAAAAAAAAAAAAAAAAAAAAAAAAAAAAAACAAAAAAAAACCCAACAAAAAAATCCAAACAAACAGAAAAAACCCATTGCTCTTAAGGCTGAAGGAACTAGTAGTTTTTGGTTTCCGAAGTAGACTATAGTAAGTTTATAGTCAGAAAACTAATAGTCAATTAAATGATAAAGACAAAGCCATCCCATATGCAAGATATGTTAAAAAAATTCACTGTATTTCTATATCATTAAATACTTCTGTTTGAAAACATGATCTAGCATATGAACCAACGTATTGGTTCACTACTGTGTTAGTGCTCTCCCCAATAAATTATCTCCTTCACGCCATTGGCACTGGGAAACAGGGGTTAATCTCTTTTGGAGAGCATCTGGCAAAAAGAAGAGCTGGGCTCACTCCTTGCTAGTGCAACATAACAAGAAACTCTCAGAAAACAAGTAGCAATCACTATCTATTTTGAAAAGCTTCAGCTAAAGAACAATCAATCCTTTCCAATTCTCCAACTTTCAGAAACTTTAACCCCAGCAGAAATGAAATCAGTCTATACTGGAGTCAGCTGGACCAGGCTTCTCAGGAGATACAATGAGCCATCAAAAGGAAAGTGTAAGAAAGATAGCAAATTATATAAAAACTAATATAAAGAGTACAGAGAAGTGAAGAGGAAAAAGATTTTAATTACTGATATATACATAGTAGGAATCAAAGCAATAGAAAGGAATTAGAATTACTCATTTATGTCTCTGAAATGTTGGTCTTAATCACTCCAGAGAGGCTGATATGACCAGAAGGAAGAACAGCTTATTAACTAATATTTCTTTCTCTAGATTTATGCATAGGCATCCCACATAACCTGCAGAGAGGATCCTCCTTCAGAGAGTGTGTGTATTTAAAATGGGCTCCTGCCCCAAACTGCCCTTGGAGGGGCAGGGGGGTGTCTTTCTCTGGCTTTGTTTTGTTGGTCTACCCTTGGCTGTGTGTCCAGACAACGAGAGGCCAAGGTCAGATTGTCCCTCTTCTCCATCTTCTCAGTGTCCACAGGAAGAAAATCTGGGCCCACAGACAAGTAGTGAGACAGATAACATGAGGTGCCCCAGCTGGGCAGAAAACTCATTGGTGCAATTATTTTCTCAGGGTTGGTCCAAAATACATGTGAAATTCACCCAATTCTTAAAACCACGGCACCTGAGCCAAAGGAAGCCTGTATTCAAAGTCACCAAGGAACTCATCCCAGACTCCACAATGCTTAAATGCAACTGATAATGACTTGATTACCTGCATCACATTTAAATGGTGAAATACTAACCAATTTTTATACACAGACACACACACACACATTCTCTTATCTGTGTGTCACGGAGAGACCGAGTGCATTCACAGGCAATAGTAATGTATGCATGTGCATATTTAATATGTCTTTTAAGAGGACCCAATTTCACAAAGTTGAAGACAAGTATAAAACCTCATCAGTGAGGAGAAAGAAGTTAAACAGAGAAATGTGAATGATAATTGGAAGATGCTTGAAAACACTGTTTAGGCCTACTAGTCATTACTAAGAAAAGTTTCTGTGGTTGAAAACAAACAACTGCAAACAAAAACAAATTTACTCTAGAAGGGAACCAGGTATTTCAAACACAAAAGCAAACACAATATGTAAGGAGCAGAGGAAAAACGCCAAGCTGATTGCAAAGAATATCAATAAGAGGTAATTATGAATCAGAGTCAACAATCCATACGTACGAGACAGAGAATTCACCTAGGTCTGCAGGCAAGCTGCATCAGCTCTGCCAAAGACAGCCCAAGGTCACTTTGCAGAGCAAATATGCTGGCTGCTCACATAAACACACTTTTCTTTAGGGAAACACAACTTCAGCGCCAGCTGCCTATGCTATCCCAGTCGCCAATCATGTACTCCCTTGGCCTCATTCTGCTCCAATCAACATTTCACCTCTGTCCACTTTTGACACAACACTTTATGAAAACTACAGATAAATTGGAGAGCACTTAGAATCACAAATATCCAAACAGGCAGTTTTCTTTGTTAAGAAAGACCGAGACTACATATTTAGTCTGGAAAGAAAAGGCAAAAGAGTACATAGCTGCTGCTTTTCAGCATCTAAACATCACAACACTCCATTATTTCTCATGTATGCCAAGGCAAGGAACATCATGCGGGTGAAATCAACTTAGATTTGATATTAGAAGAAAGTTGTGTAAGTACCAAGTTACTTACACATATGAAAATGTATACACACAGAGGTCATCAAACCCTTTTAAGCTGAAGCTTGTAAGGAAAACTTTAATGAATTTTTCAAGGGTAACAAAATGTGTTTGATCTATCTCAGCCCTTGCAGTAGAAGAAATCGAAATGCCTTTCACCTCTGTATTTCTGTAACTCTCTGACACAAGACTATTTAATATGACTAGTCATACAGATTTCAAGTTTGCATCCATCTCATACACAAAATAATTGTGTTGTGGAAGGAGAGCAACCCAATGGATACAGAAGTACAGACTGACAATCTGGAGACCTAAATTCTATTAGCAGTTCTGTCAGTCACTCATTGTCCAACCTCTCCTTTTTTTTCCCCTTTCCCACATAGAAAACAAACACAAGCTAAACAAGTGCTAAGTGTTAGCCTGCTTAATTATTGTATAAGAGAGGTGACAAACTGCTTGAAGTACAGGACTATTAAGGGTCTGTGTTTTAATTACACTGATTTCCTCCTAAGTCTCCCTGGATGACAATTGCTCAAAGCCTTAGTTACAGTGGCAAAAGAATGTCACATTAAATCTGTGAAAACGCGGCTATGATGACAGCAAATTATGATGACAAAATTCTGTTAGTTCAAGTCTAATGAAACATTACTACACACACTAGGATGAATGTTAAATTATTTCTGTGTGGGTCTGTACGCAGGTTAGTGCATCAAGATGATGGCAAACTGAAATTAATGTAAGTCTGCAGAGATGACATTACAAACATCAAGATGATTGCAAAATGATGCTGCTGCAAGTGAACTATGATTAAAAAATAGGATTCTAAACAAAAATATGTGCTAAGGGAATGTAAAAATAATCCCACAGAAAATAAAACCAAAGACATATTACTTAAAGCAGAAAACATACTGGATGCCACTACTGCTGCAGAGCAATTCCCTGCCAAACTGGCCAACGTTGATTAGGAGGGCACAAAGCCAGGATGAGACTGCCTTACAAGTAACTGCCAATAAATTCTGAGTAATGGTATCACTAGGACATTTTTTTCCCACTAAGAAGAGGTAATTGACTCTGTAGAAACATAAATAATTTTTTTAAAAAGTGGTCAAGATTATTGTCCTGTGACAGAATCTGGTTTGATCAGGAAATTCCTTCCTAAATTTAATTGTATTGATGTTTTTATTTCTTCTGTTCTGGCGAGGTTACTAGTACATGTCTATAACCCGATTATTCATTAGGTCCAAAAGAAATTAGTCCACTCTCAGGTAAATTCAAATACATAGGATCCACAGTATTATAAGATTAAGGAGATTAGACATTTAATATTCACAATGTTCATAATATTTTAATGTGATTAGATCAATAACACCAAAGATCTGCTAGTGTATTTCCTTAGAGCAATGTTTAATTATTATTTCTAACATATCAGGAGAAAAAGAATTCAGAACCTGAAAATGTTTTTTTTTTTTTTTTTTTTTTCCCCCGCATTTGAGGTCTTTTCTCCTTGCTATAATATTTCTGTCTTCTTCTAAATACAAGAGATACACTTCATTTCCAGTTTGGCAACAGCAGGTACTCTGTGTCTTTTCAAAAGACTGGTGTGTCTATCTATCTCTCTGACTCTCTATCTGTAATGTTTTCCATCTTCTTATCACCCAAAATATGTGATACTCAGTTCCTGATGAATTACGCTGGTGAACTGAAGTGTTTTGTTTAAATAAGAGGCTTTGTCAAGCAGTTTAGGTAATGCCTGACCTTTAGGTGGAAAGCATGCATAATTTTCTCCAATCTAGTAGAGAAGAAAGTGAAAAAAATTCTATTCTTGAAAATTTATAAGTTTTTACTGGGCAAATCACACATCCTATTCAGCGAAATAACAGAATGGCAAAATCTCACTAAAAATAAAAAAAGCTTAATAAGGCAACTTATTTCAGTGATAAGTACATAGTGACTCGTGCATTTTTCCGATTTTTCAAAATAGTACCATAGCTAATAAATTAGTAGTTGGAGTACAGAAAAGGAGATCAAAATGATGGTTCAGGACTCCAAGTCACTCTGATTACAGACTGGAATTTGTAAGAGCCATTATCACTGCATACATTACATTAAAATTCATGTAGCTTTCTGGAGACACACGTACATTCCACCTGAAGGCATAGACTTTAAGAAGACTGGGAAATCACTCCATCCAGCTACTCACTAGTTTGTTGACATGGAACCTCTGCCAACTGAGGCTACCTGTGCATCCGAACTGAACACAGGAAAGAAAACCCAGACTGCAGATATAAAGGATGAACCAAACAGAGCTCACTCACTCTGCCTGCTGGTTTTAATCCTACTAAATGTATTCCAGTGAAGATAAACACTCTGATGGCAATGATATAAGATCTGTAATATCTACTGAATTCAGTGATGTTGTATAACAAAAAAGAGAATAGATGATGGGAAAAAATACTAATTTTCTTTTAATCATCGATTAGAAGCAACGGCAATCAAAGTCACATATTACAATGATATAGAGAAGGCCGAGCTAAGGAGTTTTGAAACCTAAAAAGACTATTCCCTAAGGAATCATTTAAAATCTTAATTGTTTAAAAATATTTAATTTCATCAATGCACCTTGAATTACAGGTTAGTTGTTTTGAGGCTTTTTAGCCTGTTAGTTGCTTATGCAGCATGTATGCAAATGCTTATCATATTAGACCCGTGGGTTGACAAAAGTCCAAAGAAATTGTGTGCTGTATGTAAACGCCTGCTTCCTTTAAAAACACTTCATGCAAGTGTAAAAATGTTATTTAGATCAGGACTGCAGCAACTTTGTTACTAATAATGAAAACAGACATTTTTGCAGTCTTCTCTGTTATATATCCACTAACAGACAGACCGAATGCCTACTTTCATATGAGTAAAATGCACCTCAAACTATTTTTATGCAATAAATCTTGGCCAAGGCATGTTACATCAGTAAAAGTAGTTGATATATTAACGGTGGAGAAAGTGGGCTAAATTTAAAATTCTGTAAAATTAATCAATCCACAGAAGATAAAGCAACATGTCCCTTACAGAGGCCAACAGTAGCCCAGGGATTCGGAGCTGGTCACAGCCTCTGTGAGCTTTATGAGAGCTGCAGATGACTAAATTTATTCAATATTATTTTAGGTACTTTGTGGTAATTTTCCTGCCTATACTCACTTCTTCTGAAAGGCTCAGGCCTTCTATGGACCTTGGTTGACAACCACAAGACCCAGACTGAACTTCCAGTTACTGTCAAACATTTTAAATGGTCTGTGTATAAACACCTGATTTATTCTCTACTAATGCAGCACAAGTAAGACTTCTTCTTTCCTTTTGAAAAACAGAAAAAATATTTCAGATTAAAGTACTCTGTCACTCTTTAATCATTCCAATTACTTATTTTCCCTGTTTGATAAATATATCTGTATAAAGCTACTCATAAGGATATACTTGACCAGAATACAGATACATCAATAACTACCACTACAATGGAAATAATTTTAAGCCAAAATATACAAATAGACTTGAAATTATGATATATGTTTCAAGTACAAAATTAATCAAAAACCACAATAAGTACTTCAGCTACTATGTAAAGCTCTTTCAACAGCAGCTGGATAAAAACTGCCAAATGCAAAATCCATTGCTTAAAAACCTCTTCTGGAACTACAACCCAGTATGTCTAGTCATGGTACCAGATATTTTCAGACACTGCAATAAGAATAGAATTAACAGACACAGATATGAGTTAATGGAGAAATGTATTTTACAGGGGGAAATCACACTTCATGTGTCTGATAGGGTTCTTTGAATGAGTCAGTGAACACACAGTCAGGAGACATCTAGTTTATGCAATTTAAAGAATTCTCAATACTGACTTATTAAAGAACTTAAAGAAAAAAATATGTCATGGTGTAAGAGGTTCACTTTCTCTCATGAACAAACAAATCATTAAAACACAAAAGTGCCAAAAGCATTCAGCTTTCTCAAAGGTGCATGTCACCACATGTATCACAGATCAGTGTCAGGACTGGTCAACATATAAGGTACACTGATTATCATTACAGGGATCTAGAAAAAGAAAGCAACTTTCAAGTTTACTAATAGTGTTAAGGTATTCAGGGAAATAAAAATGAATGTTGGCTGCAGAGAGATGCAGAAGAGTCTCAGAGTGTCAACTGGGCAATAAAAAAGACAAATGAAATTCAATATTGAGAATATGTGGAGAAAAAGAACTCTCAAATTTACGTACTCAGCATGAGCTCCAAACTTGTTATTACCACTCAGGAAAGACATCTTGGAGTTATAAAAGGTCTATGAAAATATCAACTCCATCTTAGAAGCTGTCAAAAAGCAAATCAAGTGCTGGCCATTACCATGACAGAAATAGAGAGCAACATACAAAATATCATTATGGTATTATTTAAAGTCTTCAGGTGTTCACACTTTGAATGCTGTGAGCTGTTCTACTTCCCCTATCACTAAAAAGATATAGGAGGAACAGTAAGGACAACAGAAATGATTGAAAGCTAAGGAGAAATAGCTTCCATGTAAAGAATGACTAAAGAATCTTCAAGGTAAGGTGATGGGAGGATGAGTGAGCATGCAAGTTAGGTCCTCTGAACCGGACAAGGAGGAAAAGATTGCCCAGGGGATGCACACCAACCAAAGGAGCACAGCATTACAGATTGAGGGACTAATCATCTAAACCATGCTAGAGAGGGCCTGAGGCCAAAACAGGCAGGAAGTTCAGGAAGAGGGTCCTGGCACTATCACTGGCAGTTTCCCAAAGTCAACCCCTCAATGTGCAGTGCACAAAAAGAGCAGACCCAATATTGGGCTTCCCCACATGTGCTGGGAGCAAATCAGAGGGGTTGGTTTGCTGCTGCAGAAGCCTGGGGTGTGTCCACACCTGAATGTCTGTGTGCAGTGCTGGTCTCCAGGAGGATGCAGTGGAGTTAGGGAAGAGCAACTGGAAAAAATCAAAGGGCTGGAGAGATGGCATGTTTCAGTTTCTAGAGGAGAAGGCTCAGGAGAGATAGGACTGAGGCTTGAAAAGCCTGAAGAGGAAAAACATGCTGCATATAAGGAAATTATTTACCAAATCTTGTAACATCACAACTTGGTATGTGATGCACAGTTGCTTTAATAGACAAAAAGAAAGTATTCCTTCAGCTAGTGGGCTACTAGCTTCTGGATTTTGCTGCACAAGGAGTTTATGGAGGCTTGTTTATCAGCTGGTTTAAAACAGAGTTAGATAGGTTCATGGAAAACAAGTCTGCAAACAGATGCTAAAATGGAATGGCGCCAGAATGTAACATCTAGCTTTTTTGATACAATGATTGCAGCTGGCGGGGTGAGAAATGGATCTCAGAAAGTGTCCAGGCTCATGTGCTCTCCCTGACTATCATCTTCTGTTGCCATTTCACGAGAATAATCCTTGGCTTGATGTACCATTGTTCTGACCCAGCAGGATATTTAGTATGAACTTAAGTCACAGGGAAAAGTAGACTGCAGCTGAACATAACTGAGGTGTACTAAATCATGAGTCTTTAGAGAAGATGAACAGAGATCAATTTTTCACTGTCTCTCTTAGCACAAGAGCTGGATACGAGACAGTAAAAAAAAAGAAAGAAAATAAGCAGGTGATTGGTTCAAAACAAGCAACAAGAAATACCTCTTCACACTCTGTGTAGCTAAGAGACAGGACTGTGTTACTGGATGTTGTGGATGGCAAGGATTCATGTCAGTCAGCTACCCTGGAAGCCAGGTACCAGCAGAAATTACTCCCTGGCACCAGCAAACATGGTGTGGATGTCAGGTCTCCTCAGACAGTCCCTTCAGGCGCACATTCATTTCATAGAGGAAAAAAGAACTGGACATATCATCTACCTGTGCCCCACTTCAAACACCAAGCAACACTCTGCAGATAACATTATAGCAGTTCTTTCCACCTCCACAATGCAGTCATTTCTTTATTTCCTATGCCCCAATGTCTCTCAGGCAAAATGCTGCTGGTAAGCTATGATGGGAACAGTGCAACACAGGTTAAATCACTGGTATTATTCTCATCTTTTGTAGTTACAACCACCTCTGAATTTAATAGTTCTCCGTGTTTTAGTGCAGCAGTGTTTGCATGACAAAATATTAAAGAGCTTTCCACCTTTTTACCATATATCCTGCTTTCAAGGGTTTATAATTTAGCTGGGAAAATGCTCACAGCTGAAGATCAGCATTCAGAGTCTCAGTGTGGAGGCAGCATTTCATTTCAGTTGTGAGAGGGAAAACAGTATGTCACTTTTATAACCATCAATAGAAGGCTTCTGTGGGGTTTTTACTTTCTGGGTTTTTTCCTGTTCTGAGGCATTTTCCTGTTTCTAGTTAAACAACTGGATGTATTAATAAGTGACAACCATTGATCACAGCATGAACAAGAAAAGATAACTGTCTTTGAAAAAAGATGCTACAAAATCAGTGTACATTTTCCACAGTTCTACATGAAACGCAGAGATCCAGTTCTGTAAAGCATAACTACATAGTCATCACTCCCATGCAGTGCTGACAAAACTGTAATATGTTTTAACCATTGGGTTAATACTTTTATATTTAGCAGAAAATATAGATACTAACAGTAGGGACATGTGTAAGACAGAAGAATTCTTTATTTATTTATTTCCAAAATCTTGCAGACAATCAAAAATCTGTTCTTTACTTTAGATAATTCATGGTTTAAAAGAGGATACCAGCCTCTGCTTCCCAATTCTCAGTTGTGGTGGTTGTTTTCACTGATATAACTTCAGAAATATTTACTAATTATGTAGTCATTATATCAAAATAACTTGTTTATTAACATAACATTTTAATTTCTTCACCTTTCTTCCTACCTGCAAACATAGAGAGAACTGGACTTGTCTGCAGTCCCAAAACATGCATCACGTACATATGCACCTCTGTAGAATTCAATTCATGTCATGGGTGAATGAGAGATTAATTAATTTCCAATATCCATCACCAGAGGTACTGAAATAATAAAATATTTTACTTTATTTAAGCTTGTGTGCCATTCCTTCTCTCAAGAGCATCAATAGAATGTGAGAAAGCAGAAGGAAAAAAACACACATTGGAAATAACCATCCCTACAGATTAAAAAATCCACATCGAACAGAAAAACTGATAAATACATTTGGGTATATATATATATATACACAAAGACAAATATATGCACACAAGAAAATATACAGAGCTATAGTATTATTTTAGAGTAGATATATGGACATGCGGTGTGCAAGTAAAGGGTAAATGTCCAGGATTCACTGCAATATGGAGTTTGACAGAAATAGATAATTGCTATATCTAGTGTTAGAATGGGCTTCCAGGCACCTTAGTTTAAATGTATCTAGAAATAAGGGAAAGCTTAAAACCACGGAAGTGTTCCATGTAGCGACAACACACAAGAATACTCCAGAGCTTATTCCACTAAGGGGTAAACATGTCTCCTTCCTGGCTGTCAGAATGCATGAACCAATTCAGAGCTTCTTAACTCACAGCTATCAACCCACTCACAATTTGGTGATGGGTAGTGCAAGCCCTGAGCTTCTGTATGTGCTCCTTTTGGTGACAGTTCTTAATTTCAATTCTAGGAAAACTCCTCATCTATCAATCTTTGAATTGCCTGTATCTAATCCTTATCCAGGAAATACGTCTAGACATAATCAATTTTATCAATTATTGCACAATAGCTAATCTCTTGCTACAGAAGAAAACATTGAGAAGGCATGATGGCATTACTATGAGAATACTTCACCTGTCCCCTACATAATTTCTAGGCTATTAAGCCTCAGAGATCAAGATAGTCAGAAAATTTCACTGATCAGCTCCTCTGGGGCCTTACTACCAGATAACTCCCATGATTTGATGACAGGATATGTTATAAACATACAAAATTGCTTGAAAGATATTAATTGCACTGTATGCTCTTCTGCTAAATTCTTGCCGGCAGCAATCTCAAAATTAAATCCCTTCAATGCTGTTTTCATATGCCTGGATATAATTAGAATATTCTCATGGCAGTCTGCATCGATGGCTGTGTGCTTATCTTTCAAGTGAATCCCCTGGTCCTTTCCAGTTAGCTTGGTGATTGCCTACGTGGGGGAATTTGTGCAAAGTAAGGCTGCATTTGAATTTACTGCTCAGCAATTTCTTCAGACAACTGCTCATATGGACGACTTCATGTGAGGATGTTCTTCTTCCTTAACTCAGAAAATGATGTTGCACAGGGGTGCTTTTGGGGCTCAATTAAAAATGTCAGATGAGGGTTAAGCTATTTTCTCACTGTAGAAATCATGCTAGTGCTCATTGTGTGCCTTTCTCCACTTTTCGATATGCCCTTATAGATTGTCTTTCTGTATCCTTAAACCTCAACCCCACCTCTGCTATTTAAAAATAAATAGTCTACCATTGTAAGGTAAAGATTTATTTGCTCCACCAAAAATATCTTACGTTTCAAGTTCAAGAAAGGCCGAGGTTCTCATGCATGAAGCTTGGTTTCACTTGCCTGATCCATTCTGCAAAAAGTCTAGCCTAACAATTTCTTTTCATAGCAAAATTCTTAGAAAACAGCTGTAAGCCTTCAGTGTCTTAAAGGCATCTTTTAAAAATATTTCCCTTAAAAAGTAAAGCATTGCCAAAAATACATCCTCTTATGTACAAATAGCAGTCAGCTCATTCAAATGCAGTTTAAGAACTTCCATGAAAGAGATGCATCCTTGAGACAAACAGGACATGAGATTCCAGAACTCAAACCGCCCATATTTTGGGGGTAATTTTTAACAAAGGTGCCTCCACTGGAACAGGTTTTCTTTTATTGAGAGTTCTAAAGTTCCCTTAGGCTCCAGGGAGAACAACAACAAAACAAAAACAACAACAACAGGCACTTTTATTACGTATGTCTCTGATAGGATATGAAGGTATTGAAAAAAGAGGGGTCCCTCTGCTTCCCTCCCCTCACCTCCTGCATACATGAATTCTTGTTCAGACACACATAGACTGGAACACCAGCTTTAAAATATACAGAGAGACTCTGGAGAGTCAACACTAATGGAACTTTAAAGAACATATAAAAAGACAACAGAGAAAACCAAAATATTACAAACCATGCCCAGGGGTTGAAAGAATAATAATAAGAGATTCTACACCCAGTTATGCTGTCAGAAGCACTCTTAGATGGGGGCAATTTAATCACGCAGGGACTGAGTACAGTGGAGGTGGAGGTGTGCATGCCCAGCCTCATTCCACATCCTGCCTCACTCTCCTATGACTGCTCTCTTTGTAATTGACACCTAGAAGACTTCAGAGGCTTTGTGAAGGCAGAATGGAGAAAAAATGCTGCATGGTGAGTGTTGGGGACTGGATCTTAGGAGAAACATTCCTCTGGTGCCCTAGACTCTTGTATTCACTTCCATAAAACTAAGGTGTTACTGTGTGAAAAATGAGCCATTTTTGGCCCAAGAGCCTGGGTGTGGGGTGATCCCCATAGTCCCATGGCTATAAACCCCTCAGGAGCAGTATCCCTCCTCATCAGACTTGCACAGCTTGGGCAAAAGCAGTTTTAAGGACAATAATGAGCCACCAGACAGCATATTTATAAAACCATGCCACTTAGAGCAAATTCATGTGTGACACAGGATTACAGAACAAGGTGTAGAGTGTGGCAGCACACATGCCAAAGTGACCCCACAGGCTCCATCCTGGAGCAAGGAGGAAGAAACCATTAACAGTAATATCACCTTCCTTGCAGCAAAGGATTTGGGGAGGGAGAGGGGAGGGTGCAATGACTTCCTGAATTCACCCTCTCTGAAACCTTCTGCCTTGACATGGAGAGGGGTAACAGAGAAACAAGCCTAACACCAGAGATAATGGTGCCTATCAGGAAGTGCATATATGACCAGAAAGTATCCATAGCACTGTTCCTGGCCAAAGGATTCTTTGATTAGACAGACGAAATTTTAATTAGATTAATAAAATATCATAAGTTTGGCCAGCAGCTCTGCTACTTCCACCCACAGAAACATTTTGAGTATATCAAAATAAAAAAAGGTGAGGATTCAGTCTGCAACTTGGGTGCAACAGAGCTTAATAGACTTGTGAGAGACCAAAAGAATTCTGGGCTCAAAAGTCCACCTGATTTGAGGCAATATTTTGTCATAAAGAGTGAACTGGCTTCTCGTAGGAATGGGAATTTGAATTGTATTTTATTTTTCTATTTTATGACTTTGTGCAAAGAAATCTACATGTAACAATGTTGACAGCACCAGTGCCACAGAAAACCAGTGACTTCCTCAATGTGTATAACAGAGCTCCAGTGATTTTTCTGGTATTCTGAAAAATTACTAGATGGGTAAAAAAAGTTACCTCTAAGAGACTCTAAGGACAAGCTGCAGGGAATAGTTCTTTAACTCAAGGGAAAGATGATATGGCATTAATACCTACTGGGCTCCCTGCCAGTGAGTAGGAGAGGCTTGTCAGAGACACACCAAAACTTAAACCAGTAACTTCTGGTCAAGAACATGCAAGATCAGCCTTAAAACAAAAGTAAGCCAACACAAGGCAATAGTAAAAGAAACAAGAAACAAGAAATAAGACTCTTTGCAAAAATAATGTTCCCCTGATTCCTCTTAATTATGCAAAAAAGAAGACAAGACTAATTTCCATTATCTAACCAAATGCAAACTGGGAAATGAAAGCAAGATTTTTTTTTCCCCAACTGCCAAGCGCTGTGCATTGTAAATCTCCTCCCTCTTCTTCCAATCATGTAATTGGAAGGTGATTTGCATTTTTTATAAAGAACCTGCTGTGCATTACAGTAATCGGGCAGAGATTTATTCTGAGAGGAGGAAGCACACTGGAGCTTGCACTGTCAGATGATGAACCTCTGTCACGTGCTGTGGCTCAGGCACCCCTGTCAGGTCAGAGCTGCACTTTGCCATGTAATGAAGCAACTCAGAACTACTTATTCAAAGCCTTGAACTTAATTAGCAATAGAGCGAGGCAACTAAGTTGCAGTGAATAAATTGTCAGCTCCGCTTCTTTCTATTCATGAACGTTCTATGATTAGCACAAATTATTCTTATAATTATTCAAATTTAATTCACCATATTATTAAAATAATATTTAGTCTACAGCTCATTCACCAGGAGCATGAATGTTATAAATGGGTTTATTAATTCTGAATATCTGAGTAGATCACGTGGTTCAAGGTGTAAAGCTAAGAGTCAGAGTGTCCAGGCAATTACCTACAGCACCGAGTTTTACATTAACTTCCTTTCTTTATACTCTGAATGCTGAATAAATGTTGGATAAATTGTCATTGGTCCACTTATTCGCTAAGTACTTTTGAAAAAAAAACATAGAGGTAAGAGTAACACGTGCAAGGGCTTGTAAGGGGGAAGGGAAACACAGACAGAAAGTTACAAATGGAAAACCTTTCTCTAGGATTTTTCACAAGTTCAATACCAAGGCTTTTGGACTGAAGCTGTTAGTAAGCTCCCAGTTAATAACAAACCTGTCGATAGGAAGAGAACTCACAAGAGGATGCTTCGCCCAAAAATGTACTTGTAAGAACGCTGATAAATCTAAGTCAGCATTTAATAACCCAGCCCACCCGCTGCAACTCCTGGAGAGGTACATTCATAGTACCTAAAGTACCTGAAACAAGACCTTCCTGCCTTGCTCCCTGTGCTGCCCTTAAGCCCTTCCAAGATCTCTCTTTTTAATTTGTTTTGCTCTCTTCTCTGAAGGATTTATTTCAGAAGACTGCAGTTGTGGTCTTCCCCCCTTACCTGCTGCCTCAGATACAGCAGTGGGTGAGGGAAGAAATCTGAGTGCTAATGGAAAGCACATTTCAGATTATGGAATAAATCCTTCATTCAAAGACAGACTTTTTACCATAGCCTGTAGTGACAAGGGGAAATGCATTTAAACTGAAAGAGGATAGGTAGGTTTAGATTGGAAAAGAGGAAGAAATTTTCCAAGATGAGACAGGTGAGACAGTGGAACGGTGGAGAAGTTGTGGATGCCCCATCCATGGAAGAGTTCAAGGCCAAGTTGGATGGGGACTTTGTCTAGGAAAAGATGTCCCTGCCTATGGACCAGATGATATTCGAAGGCCCTTTCCAACCCAAACTATCCTGTGAGTCTGGGGAAAAAAAACACAGAGATGAAAGGGAAGGATGACTAGAGGTATGAAACAATTTGCATCATAGGAAAAAAAATTCGACTGGGAGTCTTTATGCTGAAGGAAAAAAAAAAAGTTGTTTGCAAGCAACTAAACAGGACTCTTGTGGCAGAGGAGAGGAAGACATGTCCTGCCCACCACATGTAAGCCCTGGCCCCCAAGGCCCTGGGGAAGGCAGTGGCCTGCACCACTCTTCTGTATTGGCTGTTCTCGGAAAAACCTTCACACATAGGGTGCTCACACAGTCTGCACTTTGTCACCCTGACTACAGGACCTGGCAAATAACTGCTACACAGCAAGTGCTTCAAACTCAGCCACAGATGTTGAGAAAAATCAATGAAGAACACAGAGTAGTGAACAGGGTTTATCAGCTGACACAGTGGAAATGGGGTATTATTGACCAGCAGATCTGTAACAAGAGGAATTTGGGACTTGTTTTCTTCATGATCTTTTTACGTGAGAAAGCAAAGATGTCATTTAAGGCATAAAAGAGTAGCTCTAGGTTAGTCCTTGATAAACAGGAGGCTGGAGAGTGCTCCAGCCCAGGCCCAGTGCAGCTCCAATCCAGCCCACTCCAGGACTCCTCTCTTTGAGCACAGGTAGGGCATATATTGGGGATCTCCCCACGCCATGATGGTACCTCCTGCCCACAGAAATTGCTTTCAAATGAAAGATTTTCACAGATAATTTTCAAACAGACAGCACAGTATGACTAAAAAGCTTCTGGTCTGACTCAGTAAGCAGTGTCTGTAGTCTTTGGTAATTCTTAACAACTTTTATGCATTATATTTATGTGTTGTAGATACAATTTGCAGTATTTTTCTATCTCAGAAGTAACTAATGGAAACAACATAAGTTGTCTTAAAAGAGATTTCCCCCAGCTAGAAATTGAAACATTTTTTACAAAAGCATGAACGCATTTGGGCGCATTCTCTTTTAAAAATCCAGACTGTAGGCAGAGCACGTATGAGATTACATAACGAGAAGAGAGACACATAAATGCCTTCTTGTTTATAAGTGCAAACCATAACTTCCTCGCTTCCCTCCTGCCACCCCTCTCTTCCCTGTATAAAACAGGAGGAAAGAAAAGGTGCTTCTGTTATGAAGGACTCGAGGGGACAGGCCCTTTCGTTTGAAAGGACAGGCCCACAGACAGGTGTCTGCATCCTCACTCTGCTACTGTGGTCCTGAGGGTATCTGCCTCTAAAATCTTTGCAACAACTCTTGACACCAGTATGTTACCATCACTTTATTAATCTATTATGATGAGTGCACCCCAAAATTCAACATCTAGCTGAAGCTTTACACCAGCACCCTATGAAAATTCCCCATAATTTGATTAAAAGTTCAGTTAGCACAGTTAGCACTTATCAAAGTTCAGGTTTCTGTAAGCTCAAGTCAAAGTCTTTTCCAGTCAACCAGCTGCATATATGGAACAATATGTAACTATTTATGGCCAAATTTATAATGAAAACATTGTTTCTGTTGATATAACAATGCAGGATAGCTGTTCAGTTGCCTGGGCAAAATGAGCTGATGGTTGTGTTTTAATTTAAAGTGGACAAGACAATACTGTAAGGAATTCTAATTGTTCCTTTTTATTGATGGAAGCTGACTAGAAATGAAAAGCAATGTGCCCTACACTTCTGTGGTTCAGGAAATAGTCCAAGCAAGTCTACTTTTAAAAAAGTATCAAAAAGGAGAAGAAAAAGGAGGGTGTCAGCCATAGATGAATAATACACAGACATGTCCATGGTGATCTGAATAATTCAGCACACAAAATTAAAGCATGTTTCACATCTGCCACCATAAAAGATAAAGCTATCAAGTCTGTTTTAAAAGTATAATGATTACAAGGGAACACTTCTAATTCACGCTCAGGTCTAGTTTGAGTGCCAACCCTGTGGTCCCCACAAAAGAACATCTCAAAGCTCTGGGCTGAAAGAGCTCCAGCAACAAAGTTTTAATTAACAGAGAGCAAAGTTTTGAAGTGCCACCTGTTACCAGTAAATCCCAGTGGTGCTGAGCAATTGGTCAGACTCCTACACCACTGGGATACATCCATCCACCAGCTGAGGTGCCCAAAAATGATCATTGCAGTTTCTTTTCTGGCTACACCTCATCCTACAGCCCTGCCAAGCCTCCTTCTGCACCTGAGTTTGGGACGACAGGCTAAAGAACAACCCTTCCTGATTCCTTGACTTTCTATGTCCAAAGTTGCAACAACACACCATCTGAGAGTACAAATGGGTCCAAATGCACCAATCTTCCAGCAAATGCTTCTTTTCCAAGTGGAGACAGACTGGGGGATAAGCACCAAATGGCTCTAGTAGGCCCATATGTCTTTCAAATTTTCACTAAGATGCAATGAGAGAGAAAACACAGTAAGCAGAAAATTCCTTCCCACTGTGTGAATATGTGACAGCCATGCCTTTACTATACCAGCACACCTTGCATACTCCTCCTGATGTAAAACAGGGTCCATCTCTTCTGGGGGAGCCAAGGAGGGCATGTGGGGGAGTGCAGCTGCTGCTGCAAGGAGGCATTGTGATCCCAGGCACAGCAGAACAGCCCCTCACTCCCACTGAGGGCCATGCCAGCCAGCCTGTACCACTGGCAGGGGCCCGCCTGCTGCGGGCCAGCTGCTGCCTCCGTGCCAGCCACCCCCGAGCCAGCTGGGGAGAGATGGCTCAGCACCTCTCCCTGGACAAGCACCAGCCGTGGCTCCTGGAATCTCCGAAACATTTCTCAGAAAGTAGCGGTACGGTTATACACACCACTGCCTTAGTCTTTTATGTTAAGAGACCTATTGCAAACAGTACTTTTTAAATTAAACTATTGTTTTTAAAAATTCAGCAAGGTGCAGATCCTTCAATAGGGAAGTTTTGCTGATAGCTAGATTTTCAATGTAAATTCGTTAAAGCCTTGATTGGGTTTTTGGGAAAAACAATCCGGATTTCCTCTAAATAAACCTCCATAAAATCTGACAGATTGTTTTAATTTTAGCAGGTTACTCATATTGGAAAAAATACACACTAGGCATTAAAAAAAACTAACCCAAACCCCAAAAAACCAACAACCTCCCTCTTTAATCAGAATATGGAAGTCACAGTGTTTTTCATCAGTGAACAAGCAAATCCTTTTTTCTCTGGTACCCTGGAGTATTAACAGGTGGCCATAGCCCCTAGCTGCATGAAACTACCATATGCTACAGAGATCAAAATTAATAAACTAACAGTACAATGTGCCAGTTTATTGTGCTTGCATTTAATTTTAATTTTCGTCTTGGTGTTGTTTTTACTAGAAGGGCATATTTGGTGATTTTTAGCCTTAATATCAGTAGCTCCAATTTTGATCTAGTTTAATTTCTGATTTGTTTGTTTTAGCCTCATACCAGGTAAGTACATGAACAGAAATATATTTCTGTACTACAATTCAAAATACCATTTCATTTGTACACCTCTATGACTGTCTATGCCATAATGTTAGCTGTTCCATACACTTTAAGGGCTTTAACAGTGGAAGATTTAACAAATTTCCTCTGACATAAGATTATGTGCACAATAAAAAATTATCTGAATCTCATTTAACTGTACAAATTCAGTTCTTGTTAAATACTAATCAGCCGGAACAAAGCATCACATACAACCTTCTGCTCCCTTCTCTACTTGGCATCTTTAATGATTCTTTAAAAAATTGTCTTTGTTTTTGTACACAAAAACCGTTAATAACTGACAAAGAAACTCACTGATGCAAATACTAGATGAATATGGAAAGCACAAAGCATTATTTCATGTGGTGGAAATGAGCAGAGGTGCCTCCAAATATAAACAGGCAATGCTTATCCTACTCTTCAGAGAGCCCCAGCATTGGCTTCTAAATTGAAGCATCTGCCAAAAACTACACAACATTCTGTGTCCAAAACCGTGAGGAAAACATTGTCCATATTGTAAACCATTTGCATGACAATTATGGCCTCGAATCAGTAACCTTCTATTCATGTGAGTAATCAGTACTCCAATGAGTAGTTTCACTGACTCCTCAGTCGCTGCTTGCACACAGATGCACTGTTTCGTCCTACTGAGTGGGGTGACTGCCAAGACTTACAGGGTCCAGCACAAGTTTTATGTTGAAGTTACACCAGCTCTGACCCTGTGTTAAATTAGGTTCTTGACCCCTCTAGAGCATTTCCCAAGAGCAGCCCCAGCTGTCCTCTCTCCAGACACTTCTGGGAGGAACTGTGCTCTGTTGTCCTACCTCCTTTCAGCTGCTTGTCGGATATTCTGCTTATAACAAGAAGTTCTGACAACACTGTGTACATCCTTTTGACCTTCATCTTGCAATTTTATTGCCACACTGCCAGGGCTGGTGCACCTTGATGCTGGGAAGAGCAGCCTGTTCTGGGTTAGGGACAGGTTATACATGACTGCACGGTAGTGGTAGGGAGAGTTAAGGTTATCATCTGGGTCCAGGGCCATTCCCTCAGGTGTACAACATTGAAATAATGGAACAAAATAGCAGCATTTGTGGGTTTTTGTTTTTTTTCCTGCCTTACTCTTACAACCTCCCAACCACTGAGGAAAAGAAGAGCCCTATTCGACAGGTCCCTTCCCCAAAACATATTTCTCCCCATTCTCAAAGCCTAGGAGAGAAGTAGCAGAGGCAGTGCTATTAATCCTTCCTTAAAATACTTGCTCAAACCCTCTGAAATCGATGGCAAAACTTCCAGTGGTTTTAATAGACTCAGACAACAGTCCTCAGCAGACATGAGCTGTCTCCAGCTCACTGTCCTGGAGAAAGATAGTCAGAAATACTGTCTGTTTCCTGATCAGGTAGGATTGGTGTCAGCTGAATCAGAACTGCTCAGTCCCAGGGACCCCAGAACACGCTGGCAACTTCAAAGACATAACACAAAACAAAGCAAAAAAAGCCCACATACTAATCTAGTTTGTCAATATGCATGGACTTAATTGAATTTTGTGATTCATGCCTCCAAACACAGGAGATTTTTTTTCCGCGAAAGAGATTGTTTTGATGTTTTCTAAATAAAACATCTTTATGTTTAATTTCCAAATGACACTTCAAAGCTAGATGAATTATATCACTGGAAAGCTTTTCCATAAGGAGCTTTTCAAAGGATGCCATTTCTTGATTTTTGCAAGAAGAGAAAAAAATTACCTTTTTTTCACTTTTTTTTTCATGATGCAGTCAGCATATAATTTTGAGTAAATTATTTACATAGCTCTCATCCCAGACATTTGGTTAAAAATATGTAAAGACATCTTTTCACCTATGACACACTGAAACTTTTGAGATAACACTAAAATAGGAACCTAATCCTCTCATCATTACTCAGGGAAAAGTCTACAAAAATCAAATGTAAGTTTTACCCCTGAGAAGGAAGAAGAATGAGGCTATAAACTACATATGGCTTTCCTCAGTCAAGCCACTCTTAATTTTTATCCCTTGTTTTCATTTTGCTTTATTCTTAGTTCCAGAGTAGCTTAGTGTAAGCTTCATTATCATTGATATACACCAGAATGCTCTCATGAATTTGTAAGATCACAATATAATTCTGCTAATCCAAACATTTGTTATTTAGAACCAATTTAACACTTAGTCTGTAAAATAATATCAGTACTAATGGTTAATATAATACTAATGAACAAAAGACAATAAATAAATCCAATTCAGAATAACATGTTCTACAGAAGGCATCTTCCAATATCTCAGCCCTGCAGATATGTTTCAATTAACATTTGAGAAGATCTGAGACATCATAAAATAAATGTAAGTACTAAGTTTCCAAGAAACATAAACTGAACTGTAATTCCATTGCACACGAACATCTTCCATCTTCTCAAAGAGCTGAACTGTGGTTTCCAGTATTGGCAGAAGGCCCTCTTATAATAACATTACACATATACTGTAGTTCCCTTGATGTCTTTCATATTTTTTCATAAACAAAATTACAGTGACAGTGCAGTTCATTACAGGAGGTTTCATTAAAGAACTGGTTTATTTTAAGAGAACAGCAGCAGAGAACTGTCTTCAGGGATGGAGCCGAGTAAAAAGTCTGATTATGCCTCCATGAAAATCAGGCAGAAATTATGCAGGAGTTTGACACTGTAACACAGGAAAATCCTCTTAAGAGACACTGGGAACAAACTGTTCCAGTGTGACATGCATTAATAAGCAGGTGCAGCCCTGTCAAGTTGTTGCAAGGTGACAAGTTTGGCCCTCATGAGACCTGGCTTCCTATTCTGTCCCAGGGCAGGCAGTGCCCCAGCTCCAGCCTCCAGTGCTGGAGGAGGGACTCCAATGGGGATCACAGAATGGGTTGCAAGGGACCATAAATTTACTTCCAAACCCACTTCCATTGTCAGGAATGCCACTCACTAGATCAAATTTCTCAGGGCCTCATCCAGCCTGACCTTGAGCACTTCCAGAGATAGGTCATCTACAGCTCCTCTGGGCAACCTGTTCAGTGTCTCACCACACTCAGTAAAGAATTTCTTCCTAATAGCTAATCTAAATCTACTCTCTCTTTCCATTTAAAGCTGTTCCCCCTTGTCCTATCACTACACGCTCTTATAAAAAGCCCCTCTCCAGCTCTCTCATAGATCACTTTAGGCACTGGAAGGTGCTCTAAGATCTCCTCAAAGCCTTCTCTTCTCCAGTCTGAACAGCCCCAAAGCTCTCATTCTGTCCTCATAGCAGAGGTGCTCCAGCCTTTTGACCACCTTCGTGACCTTCTCTGAACTCACTCCAATAGGTCCATGTCCTTCTTATGTTGGGGACCGCAGAGCTGGACACAGAACTTCAGATGAGGTCTCACGAGAACAAAATAGAGACCAGCTCCTAGGAAACACCACTGCCTTCTCTGTGACTGGCATTTTTTTTCTTTTTTTTTTTTTTTAAGTCTTCTGCTTCTCTTTCACAAAAAAATCTCCACTTTGGTATTAATCAACTAAAAGGTCATCTTGCTGCTCATAATTTTCAAAAACTTAATCCAAATAAATGTGAAATGGTAGGGTTTTTTTAACTGTGTTTCTCAGTCAAATCAGATATGCTGTCTCCTATTGTTTCTGCAATTTACCTCCCTTGTATATGCTGCTAAGACAAAACACAATCAACACCATCTATGACTTCAGGCAATGGGTTGATGGAAGAGTAATTTCTCATTTTATTTTTTTGTTGACACTATTTTCACTCTGCTCTCTGGCATGACAGCTTTGAGGTATCTGTGATAAAGATATGCAGTCAAGAGCATTACTGGCTCAAAAATACTCCCAGAAAAATTGGTTCCAGGGTTCCAAAAGGCGTATTTTTAATCTTTCTCCAGAAGGCAAACATAATTGCCCTTTTATACCTGGGTTCTGACAAAGTACTCAAGGCCACACTCAAAAAGAGCATCTCCCTGCTATCAGTTCCCCTTTAGGCAGGGCAGTGTTTGAGTACAGTGACCTATCTCCTTGTACGCTGAAGTCCAGACACTCTGGGCTGTGACTGTAACCCAGCCAGCAGCACAAGACACCAAGCTATTACCTCTGACTTATGACCACAAAACCTTTTAAATGTGGATGTCCTTCCAGGTTGTTATGTTTCCTTTTAACAACCTCAATGAAAAAGAACAGAGAGAGGCCTTAGGACAGATTTTCATCACTCCATGTGGTTGTCAGACTATTTTCCTTTATTGACACTATCAATACATAACTCACTGTGGTTTCTGAAACATGTTTAATGCATGATGTATTAAGAGCTAGAGAAAACACAATATTAAAATTCTAACATGAAAAATTATACCATTATGGCTCATTACATTCTCTGTTGCAGCCATCTGAACTGTGAGAAGCGTACTGTCATCCTGTCATCTAATTCTATAAGATCTGTGATCATGTTGTACATTATGTCATTTATTTCACAGATACAAGCAGGATAAAGTCCTCAAGTTCTGAAGTGGATCATAAGTGTTTGCTACTGGTCACCAGAGAAGAAACTCAAGTCTAGATCTACAGAATAAAAATCCCCAAAGAAAATCAAGTCTACAGTCAGAAACAACTGAACCAAAGCCTTACATATATGGTGGGATTTCTATTTCCAATAACAGTAGCTTATCTTGTACATTTACTAAACATACTCATATATTCACATCATCTTTAAAGAAAATGTGGGGTTTTTTTTCTTGATTCCACGCAGTTCTGGTCACTAGCACTTCTAACAGAGCATTGAAAATACTGATATCATCAAAAGCCTACCAAGAACCTCATCAGAGCACATCAGAACTTCTCTTTCAATGTTGTTTTTTCCCTGCTGCTACCTTTGCCTACCATTTGATTTAGAAAAATTCACATATTGCTGGAGGTTTATCACAGATTCAGCTTTTACTTAAAAATGTACATTGAAAACACCTGTTAGGTATTATAATGATCCAGCATAATCTGCCAGAAAAGCACAAGTCTGCATTCAAAGTACATGCAAAAATAGCTGGAAATGCCATAGGCTTTCAATGCCTCTGTAAATCATATAAATTTAAATCTCCTACATAGTAAACATTTTCTGATTTAAAAACCATTTATTGCCTCTGACCACCCCTAGAAAAGCAGTAAAATGCCATGTATTTTAGACATGCTGATGTTGAGACAGTCATTATATTTAAATAGTATACCAAAAATTCCCAGTTTTGCCATGATGACTTTCAGAAAACAAGCTGACATTTTGGTATCTGCACCATTGCTGCCATTTATTTTGTATCACTCTTTCATTTTACAGAAGTAGAATGAATGTAGCTCCCTAATGGAACTGCCTAAAGTCTGTTATCTTCTCCAGTCCAATATAAAATATTAATAAAAGACAACAATTGCAACCAACTTGGAATAGCTGGCTGACAAAGCTGGAGTGAACTGCACATCTGTGCACTCCTGTGCATATCTTCCACGTCTCTGGACACCTCTCAGAGGGGGCTGACTTAGGAACAGAATAATATAATCACGGTAACCTTCAAGTATATCATCCCTGCTTTGTGGAACCCTGAGATTTAGCAAGACAGAAGGCTGTCAGGTCAGGAAATCTATCTACAGATAGTGTTTTCTTTATAAAAGCAAACAAAAAACACCCCTTCAGAGAAGTAATGTACATATTTCATCCCATAAGCAGAGAGCCGGGGGTGAAGAGAAGGCTCCAGGGAGACCACATTGCAACATTCCAGTCCCTAAAAGGGGCTTATAAAAAGGACGGAGAGGGAATTTATAAATGGACAGATAGTGACAGGATATGGGGCAATGTTTATAAAATGAAAGACGGCGACAGGTTTAGATTAGATGTTAGAAATAAACTTTTTACTCAGAGGGTGGTGAGCCACTGGAAGATACCCATTCCTGGAAGTATTCAATGCCAGGTTGGATGGACCCTTTAGCAACCTGATCTAGTGAGTGGCATCCCTGCCCGACAGTGGGACTGCAATTTGATGATGTATGAGGTCCCTTCCAACCCAAGCCTCACTAGATTCTATGATACAGAAGGTCATTGACCAGCTTTTAGCATCCACAGAAAAACAAAAAAAAACCCACCTTTTCCTAAAATAGCAAGCTTTGTATACAACCATTTTTCTAGCTCCTATAGTGGATACAACAGTGAACATCTGCACTGTGTTTATTTTGGTTTTGCACTATTTTTTCCATATGTTAAACTTGTCTGTGGAGGGTAGGCAGTTTTCAGCTAAACCCATACGGATCTGGTGAGGTTGCATGGCCAGGGCTTCCAGTGGACAACCTGAGGCAGGACACAGAAGCCTGTATCAGCCAGGGAAAAGAACCATCCTGCACATTTGGGATTACAGGCTGTAATTCCTGGCCCCTTTCCTCACTGCTCACTGCCAGCTCCCTGACCACGAGGGAGGCAGGAGGGAGGGACTTTTTAATATAAGACACAGAAATCATAATTAGAGAAACTGCACAAATGTGCCTTCGCAAACGGTATCTCCAGCTAATGTGACAGGAGTCATTTATTAGGCCAGACTGTACAAAGCAGTTCCCTGTAATTTAGTCCTTTTCATGCACTCTTTTGGGCTTTCCAGGGGGTAAGAGGAGGGAAGTGAACTGGTTAAGGGACAACAATTCTTGCAACACATTCTTTTTTTTATGACTGATAAACACTATCTTCTCTTAAAACATCATAACCTTTGAAAACAGTTAAAATTAAATTCCAAGCCAAGTTTCCTGAAGTTATTCCTTCCCTGAAACCAACAAATGTTTCAGGTCTGGAGGGCAAACATACAGCACCAGTGTGTTTCTGACTCATTAGTTTGCTTTTCTCCATAGGATTTAGATTGACATCTATTGGCCTAACTTGTGACACAACGGCCCAGTTCTTCAAATGTCAGCTCCATCACCCCTGCTTTGTAAAACCTCCCCTGGTATAGCAGCTTCAGACTTGGTGTTTTAAAGCAAAATAGTCCAGTTTAGCTTCTAAGGCAGAGACTATGGATGTGAAAACAATATTATTTCCTACTTTTTATTCCTAACATAAAAACTATGAAAGCCAATGACTAGGATGTCAATCTTTAAAAAAGAAAACGAAAAATAAAGAGCACTAAACATGCATTGAGGCTTGATGCTGTGTTAGTCAACTGATTCAGGTCAAAGAATTACTGGCATAGACCTTAAAGACACATTTATTCACAGCAAGTTATTTAGAACATATTTTTTAATGCAAGTGGACTTCCGTGAAATTTCCTTATGCTTAGATGTGTACAGATTACATGCACGTACATAGAACTGATTCGTATGTCTTTATTCAACTACCTTTCATTCCATTTCCCCCCCCCACAAAACTCCCGTATGCAAACTGCAAAGACTGTAAAGCCTCAGGCTATCATGATTACAAGAATGCACACATCTCTTCAATTACAGAATAATACATGGCTCAACATCCCAACATCACTTTTGGGTAAATCCATGAACACAGAGGTTTGGTGTGTTTTTTATTGTGGGGTTTTTTTGCCATAAAATGCAAACGAACAGCCTTCAATCTACCAGAAGTTTGAAACAGACTTAAGGCTTAACTTCAAGGCTTAACTTTTTGAAAGAGGCTGCAGATAGATCAATAGTTTATTTATTAAAATAGATCAACAGGCATAGAAGACATATTCATATAGTTTGCCTTTTCTGAGACAGTATAAAACGTACATCTCAAAAAGGTTTACTACTACTAAAATTAGTAGTTCCTTTTCCTAAAGCTCAGTGACTTGCAACCTTCAAATTTCATTTTGGGTCATGTGAAAGGAGCAAAAGGAAATTAAGAAGATTTCACAGAAACAGAGCTCTTTCTTCTTAGCCACTAGCAAACTGGGGTCAAATATGTTTTCTGGCTTTGTTTCATCTCTGAAGGAGACAAAAGTAATGCTTCTGTAATTTGACCATGTTCCTTTAGATTCTGACTTCATCCAAAAAAATCCCAAAAACATTTAAATGTTCAGATAAACATTTAAACAATGTATTAAACGATGTATTATTACTTTACACCATTTTACAGCTTCTTATAGGTGGAGAACCTTTTTGATCCCTTTTCTTTTGCACACAGATGGTCACATGCTTGCAGTACCATGAGCTTCAGATAAGATCAGGTTCATAAAATTATAATTGCCTCAAAATACATCAACTTTCTTCTATTACAGCAACCAGTTCAATCCTCTGACTCTTGCCAGAAACCCAGTTTTTTATTATTGCTGCTTTTTGCTCACTTCATGGGTACCCATTATGCCATGCTGTCAAAAGCTGAAGTGTTGTACTAAAAATCTTACAGCCCTTCATACTAAATGTGCCTTGATGGGGCTTTTACAACCTCTGAGCAGAAGATGGCAACTCCTAATTCAACAGCTTTGGATCTCACTAATTCTAGAGTCATATATCCCAGAACAGGCTGACCTCATTAATACAACTGACTTAACCAATTTGCCACAACCCAGGGAGTATAGCTACAAGAATTGGTTCATTGTTCCATTTAAATTAATTAATTGCTTTCAGATGCACTAATGCTTTGCCAACTGTTGTCTTTGTGCTCTTAAAATTTTAGAGTCCAAGTTATGTTCTTGTTACTGCTGTTTATGACTTAAAGTTTTCTGAGTTTCAAGATAGGAAACCATGTTTCATCTCATTTTTCTATAAAATGCAAGTGGAAGGTGCTACTGTTTCTTGAAATAAATTTATAAACCACAGAGATTATTTTAAATAAAAACCAAACATGTAGCCATACAAACTCAGTGTCATGCCTAGACCTATCATGTGCCATATATAAAACTGTAAGAAGAAGCAGCAGACTTCACTCTCGTCCTGATCAACACAGGGCCTGAACTCGAGAAAGTTTACAATGAAGTTGGTTAAGAGCATGGTGCTAATAACTCCAAGGTAGTGGCTTTGGTCCCCATATGGGCCATTCCCTTCAAAGTTAGACTCAACGACCCCCGTGGAGTCTCTTCCCTCCACATAATCTGTGTGATTCTGTGAATCGAGTCAACAAACACAGACAAGACCAGGGCCCAAATAACTTCAGGCAGATTTTTCAGATCTGAAACCCTTTCAGCAGTGACTTCCTTGGCTGTCCAAAATTATTTCACAACAAGATGTTCTGTACATCTGCACAACTCAGCATTTTAAGCAAACACCTCAAACATCTGAAAATCATCATGTTAGGGGCCACATTGCCTTTGCTCCTGACTGACACCAACCACATTTTTCCCAGGTGCCAAGAACAGCCACAGGTCACCTGGGTCTTTCTAGACAGGATGAGCAGAAGGATCTCAAAGGGAAAGGATTGACTCTCTTGTCCCCAAGTCACATCTCTTGAGGACCTTGTAAGAGGTGTCAGTTTTCCCCTGGCTTCACCTTGTCAGAAAATCTTATTTACATCAGCCTTAACAGGTGCTTAAACCCCATGACACTTATAAACCAAAAACACTGATAAATGTTTACAAGTAGTAGTACAGAATGGGAGGCTTTTTTTTTTCTCCCAACAAAATTGTTGCTCCATATATAAAAATGTACTTTTAGACAAGGCTTTTGTTTGCTTGGTTTTTGCTGTTATTTAATCTTCCTCCTACATCTGTTGGGTCTCACCACCTTTGATGAAAAAAAATACATCTTAACACAGGTATAACCACCCAGAATAAAATTACTATACCTGTGAAATTGTAACTACTTTGATAAAGATTGTACTAAGGGGTTTTTTTAACTCTCATTAGGCAGAAGCATGTTTCCACTTTTCTTCCCAGGTATTTCCACTTGATACTCCTTCTGTCCTTAAGATCAAAGGCAAGTATGTTGAACTGGTAGTGTAAGGTAGCAGAGCAAGGAACAAGGGGCGCAAACACGGGAGCCTCAGGCTGGACCTCAGGAGCAGCATCTCAGGGGACTGTCCTACAAGGCTGCAGGTTCCCAGGGTGCAACCCCCACCGCACCCAGCCCTGTGCAGCCACTGACCTCTCCTCCGCGTAGCCCAGTTACCCTTCTGGGCTATGATCTTGCTACCACATGCCTCCTATGACTTCATTTCTCAAAGTGAAACAACCTTGAGTTGTCAAGTTGTCATGTTGATGTTACACCCTGTGGTACACTCTTCCCCGAAGACACAAGTGAGATTGATTGCACTTGTGATTTGTTCATTTCCACAACCATCTGACCATTAATATCCCCCTCTCATCCATTTGCAACACCTGATAAGCACACAAAATTGATTATAATGTCCAATTCATCAGGTAAAATCTTCTGGGGTAGTTTTGTGGTTTTCTTTTTATTTTCTTTTCTTTTATACTGCATAGGGAAAATCACAACAAATGGGGTTTCAAAAATTAATTAGTTTAACAAGAGGTAGAAAAATGTCTAACTTCATCAGGGCTGCCTTGTGCCAGTGTAAGAAATTATGTGCTTCCATTAGTGCAGGTTCTAATTTACGTATCCGAAAGCACTGTATCTCAAAGTAGATTAAGATAGCTACATGTTTCAGCTTTAAGTGCTCATCAAGCCAAGAGATAACAGAACTGATGAATGGGACATTTCAGATCCTTAGAGAAATGAGCACTATTACATAAAAAGTGTGATTTGAATTTGTCTTTCTGCTTAGGCTGTGCCTTTCTAAAAGAATTTATAAATAGAAACAGAACTTTAAAAATCAAGAGCTGCCAGAGTGCTTTTTCCTTCATCATCTGATCATGAAGTATTGGATTTACACCAATCCATATATCTTGCATTGAAATAATCTGCATGTTTTAGTCACTCCTCCCCAAATCAATTTATTACTGAATAGCAAATGGTAAATGAAGTTATTATTTCAATCTGACAAAAGTAAGTCTCATGGTCATTATATTATAAAAATGGAGATAAACCAAAGTCCTTTAACCATTGAGAAGACTAAACATAAAATTACTCTGTGCTCCAAAGGATGGGTATGATATTCTGTTAGTTTTTAATAAAGTGGTTTCCACAGACTTAGATTTACAGGCTCAGAAATCAACTGCTGATGAGTGGTTTTCCCCTGCTGATGTGTCAGAAAAGACAGGGCCGCTGTAATTGCAAAACCAGACAGCAGTGGCTTTGTTAAGGCAAAGGCTGTATCATTAGAGGACATTAGAGAATACAAACATTCATTCAGCCCTGTACCATGTTCTGCAGATTCTGTTCACCCTTTTCTCTCAGCCTTCTCCAATGTGAGTCCTTCCCACAGCCTGCAGTTCTTCACAAGCTGCTCCAGCATGAGTCTCTCCGACAGGATGCAGTCCTTTGGAACAGGCTTCTTCAGCATAGGTCCCCTGAGGAGGTCACAAGTCCTGCCAGCCAACCTGCTCCAGCATGGGCTCCTGTCTCAATGAGGCCACAGGTCCTGCCCAGAAGCCTGGTCCAGCACAGGATTTCAAAAGGCTCACTGCCTCCTTTGGGCATCCGCCTGCTCCGGTGTGTGGTATTCCATAGGCCACAGGTACTTGCTCCACTGGACCTCCATGGGCTGCAGGGAGACAATCTGCTTCACCATGGTCTTCAACACAGGCAACTCCAGCACCAGGAGCACCTTCTCCCTCTCCTTCTGCACTGACCTTGGTGCCTGCAGGGTTGTTGCTCTCACATGTCCTCACTCCTCTCTTCTCTGGTTGCAACTGTTCAATGCAATTACTCTTTTTCCCCTCTTAACGACATTATTCCCACAGCACTACCACCAGGCCTGATGGGCTCAGCCTTGATCAGAGACAGGTCCCTCTTGGAGCCAGCTAGTATTGGCTCTGTCAGACACCATGGAAGCTTCTGGCAGCTTCTCACAGAAACCACTCCTGTAGCTCCCCTACTACCAAAGCTTTGCCACACAAACCCAAAGCAAGAGACAAGGAGAAACTGGTGTGAGTCCAGGGGAGCTCCAGGATGGTCAGGATACGAGCAGCAGCCCTGCGAGGAAAAGCTGGGGGAGCCAGACTTCTTTAGTTCAGGGAAGACATCACAAACAGCAAGAGACTCGTTCAAAATGGAAAAGTAAACAGAACTATGCCCATCATGTGAGGTCTGAACTGAATTCATATCGTTATGCTGAAATGCATATGGCAGGCACACCATGCGTAACTACCACATAATTACTCACAAATATTAATGTCTCAGCTCCTATTTCAGCTCAAAATGGATGGAAATTATCTACTATTTTAGACATGTCTGTCATAGGCAATTATAACAGTCTGTCAAGGCCAGTGCTTTCAGAGTTTATGAGAGGTTCTCACGTACAACTTGTAGAGGAAAACATATGCTACAACTGTTTCTCTGGATGATATATAACTGGTTTGTAGAACCTATTCTGCACAGTAGTAGCTTAAAACAACTCATTTGTATACTACAAATAGAAAAGATAAACACTTCTTCCATCTACACAAGATAATCTTACAGGTACAAACCAATCTGATCTCAGATAAACCCCAGGAGCAGTGACATATGTGTGCATTTATCCAGAATGCTGACCAAGTTCTGCCTGAAGTTTTAACTCTCACTGAGAAGATAAAAGAGATCTTTCAGAAAAAATTGCCCCCCCCAAAAAAAGCAAAAGCAAATAAAAACCGAACAGCATATCAAAAACCCAAACAAAACCCCCAAACTGACCAAAAGAACCCAAACAAAACCACGTATTCAAAAACTCCAAACCAATCAACCAAACAAGAAAAATCTCAACCCACCATAACCCCTCTCCTCTCCCCAAGAATAAACAAAACATCCCACACCACCAAAACCTTTCCTTTACAAATCCTTATTACTTTCATGGGTAAAAATAGTACAAGCTTAGTCTTTTGTGGTACTTGGCCATTTGGAATTTCAGGTCTGCCAAAAGTGAAAGATGTTTCAAGACCTCAAGATTAGAACTTGATTTCAGTTCCAAAAATAAGAAATTGGCTCAGGTTCAGAATAGATGTAATATAGATCCTTATCAATTCTGAACTAGTTTGCTCAACATTGAAATGAATTAATGTGACAGCTTTAGTTTATGATCATATTTTGTCTGAAAAACAGTCTATAAGTTTGTCTGGAGTTCTTCTAGAGATGGCACAGGATTTCTGAATTACAGAGGGTTTTACTTCATAATATGAAATTTTTAGGACCATACATACAAACAGGAACCTATGTCTTCAACCTAATAAACTCACTAACTTAGTGCTTACTAGAGCATCTAGATTTTACGAATGAAAGCAAATTATTTTCTTTCACTTAATTTATTTCAGCATAATTAAAAACCTCAAATAGTTACAAGCTATGACAGGGAATTATTTCCCTGGAAAACAATTGGGCTTCAAGTTTGAATGCTTCTCCATATAAATAGCTATGTATATGAAAAATTCCACTCAACCTAGAAGGGATATTTCCGAGATGTGTTCTTAGGTTGGGGGACATCAGCACTGCAGCAATTACTGGTAGGAAAAGGCAATATACTATTCAGCCCTACTGGAACTAACTAAAAGGATAAATAAAGGAAGAAGCAGTGCCTTAGACAGGAACATGACCCAAATTAAATCTTCCATGATAACTCAATGAAACTTTAATATTTCATTCTTACTGTTCCACCAAAACTAATTATTTTGTGTTTAGGAATTAGTCACAAATTACAGTGAAACAAATACAAATTAAATTTCCTCTTAGAGAGCTCAGTGTGGGTACTGTTGTGATTTTGTTGTGAACTTTATTTTTCAAATGTTTATTGTTAGCCCATTCATTTCAAATATCACTTTTAAAGCATCTGCCCTAAGCTGACATTTGTTTTAAATGTTTTGCTTTAAGTTAGCCTTTTTATTGCTTGCTCCCCAGACAGTATAATATCTTCCTCAGAACATTTATAAAGTTCTTGATTGAAGGCTGGGAGGAAAACTAACAGAGCAAAAGAGTAAAAAGTTTCTTTACTTTTTCGGGTTCATTTCTAAAGACTGTACAGTTGCAACCAGCTTTGGAAATGTTTACTCACAAAGGTCAGCAAAACCAGGTTTCAAATCCTTTATCACTCAGTGAATATTTCACATTTATACAAAAGAAAATAACCCTCTATTGCCTTTTTGAGATACCATAATTGTATCGGACATCCAACTTTCTTGTTATGCCCTAGAAACATGTTTGAAAATCAATTTTAGATACTTTACAAAACCTGCTATTTTTTTTTTTCATTTAGATGAACTGAATTCTCAAAATAGTTGCTTGGCAAAATATTCTTTCAATTTAGCTATAGCTTCAGAAATAATGGTTGTTTTATTCTGGGAAGGCTTGAGGCAGCATTCCAGGAATAAGAAAATTAGGTGCACATATTGGACGCTTGTTCAATTTTACTGCATTTACAAGCCTTTTCTTTTATCTTTACAATTATGGTAATCTGATGCAACAGTCTCATCAGATATTTATTCAAAGCACACTAAATTAGCTCAGTTTTCACAGAAGTCTAAAGTTTCAATCTCACTTACTAAAATGCATAGATGAAGACCCAGTAAACTGCCTTTGTTCTGAATTTTGGTACCTCTGCTGTGAATGTCACTGGAAGGAAAGGTGGTGACGCTGCAGCCTTCAGCCGACATCCTTCCCTCCTCAGTTTTACCTTCACCTTAACAAACCCAGCCCTAATTACATAGTAAGAAACTGCATGTGCTTACATGGGGGGAATGATGCTGTTGTCCCAGGCAGATTTATATGCAGGTCCAGTAATACTGACACACATGGCTCCTTCTAGGACTTGGGGTTGGTCTGCTGCCTCACAGCACAGACAGTGCCTTCACCCATTCTTTAGAACTGATTTTAAAAATAATACCACACTCTGTTGTGTTCCTTTACACCACGGTCAATTTGCAGGGAAGTAAAGGCTCAATGCTCCTTGAAACTGCTGAGAATAACAATGACTCAGGTTGCAAGGGACCTCGTCAAAGCAGCATCAGCCACACCAGGCTGCAGTAGGTTGCACAGGGCCAAGGGAGGGGATCCCACAACCTCTCTGAGCCTCTGCCCCTCTCTTTGGGTACCTTCACAGTGAAAAGCATTTTCCTGACCCCTGATCTGGATCTCCTTCACTGTAGCTCGTGTCTGTTGCCTCTCTTCCTTTTGTCATATAACTGTGAGAAGAGCCTGGCTCATTCTGTTCTGCACCTACCCATCAGGCACAGGAATTTCTCACCCATCTTTTAATCCAGCTCATATTTCACCCATCTCTCTGGATGGAAACTATGGAAAACAAGGTCAGAGGCCTTGTTAAGGTCACAGGCTTTGTTAAAGTCAGAGGCAGGCAACATCAGCTGCTTTCCCCTTACCTTCACAGCCAGCCAACTTATGAGAGAAAGCAACCCAGAAGGTCAGGTTCATCTTGCCCGTGGTAACTCCATGCTGGCTGTTCCAAATCACATCCTTGATCTTTGTTTTTGGAAACAGTTTCCAGGAGGATCTGCTGCATAACGTTCCTTAGATCCTCCTCCTTGTCCTTCTTGAGGGTGGGAGCAATGTTTGTGTTTTTCCTGTCATTGTGAGGCTCTTTGAAGATGAGAGTGAGTATCCTTGCAGTGACCCCTGTAAGCCTCAGCCCCAGCACTCGCTGCTGCAGCCTGCCAGGTCCCCTGGACTTTTGGATGTCTGGTTGGCCTAGGAGCTCTCAGTCTTGATCTTTCTCCACTGTAGGTAATCCTTGACTTCTCCAAACTCTGCCTCTTAGCTCAGAGGCTGAGCTAAGGGCAGAATTGAACAGCAAAAGACAGGAAAATACAGAAAAAGCTGAGGTAAACAAGCAATCAGTACAAGCCCTGGAGTGGGCTCACATTTTTCTTAGCCTTTCTTTCGCTGAAGTGTATATGCAGAAATTGTACTTTGGTCCCTGCATCCTTCACAGTTTCAACTTGAGCTAAATTGTGGCTTTCCTACACCCCTTCTTCATTCATGCAATTCTGAACAATCTGTTTGTGTTCCTCCTGGTAGCCCACAGCTTCTACCCGCTTTGGTACATGTGGTTTGGTGTGTGAGCTCTGCTTGTCCTGACCTCCTGCTACAAGTGCTTGATGTCCTGCAGGTTGGAAAGGACTATCCTTGTGCTCCGACCCCCTCTGCCCTGCAGGGCAGCCTCCCATGAGATCCTGCAATGCTCAAATCTGCTCTCCTAGATCTTTTAAGTATTTACTGGATTTTACAGAATTCTTTACATTAAACTACTGCAGCACTAATTAACCAAAACATTGTTTATCATGAAAACCCTAAACATTTACAAATAGATTAACTACACTACCCAAGTGTTTATGCTGCACATATTACACTGCTTTGTCTTTCTCAGAGCCTCATAAACCAGGAATCTGTATTTGTTAGTGAAATAGCAAGCAGTAAAGTCTCAAGCAATGACTGCAAAAGGACAGATCTATGAAAAGAAAAACTGAGAAAAAAACAAGATTATCCTGAGACTGCTATTTTTGTACTAACAGTGTGGACATGTAGGTTCATTCTAAACCTTTGACTATTTAATTTCATATCAAATTAATTATATGAGACTGTGCCAAAGTCATTAGGGAAGCTAGATCCTAAAATCAAGATGAAAAACATGTTTTTCTGGGAAGAAAAGCCAAACCTTTAAGCCATTCTAACCTCTACAAACTAGTCAATACTTTTATTGTTTTTTCTTTGATCAATCTCCAGCGACTGGTATCAAATTACAAAATTTTGTTTCTATAGACATTAAATTGCGCTGTATAAGGATTTCCTGCAACTTGACTGGAAGTGCAGAGGAAAATAATTTATATACTGGCTTTTTCTCTTACACTGTAATTTTTATATGTATCACACAAGCAGATAGAGTTTATACTAAATACAGCCACAGAAAATAGTATTTTATAAAGGATGTAAAAGAGGCAGAAGACTTGTCACCACCTTCTTGTTAGCCATGTGTTTTTTTAAAGATAAACATGTGTTTGGGATCACTTCCGGACAGAGGTTGCAGGTGGTAACCAAAGTACTCACAGACAGTGAAGAGTAAAATGGGAACACTGTGGCACTTCATGCTTCCTTGGGCAATTTTCTTGTTATCAGTATCACCTGTTGGTACTATTATTAATCAAAATAAGTTGTGCATCTGGAAAGTTTATCTGAGTAATTTAATTTTTTATTTTTGTTTCAAAGTTCTGTACCTAGATAGAATCACAGTACGTAAACTGATGATGTGCTGAACCTTAGTGTTTTTGAAAATTAAGGGTCCCTTTTCAGTACTTCCTGCATCTGTTGTAAAGGGAAGTTCTGGAGGATTCAGTGCTGAATCTTTCAGATAGATTTTACATGGTTTACTTTGAGTTGTACAGAAATACAGTTGGAGCCCTGTAATCTTCCTATCACACCCAGCTGGAAGTTGCCTGATACATCAATTTAATGCAGTTGGAGCCTGCTGCTTACAGCCCATCCCTATATCCATCTATCAGTTGTATGTCCAGATCAATGAGAAAGCCATTAGTCTGCTGTGAAAAAAAAAGTGATAAAATAATTGTAATAGGCACCTGATGACTAAAACACGCTGATCTACCCTAATGGAAATGCCAGCTTTACAAGAGAACTTCAGTACATAACAAAATGCTGTGGATGACACATAATATCTTACTAAGTATGCTGGACACAGCTGTTACATGAACAGAAAAACCATACAACACTGTCGATTTTCTAAAGAAATATCCAGGGGGAAAGAAACATAAGAGACATAAAACCCTTGCTTTTTCAATAAAAAAGTCAAGTCTCATTGAAAGTCTACCATTAGCTAATGTTTAAATTGATGTCTTTAATATCCAAAATATTATTAAAATTGTTTAATATTAGATTGAACCTTAATATCTAATTTCACTCAATGTAACCTGAAAGCACTATTAAAAATAATTAAGCTGAAGAAGAAGAAAATATCTCAGATAATCTGCACATCTGAGCAAAGAACTCCATGAGTCATAGGGGAGAATGACAAAAGCACAAAAGATTGGGATGGAAATTGAGCCCAAATTGAAAGCAGCTTCAGAATCAGAGGACAGAGAAAGAATTACAAGGAGAGCAAAGTCAGGGGATATGCATGAAGGATCAGTTTGCTTTTCTGTCCATGAGCTAGAGCAAGCAGGTAATGAAAAATGATTTACAGACATGATAACTAACAGGCTAATTACTATGTATAACAGGTTAATCACCCAAACACACAGTAACAGGTTAATCTCATAAAGCATCACAGAATTAGCCAAATAAGGAACTAAAGCTATATTTATCCCTATTCAACCTAGGGTTTCTATGGAGTCAGTTTATTTTGCACTTCCTGGGTATTAAACTGTTAGTTAATGTGCATGTTTTCTTCGTGTTGCCCTGCAGGGCTTATATAAATATTGCATTCATTAACTCACATGTACTCTTTTGGTGTCATGATTTATCCATTACAGAACTAAACAATATCAGCCAGTGTATTAACGACTTCAGTTCCTTCTGTAATGCAAAAAATCTCAAAACACAGACCTGTCAGATGCTAGCATTGTCAAGTATTTTGAATATAGAAAGAGAAAAAGGAGCACTTTTTCTGACTAGCTTCTGTAAGTTTGTGTCAGTTGTGTGTTAGTTGTATATGTCTTACCCAGTACCTGTGAACTGGTTGTTTTAAATGCTGTTGCTTCTTTAAGTTGCTCTCTCTGAATCCTCTGTTGATCTCATTTTCTCAATGCAGGCAGAGTGTTTGAGTGGTAAAATTTTTTTCCTCTCCTTACAAATCAGCTTTTGTGCACACCAGACCAATTTCTATTGTACTTTCTAATGCAACCTTTTTTCTTCCCACAGTTTAAAAGGGTAAGCAAGGTTACAGAATTACTTAATCATCACACCTAATTGCCCGTCCATGCCTTGCCTTTATGTAGGAAAATTCATTAACTATTCTGTACTGAGCCAGGTGCATCAATGCAGGGCTTTGCCTTCTGTCTGCCTCTGGGCTAGTGGTGATAACAGCTGGGCCTATTTACCTTAGAAGCAAAGTCTACACCAAGATGGAACTGAAATCATGTGTGTAACATGGGTGCTGCTGCTGTGTGGTCATAGCACAGCACCGTCCCTTATCACAGACCACAATCACCTTTGCTGTTATTAGTATGACAGCAGAGGTGCCACTGGTGCTACAGGCTTCATGTGCTGACACGACTTACATGACGAATGGTCTCTTAAATATCCTCGTGTCCTTCCTGTCTGTGATTCAAGTGGACAACCCCAAAAAGGAATTTCAAGCAAGATCAATAATCTTATGCCATAAACAAGGGGTTTTGTACAGAGGAGGCCTCATGTCATCTGACAAATTAAAGTCAACTTGAGCACAGCAAATGACATGTGCCCCCTTGACAGCGCTACCCAAAACAGCTTAGACAATAAGACTTTGATTCTGTGTTGCTGGAGGATTTAGAAGTGTTCATTAAAGAGCAGAGAGGTGTTCACAGAGCATCAGAGCCTCCAGCATCTACTAAATAGAACTAATCAAACAGTTGGGTTTCCAATAAAAGAACATCTAACAAAGTGGCAGCTGGATGTTTGTGTTCCCAGCTACCACTGCAAGGAAAAGGTTTATTTCTAAACATCTTTGACACATGGAAAGAAAAAATGCATTATTTATAATGATACTCGTGTGACAACAAAATAAAAATTGGGGAAAAAAATCTCTTGGTTAATATTTAAGCATCCAGATACAGATGGAAAAAAGCAACAAATTATGAATAATCAAATCATCACAAATCAAAGAACTTTTATATAAGGTACATAGAATTTTATATTTGGAAAATTTAGGCTAAAGGAGCGAGAATACCATTGGAACACAAGTAAACAACAGTACTTTATCACATAAGGCCTCCCGTAATCTCATATAAAAGCAAAGTGAGAATTTTTAATATTTACTCATTCTTTCATGAAAACTATTCTGCTGCCTGTAAATTAACTATCTGAAGGATCTACATAATTCATGATTTGATAAATGTTTTACTTTTTTTCTGCTTATATTAACAGTTCTTACACAATTAAAGTGAAGCTGTATAATTTGCTATGCATTTTGGCTCTATCATAACTGTAAGTTAAAAAGAAAGTCCTTCTAGGCAGGCTCTGTTCTCTGCAGGTGCTCCAAAGGCAAACCTCCAAGGAGTGGCATTGACACGGTCTCAGATGCAGCATCTTCAACCACAGGGTCACTGACAGTGACTGACTACCTGGTTGTTTTTGGGGGTTAGGTGGTGTGGGAGGTGTTTTTACATAATAAAAGGGACTGACCAAGTACTTTCATATAATAGAGGCTAAGTCCCTAAATGCTCCGAATGAGCTTATATTCTTCAGCCACAAACGGTCTATTGGTACTAAAACTACTTAAATTCCTCAGAATCACAGGTATCTTAAAATATTGACTTTACCACAGGACACTGCACCAGCCAAGTGAAATCCTGCTCAAGCCTCAAGTCCGTTTCCATGCAAGCTACTACAAACATTCAGGGGAAAGGGATACCCCACCTCACTGCCAGCACAGGACAACCTCATCTCACAAAGGCAGGACAGATAAAGAGAAAACAGAGTTTCTACAATTCCAGTTCACATCAGTTCCTGCTCTCACTCACCAGACTACAGTTTTCCTAAATACAAACTTCATATCTAATTATTTACATAAGACAAGCTACACACGTATATATGTGTAAAGAACATGTGTGTGCAAGCGATATATATATATATACACACACACAGATATATATAAAAGTGTGACGTTATCTCAACTCTTCAGATAATAACCACTTGTACCCCCCCAAGCATAACTAGAAATGGTTCAAAATCTGTAATACATGTCAATTTTTAGGTCACTGGACAACAGCCCATACAGACCAGAAGGAGTTGAAAATTAATGCTACTGCTGAAGAAAAAGAAATACAAATAAATCCAATAAATTAAGAAATGATAATGCTATGAAGACACACAATAGCCTATTAGGCAACATTTCTTACCAGATTTTATTCATTTGTTCATATTTGACTGAACATTTTCATTTCCTCAAATACACAATATGCAAAACCAAAATCAAATAGTTTCTCATTTGAAAAAAAAAAAACCCAAGACCTGTTTATATGTTGGTTTTTTGAAAGCAGCATTCACTTACATGCTAAATGGAATTAATGCTAGCTTGTATAGAAATCATTATCACTCATTCCCTGTTGCAAGGGAGGGGCATTTATAATAAGAACTACCAGCCTTAGCTGGTAGAATGTAGAGGTACATGCAATAGTTGTAAATTACTGGTTTGAGGCTGCATTTTTTTTCTTCTTGTCTCAAGCAGCTATTGAAAGACTGTGCTTGGAAAACAACCATCTGTTACTAAATTTACTGTTTGGTTTTCTTCTGCTTTGGGGGTTTTGTTCAATTGTTTGTTGGTTTTTTTAAGGGGTACTCATGGTGCCTAGAATAACTTTCAACCTACAGTTAAATACTTACCTCTCTGCTCATGAGCTTCCAAGTAGTTCTTTGAAGACAGAGGCACTGAAAAATATGCCTTTTAAATGCTTCATCTGTAATCACCTAGTGAAACATTTTGCTTTCCCTACATAGCCACAGCGCATGAGAATACACAGACCCATTTTCCCCAGCTGCTGTTCTCAAGCCATATCTCCCTCTCTCCCTCTCTTTGTCCCTCATTTTTCTCCCTCTTATACACTACTGATGTTTTGGTTTTACCAGAGTTTAGAAGCTAAGCAGAAACTTCTCAGGGAAAGCCATTTGGCCTGACTCATCCTGGCCCAGGCAGTTTTCTGCCAGCCAGTGGCAGTGCTCCTGCAGCTACTCCCAGGAGAGAGGCAGTAAGCTCCTGGAATTAGTCCTGGTGGCACCTCTTGCACCTGACCACTGTCCTGATGGAAGTACTGAAACCAGGTGGGATCCATCTCTCCCTCTGGTGTTAGCACACCTGTGTCTTTTCTGTACTGTGTGGCAGTGCTCCCTCTCCTCCCTACTGGGCAGGGGTGACCTGAGCTCCACCGGATGCCTCTTGAGCCCTGCCTCTTTTACAGATGTAATGAGCTCCTGGAACACTGGGCCACCGAACTGAGAGGAACTCATGTCCAGAAAGAATGGCAATACTCCCCTGAGACAAGATATTGGCATAAGTCCTCCCTCATAGGCACAGTGTAGCTCAGACACCAAAATACAAACCAGCTAAATCAAGGCACCAAAGCCCCCCACTCTCCCCCCTCAGCATCCAGCCACTGCAGCAGGCGCAGTAGCCAAACACGCCAGGTGAATGTGGAGCTGCAGCACTGTCACAGTCACCTGCATCCCAGACAGAGAAGATGGTGGGAAAGGGCAGAAATCAGGCAGTTGCTGCTTACAGGCTGAGTATTAAAATAAAAATCAACCTCTCACTGCTAGCACTATTAGAGCAGTGTTCATGATCTCTGTAGGGTGCCATTTTCATCTCTTCTTTGATGTAAGAAAGGTGAAAGGGATGGTGCATTAGAAACAAGAATGAAAAGGGCAGGTTTGAAATCATTAAGTAAACTCCCTGTCTCTTAAAAAGGAAATTATTTGAATTTATTCAGTTGCTCATCTCATCTGGACATATTAAAGTATCTAGGAAGAGAAAGAACTTGTGTGTTTCAGCCTCACTTCACTTCCAGATATACACCTACTATTTCAGTAGCCTTCAGGTTTCACCAACTGCAGTAGTTTAATTAACCATTACATCTTTTACAGGGTGTAATTGGTCTCACAGCTAGTTCATTAAAGCCACAGCAGAATCATTCTGACAGTATAGCCATGATTAAGTTCATACAGAGCATGAGCAGTTCAGCTTCCTGCAGATTAAGTTGGTGAATATTTTCTGAACAGAGGAGATGAAATGGTACCAGCCATCTAATCCCTGTCAAGGGTGTACCCAGAAAAATATGCTAAAGAGAGATGACCAGGAGCAGGTAGACAGTCTCCAACCTCATTACTCCCTATTCTGCTCAACATATGTCAAGCATTTGCACTAGGAAAACTGACATGTTAGCTTACCATTGGTCTACCCTGGAAGCCTGATATTTATAATGTAATCATTCTATATCTGGCCCCTGGAGGAGCAGCAGTTAAAGGAAGATGAGTTATTAAAGAGAAACTCTCCATTTGGTGGCATTTTGTAGGTGGAAGTCTTCTGAGACACTCCTATTACCTGAAATATTCACTAAATACTTTTACTTGGCTGGGACTTTGCGTAATCTGAAATATGACAATTTTTTCTCTGCCTTACAAGGCTGAAATTCACAGACTTTGCAAAAGTGTAGGCTTCTGCATGGATCTCAATATTCGCAGATGCAGATTTTCTAGAAGCATGTTTTGCCTATGGCTCAAAAAATAACCCTCGGCCATCTCTCTACCACTCTTACCTTTTTCTTTGCTATACTTTCAACTTTTCTCCACCTTCCCTCACCTCTCCATCTTCTGTCTTCTTTGTCCCATTTTTCCTGTTTAACTCACTTATCATTAGGAGAAATTTCCAGTTCTCTTCTCCAACAAGAACTAATTTTCAGGAATGACCTCCACTGGCCTTTGCAGTCAGTGAACCTGTTTCTCAATTACTTTTTCCTTAGCACTGACAGACAGAGCTCAAGGAAATTCACTTTCTTGAGGTATATCAGCAAGGTCTTCCCAAGGCAAACACAATCCCCTGCTGCCTGCTCTCCAGGCACATACACACCTGTTCTGCCAATTCCCTCAGCTAAATGCAACTTGTATAGCCCCACTGACTACCTGAGCCACTAAACTAACTACAAAGCCAGTTAAAAGAAAAAAAAGGTCTTAAAACCAAGCTACTAAGCCTAGAAAGATCTATTTATCACTCTGTTAGCAGGCCCAGGTTGTAGTGCATCTGGAGCTTGGTCAGAGTAAACAAATTTGCACTCACAGTACTGACAAAGGGAGCTTGTATCTGCCTGCAAAAGACAACACATGAAGACAATGAGGTTATTGATAGTAACCATGCTGGAGCTCAAAAGGGGCCTCAAAATCCTATAGGGAACTGAAAGGCTTGATGGCATATTGATAGTTTTTTTCCCAAGTTTGTCCCAAACAATATTTGCTTTTAGCAGTGTCTTCAGCAGCAGAGGCTTATGTCCAGAGAAATTTCTGACCTTTAACAAAGGCTGCTGCATAACCACATTCCTATCTTTTCTCCAAAAATAAAACAATTTTTAAAAAAACTCTCTCGATTAGTCTTGATAAAAGTGAATAACCTGTCAGCTTCAATATCACACAATACTTGCACTAAGATTTAAATCACTTCTAGGAACTTGGTGAGCTCTTTCTGTGTTAATGTGGCTCAACTCTGTGCAGTTTTACAGCTGAAACTTTGCTGAGGTGACACTCTCATTGCCAAGAACATATTTTGGACAACTATTTTTAAAACAGAAGGGCTTCCCACACACATACTGCAAAAGATGCACAAAGGGCTCTGTTAACACCTTCAAGCATCTTGAATGCTTAAATAATTTTTGAACACATTTTGACTGTTGTATCAAAGTATCATTACAACCCTCCAAACATAAAAGGCATAAAAATTATTTGGATAATTGAGTGCATGAACAAAAAATGGTTGCTGAGTTGGATGCTGAACAGGTTACAGCTGAGAGTAATGCTTCTGTTGTGTAGGTTTTACAGAGTCCATGAGCCTAACTGCCTCAACACAAGGATTTCTTCTAAAAAAAATTATGCACTCAACTCAAAGCTCAGGGCACACACTGTTTTCATATACTCAGGAGTTTTGCTGATTCAAGTATCACCATGAACTCTGAGCAGCAGTGAGTAAACTTTGTTCTCCAAGGTCTGTTTAAGGCAGTATACAGCATCAAAACAAATTCTAGAAGGAAAGCAAACAATAGTGCTGTTAACTCTACTGGTCCTTAAGCTCTCAGAAATCAGTGAAATGATTTGCTAGTCTTTTTCTTAAATTAAATGCCCAATCATTAGAATAAGTACTAGTCTTAGTAACCTTACTAATAGAACAAGGCTGTCTATTATAGTAACAAGAAGGGGGGCTTTTAATTGTTAATAAAATATTTCTTAATTACTAATAAAACTCTGTTAATACTTGAAACATGTATGCTAGGATGCTAAAATAAGCTGAAAGATTCATGAATTAAGTCTATGTCCAAAACAGACAACCCCCACACCTCTTCATGGTAATCTTTCACTTACCATTGGGATGTGGGAGAAACAGTGAACTTAAAGAAAGATGCACAGGACACAGTAGCAAATGAATACACATCTTCTGAAGCTGAAGGAAACTTATTTTGAAAAGCCATTCTTCTACAATGAGTTATAGCAGTAATAATTTTTAAAAAAGCATTGTGTAATACATGTAATGATGAAAAATATCAATATAAGAGACTTGTCACATTTGCCTGTGTGTGAATGAATGTAGTTCAAAACATAATGACTTGGTTACACCTTAAAAGGTGGAGGGAGCCTTAGGCTGATGTGCACACAGGCAATGGAAGAGGCCAGGAAGACAACTGGGCTCTTAATCCAAGACCCATACCTCAAGCATAACTTTCTGAAAATAACATCTCTGTATCCTTTTAGGAATTGCAACATTCAGTAGGAAATATGATAATTCAGATTTTCTGTCATCATAAACCCTTCCATTCTCTCCTCAAAAAAAAAAAAAAAAATACAGCCACTAAAATGTGTAGTTTCTAATCACTCCAATCAGTTAGCTACAGGACACAATTTCTTGATGAAAAATTATTGTCAAGTACCAGTTACCAAAGCATGTCTCAAAGATGAACTCTTTAATTTTATTAAAACTAGAAGTGTTTGTACGCACAGCTGAAGAGGAGGTGCAAGGCACTGCTCACTGTGTATGCAGTGAATGCAAGAGAAGAAATCCACCTTAAAGGGATGGAAACCAAGGAAATACACATTTATAAAGGGAAGACACTTGAGAAATGTACCCATGGAGAGATCACAAAAAAATGTTGGCCAAGAACATGTAGAAATCACAGTCATCAAACAACATATAGATTGACAAAGTCAATGAATGGATGAAGCCAAGCAAAGTCAATCTGAAAATTAAGAATGAGAGGTTTTGTAGTGACAGGTAGCAGTGTGCCAGCTGGGTGAGCTGAAAGACTGAGGCAAGCTTTCAGATACAGAGGGCGTATTTGTTTAGAAAGGGTGATTAACCAGTGCAACCTGACTGCCAAGAGCAGCAATGCACACTGAAGTTGTTGCTGCCTTCCTGGGTGTCTTTTTGAGAGCAAGGCTTTAGCCAAACAGAAGTTACCGGGATCAACGGTGGGTACCTATGTAAAATGTAATGATCTGCTTTCTACAGGAGGTCAGACAGAATGATCTAATGGTCCTCCCCGGTCTTAAATTCTGTGACTCACACAGGAAGAGGCTGACAGAGCACAGGAAAAGAACACAGTGCTGCCGTGAGCCCCTTCTTGCACACATAATTCAGATCTGTGTGCCTCATCTCACTAGGAAAAAGAAGAGTGTATTACAGAACACCAGTTCAGCACCAGGCACTCACTGCAAATGTTGGTGGGGGACACTGAAGATTCAAGGCAAAGATTCCAGAACTTACTGAAATTGCTGGAGACTTCCCTGCAAGTGTAACCTGTGGAAAGGCTTTAATTTAGTTAAGAAAATGAATAAATGTAACTGTGAAACTTCTCTCCACATATAGAGGGCGTCACTGGAAACTAAGAGAGAGAAGATGTCTGTCAATAGTACTTTGGTAACACAGAGAACCCAGACCAGCAAATATTCGGTAACTGTTCTGATTTCTCCACAATCATATCATCTCACTTGCACTCACAATTTAAGGACAAGATAGCAGTATTTTTCTTCACAAATTATATACATTTAGCCTATTTTTTTGGCAGTCAACCACAGCTCAGATAAATCTGATCTTCCCTCCCAGAAGAGCTATATTTAGTTTTTTTCTAAGCATGTTATACAATACCAGTACAACTCAATTATTTAGACAGACCTGGAATACATGGCCTTTGTGAAAGATCTCATTCATGCTTAAGACAAAAAACATCTTCTACAGCTCAATCCAGTCTTCTTCTCTTTTCTAGCATCTTTCAAAGATTTTTACCTATTTTTGGCATTAAACGTATAGGCTTTTCCCATAAAATATTGCAAAAGAATAACTACCCATGCTAGAAAGACAACTGTCCTGAGGTTCTCAGGACATTTAGACTCAACAAATATTACAGAGGCCCGTTGTGAGCTATGTATAGCTAGAAAAATCAAATTTCATCTGCCACTCTGTCAGGCTGCATTCCAAAGTAATCTTATCACTGCAGCGAATACCAAGATATTTATCTTTCCTGGCCAGGTTAACCTTGTGTTCCCTCATTATCATGACTGCCATAAACACATTCAATTCTGTTTCTGCATGTGCAAATTGTGCCAATCTGAAGGGAAAGTGAGTTTAAAGGGAGTTGCTTTTATTTACTTTTAACTTAAAGGCAACAGCAGAAATTAAGAAGTATATTGCATTGGAGATTTATTACTAGATATGTGATGATAGCTTTCCAGTTAATTTTTTAGCCTCAAACTAAATTGAAATCATTACAAGGCTACCACATTTAAACTGTTCCAGGCAGGAAATGGCTCGAGAGTACTATGATTATAGTTGGTTGGCAGTATCTGTCTCTGTCTGTTTGTGAATCTGTGGTGTGCACATACACACAAGTTTTGATGAACTTTCCAGAGCACTTTCTTGGGATTCCCCCCACACATCCCATTTCTTTTGAACACATGACAAATCCTTAGGATCCAGCATGTTTTGTGAGTCTGCTGACCTGGCAACTTCACCATCCCCCTGTGCAACATAGCTAAACAGTTTGCAGTCCCAGATTTGGCTCATTTGGAGTTGGCATGGCTCTCTTCACTGCACGCTGTAGTTGTGCCCTAAAGCAGTGGAAAACATGATCAGCCAGGGATCTTTCCTACCAGACATACTGCCATTCCCATTGCAGATTATTAGCACCATTCCTCCTAGCATCTGCTCTCCTCCTGCTTTGAGTAGGAGAAGACAAATAGCACTTTTGTCCCTGCTTTCAGTGACAACAACCACGCAAAATGCAAGGCTCAGGAAAACTCGGGGGAGAGAGAGAAAAAAAAAACCAGGAAAAGAACATGACTCTGCCTGGGGATGCTGAAGACTTCTGTGTACATGTCAAAGGCCAATCATCATTAAAACCTTGAACAGTTCCTCATCAAAAGCCAGAGTACGATGTGTGGAGCTCTTAAAAAGATTGAAAGCTTTTGTTTAGAGGGTTGAGCATATTCTTTAGTTCAGAGGAGGCAGAAGTTGGAGCAAAAGCCAGACTGCAAAACCCTTATGTTTTGATTGTCTTTATCTTGTACGAACTTGGCATCTCTCACTGCATTGGTTTAGAAAAATGAAGGTGAAGAGAATAGATTTTACCTAAACTTAGTAGAGATGAGCTACATTTTGTGGTGTTAGTGCAACCCAAGCACAGGCAAAAGCTGAACAAATTATTAAGGCTCTGGCCAGTTTGTATTCACAGGGTCAGCAAAGGCATATAGAGTAGGCAAAAGAAGCAACAGATTTTCCAAATCTTGTTCCTCTCCCTCTTTAGCTCAATACTCTGAAGGGAAAGAAGAAGATAAAGAAACAGACAGAATTCACCCATGACTGCAAATCTTCAGAGTCCTTCAGAGATAAGATTCAGACATAATATGAAATACAAATATCTCAATAGAAGAGGAAATACGTGTATATATACATAAGAATTTACATATCAGTGTTTCCTTATTTCAGTTTCTGCAGACTTCCAAAATCTCCATAAAAGTCTCTACATCCCTGGAAGTGTTTAAGGCCAGATTGTGTTGGGCTTTGAACCACCTTACCTAGTAGAAGATGTCTCTGTCCACGACAGAGCAGTTGGAACTAGAAGACTTTTAAGGTCACTTCCAATCCAAAGCATTCTATGATTCTATAAAAGAGAAATTTCTGCTCTTCTAGCGAGTTTAGAGGAGCTTCAAGGGACTTCACCAGACAGCAGGGAGAATAAATTGGAGGCTGTAAATCCACGCTCTTATGAAGATATTGAGACAGTCTAACTTGCAGAGTTCTGGGGCTTCATCACTGGAAAAGCAAAATCTGATTAAAAAGCATCACAGGTGAAGTGGATAGAGTCACCTTTGGCTTCCGCTGCAGCAATGACAAAATATGGCAAAGTGAAGCAAAACCCCAGTGCCACAAGCCTCATTAGCATAATTAAAAGGAGATTAAGCTGAGAGAATATGCCACAAAGCCCCACAGGTTCCCCAACTGTAGTAAAAATATCTACATAGAAGTAGACAAGATATACTTCAAATGTGGAAAAAAAAACCCAAAAAAACAAAAAACCCCAAGGTCTTAGGGAATCTAAAGCCACTAAAAGCTTCTTTCTCTTTTTAAAAACTGCTCTTGGTAATTTGACAGTTGTATTGGTTCTAACGGAGGTAGAGTTCAGCAGCCCTGCCAGTGCTGTGCTTCAGTTGATAACACAGCGGTGTTTTGGCTACAGCTGAGCAGCACTGTCCCTCTAACATTCTCCCCCATCAAGGGTCAGGGAGTGGGCAAGACCTTGGGAGGGAAAACAAGCAGGCCTGCTGACCCGAAGGAACCAAAGGGATCTTCCATACCATATGACGTCAGCTCAGATATAAAAGCTGAGAGAGAGAGGAGGAGGGGGGGCACTCTGTAATGTCTGCCTTCCCACGGAACCACTACACGTGCTGAGGCCCTGCTTCCCGGGACGTGCCTGAACATCGCTTGCTGATGGGAAGTAGAGATTGACTTTCCTCCTTTTGCTTAGGTATGCACAGACCCTGCTTTTGCTTTCACTTTTCTATTGTTTCAATTAAAACTGCCTTATCTCAACCCACTGATTCATCTTGTCCTTTCCCCTGTCCCTCTGGGGAAGGGAGCTATAGGGCAGTTTGGTGGGCACGTGGCACCTAGCCAGAGTTAAACCATCACAACCATTTATAATCAAATAACTACTTCTATGTGTGACAACATGCAGGACAGCTCAAAATAAAGCCACATATTAGTAACGGGCCAAAGAATGTGTTCAGTTAGAGCTGTCTTTGCTGGAGAGAGTCCTCTTAGAGGGTAATTCTAGCCAGAATGTCAGCAACTGCAACGAGGGCAAATTACTAATTTTCCACAATTATATTAATAACAAAGTGGGTAAGCTGTAAAGACTGGTCAATTTTACACAGCAGTAAATGCTACCACAGCTATTGAGTGTGGCTGGGAGGTGACCAAGACCACATCCACTGCTTATTTTTCAATTTAAGCATATCTGACAGAAGAGTCAATATGGTACACACAGTTCAAAGTGGCAGCAACATACCTGTCCTGTTTGCTTTGCATGGTTTGAATCTAATCTTGCACAACTTCAGGTAGAATGACAGTGGCATGCAAAACAGATTGATGTGATGCATGAAATAGGTATGTCACTTTAGTTTTTATCTGAGAGCTTCAACAGCCAAACAATTTCTTTTATATCTCTGGAGAATGATATGCATTAAATTTAACATAAGTATTAATTACTGGCACCTTCAATCTTGAATATCGCCTACAGGCATCATAAAATACAGCATAAAAAACTAATAAAAAATAAGTCAAAATGCACAGAAGATGTAGCAAATATTAAAAAGTAAACATAAGAGGTGAAAAAATAATAATATGAAAGACAAAAATAAGACACATCTCTTAAAAAAATGTTAAGTATTGATTAATAAAATGAAAAGATAGTTATACCAAAATAAATAAAACTGATTTAATTTATAAATTTTATAAAGACCATGGGAACATTAAATAACTATGTTAAACAAGCACAAGAAAGGGAGGGTTCCTGAGGTTAAGAATGGTTCTCCTTTTTGTAGGAACTGTTTTTCAATTTCTCTGGATATGTTCTTGTTCTAATAATTTTGGAGAACTGATTAAGGAAGAAACAGCTTTGCCCTATCATTGTCACCGTAATGTTAGTTCACAGGGAAAAGTCAAGGCATTCCACCACCATTGCCCAAAAATCCTCGAGACAGAAGATACAGTAAGAGAACTTAGTAGTTCTATCATGAAATTAGGTCACAGCTAAGCAAGATTCAGCTTGGGATGAAACTTGGGATGGGGCTCTTCCCCTGTAAACCCCAATCTCTTCTACATTTGCAAACAGACCTGGTCAGAGAGCACAGACTCACAGTGATGTACTTGGTGAGCTTCAGACACATGCAAGAGATGCAAGGCTGCTTCGTATGGTGCTGTGGCATTGTCAGCAATCATATGCATGCGTTGCAGTGTGATGAAGCATCTCCCTGCCTGGGCAGGGTTTCCTGCCAATGTCCTTTTTCAGTTCAACTCCCCACATATATGCATGCTGTGTTTCTCAACACTATAAAGTCTGAATTCCAAGGACTGTTCCCCTGAAGAACATGTAATGTTCAGTGTTCAGAAACACAGAATAAAATACTTGAGTAGGCAAAAGGAAACAATAAATTTTCTTAATTATTTTATTCAAGTTTTTTCTCTCTCCTCCTATCCATTCTCCTGAGGGGAAAAAGCTCAATGTCTCTCATGCTGTTTACTTTCCAGGGTTAACAACATTTACTTTAATATTAAACTTCAAGCTTGATCTTAAATGACTGTAGATTGTATTACAAAGGAGCAAATGTTTGAGGGCTCAAATAATTTTTTTCTCTGAATGCACGCACCGTGAGAGCACCATGCTGTGAATCACTTGAAATGCATGAAGAAAAACAAACATTTTCTAAATATACACAAAAATGTGTTATTTGGTGTGTTCTTTACACACAAGTAACTTTTCTTTCCCTCTGTACTCTTAAGGGACTCATTCTTCAACCAGTGGTTACAGAAAGAAATTAAAGCTGTTTAATTTTAGGTGTGTCTACTGACCCCTTACTTCTCCTGCCAGGAAAAAAAGTATCTCACTGCTTCATACCTGTTGTGGCTTAATCAAAAAGGCCCTGAAAGCCCTACTTTATTCCTGAAATAGTAGTAGTATTAATATTAGAAATCAAAATCACAACCTGAAGGCAATACAGTATCAAAAAACTTGAAAGAACAAGCCAAAATTTAGGAAACCACAGTAATGGAAGAATGTAATTAATGGAATTAATCCTGCTTCATGTATAAATGAGCTTTCTCTTACTCAGTTTCAAGTTCTGTAATAACTCCCCACATATCTCTTACATTGTTCTGAGCAATGGAGCTCATTACTTACTACAAGGAATTGGACTATTCCAGTTTACTTACAAGCATTACCAGCGAGACAAATTACTTACAGGTGCAAAGCAACATGCCAGAATGTACAAAGGAACATCACAGATCTAATCTAAAAATGCATCAGCAATGAAGATTAACATTTTATTCCAGTAATGGATTTGGGTAATTTCATTTATTTGGTTACAAGGAGAGAAAGTACTGCCAGGTTTCCACAAATACATTTTGACTGATCTCCAGAAGGAACAGATGAAGACATGAACCTGGTCCTTTCTATCTGCTTGATACCTCCCCCCCAGCTCTATTTCACTAAAGGTAGGAAAGATATCCGAGAAAAGCCAGATTTCCATGGGTGTCTCCACGGAACCCTAACATTCACCTTGATGTTTAACCCTTTTCTCTAACTTACACATAAAGACAGAAATTCCCCTTACAAATTTTGACATGTGGGCCAAAACCACTCTTTACATGCTACACAATCCAAAGATTAGCGGACAAATAAAAATAAATAATAAAAACTTGTTTGACCCTAACAAAAGAATTGTAAAACTCCTTTACATTTCCTTTGTCTTGAGTTATGCTTCCCTTCAAAGGTCTACAACCTCAATAATTACAATAAGGCTTTTCCCATTTTTCTGTGAAATCTTGGAAGAGGACCTCCTGTGGTTTTCCATGCAGAAAACAGCCTGGTGCTATCAGATTGTCAGTGTCTGAAGATCAGAGGATCAACAGTGGGAAACAAAGCTTTTTAATTCATTCACAGAACTGAAATCAGTAATGAATATTATAATGTGGTCCCAAGGCAATGCTCCCTGCATTTATTTATTTATTTATAAATAAGTTTTTCTGGAGATATCATCAACCCAAGTCTTCAATTTGGTGGTCCAAAGTGTCTCCTGAACACCTCCAGACAGACTCCATCCCCCTTGCATTCACTCTTCAAGCTTACAACATGCCTTTAACAGACAACACTTTTACTGAACAACTGCATTGATTTAAGCTTGAATCATTTTAGCAATGGTGAAAAAGGAGTCCAACCTCCAGAATATAACCTGTTATGGTAGACAGCTTCCAACATTCTGCAAATGACATCCTGCTCTTCTCCCATCTGACAGCAGCCCCATATGACATTCCTTGACACCTTCTCAACTTGAAGATGCAACGTATTTTTCCTTCACTATCTCAGAGTGATGAAACAACTCAAATGCTGTAATAGGTTTTTTTCCCCCAAAAACTCTGTTATGGACAACAGATATAATCTGTACAACCAGTGTGTTGTGAAATGCCACAGACACACATTTGAACAGCACTTTTTTTAAGGACAAAAATATTTCTTGTGATTGTTTTTATCGTGTATCTTTTTAAATAAACTTTTCCTTTTTTTTTTTTTTTAATCTTTTTGAATTAACAGCCTGTCACAGCCACCTCACCATATCTCTTCCAGTTTTCATAAGTTAAATGCTAGGAAACATCCTAGGAATTGGTTAAACTCGAGATTTGATCATATGTTACGAGTGTAGCCAAGGAAAATGTTGATACATGCAGTCCCTCTCTAATACACAAAAACATTAGCTAAGCAAGCCACTCTTGATGTTGCTGAAATATAATTCCTCATGCCCCTAATCTTAGCTCCAATGTACACAACCTACAGCAGCTTTAAACTAGCAATAATGCCCTTGCATGATGTATTTTCACCTGTCTTTTTAGGGCATGTTTGGGATAAGTACCTCTGGAGTGACTCACTGCCTCAAACAGGGAGAAGTTTAATTTTACAAACTTTCTCGTTTTGCCAAGTATGAGCTGTGGTCCACACCCACCCATTCTAATATCCGTTATCCCTAAAAACGATCAACTTTGAGTCATTATGTCTTGTCAATTTGGAAAGCTCAGGTGGAATAATCCTGTTTAGCCTTGCTGGCATGGGCCAGCATCCAGCCATGACAAGACAGAAGGAGAAAATAGGATGCAAAATCTTGGGTCAACACACAGACAGGTCATTTACCAGTTACTGCCATGGAAAAACAGACTCAGCTTGGGGAAAAATAATTTAAATTATTGACAGTTAATGTAGATTGGGATAGAGAAAAACTAAGACAAAATGATTGAAATAATACCTGCCCCCATTTCCCTTCTTTCCCCAGGTTTTACTTCACTCCCAATTCCTTCCCCATCACTCCCACTCTTTGGGACACAGCATGATGGGCAACGGGGACAGCACTCAGTCTGTAACAGTTCCTTTCTGCTGCTCCATCTGCTGCTTCACTTTTCCCCTGATCCAGCTTGGATCCTCCCACAGGCTGCAGCCCTTCAGAAACCATCCACTGTTGTGTGGGCCCTACACAGGCTGCAGCTTCTTTTAGGGAAGACATCTGCTCTGACATGGGGTCCTCCATGGACTGCCTTATGGATATTTGCTCCAGCACAATCTTCTCCACAGGCTGCAGAGGAATCTCTGCTTCAGTACCTGGAGCACCTCCTCCCATCATTCTCTGATGTTGGTCTTCTCCTTGCTGGTTCACACAGTTTTCTCAGTTGCTGTAGGGCAGTGCTTTTCCCTTTCTTATACAGGTTTTTCCCAACGCACCACCATTTTGGCTGTGAGGCTCAGCTGTTCCCTGCAGAGGACCCATTGGAAATGGCTGGAACCAGCTGTGTCAGGCAGAGGACAGCCCCTGATCTTTTCTCATGGATGCCAGCCCTGCAGCCTGTTCCCCTGGAGCCCATAAACCCTGCCACCTATACCAAATAAAGTCATTTAGGAAAGAGGCATCACCGCTCCCAAAACTCTCTGCACTGTTCTCGCTCTGTGTCTCCATCCAGGGGAGTGCTGATGTGGGTGAGGCCAGTGCTTCCCAGTCCTGTACCTTTGTTGGGGGCACAATTGCTTTTCCAGTCTTGTCAATGCAGCTCTGTCTGGCACTATCAATATGAGTTTATTTTTTCTTTAAACTAACTTGAGAGAGCTGGGACCAAATAAAGTCCCAGAGAACAAAATAAACCTGATGATTTCAGCACTGATACACCTCTCAGTAGTTTCATTGTGATTTCTCATATTTCTACAACTCCTGGGGCAAGGTGTTAAACCAGAAAACTAGGCTGCAACACAAACCAAATACCTTGTGTTTTCTCTCCTGAATTATAATAATGCTTACAACTATTCTGAGGTGGTTGTTCACTCAGGCAAAAAACTATTATCTCCTGTCCTGGCAGAAAACAAGAAGTTGCATGAAGCAACAATAGAATAAGTTTGTCCTCCAAACTGACACCTTTGTGTTTCCCACATCTAATTGTCTGGCTCTTATTATCTGTCTTTCAGTGCAGATGTTTCCTCTCACTGTCTCTCAGTTTCAGTGTTTCTGTGGAAGTGAAGGGTGTGCTGGATTCCCAATGACATATCTATCTGTGGCCCATACACAAACTGCACTGACTAATAAGGGTATCTCTGTTTCCATGGCATCTCAGAATCATCAATGGGTGGTTCATCTCTGTCATTCAGTGTAAAATCCTTAAATTGTTTGCAAATACCAAGAAGGCCACAAAATGCAATTCCCTTTCTGCTTAAGGCATTTACAGATTCACAGTTGGCCAAGGTTTGCAGTCATCATTCTGTGCCTGGTTTGCAGGATACAAAGCAGACCCTTCACATTAATTACATATTGTTCCCTAGAGCAAAGAAGTCACTCTTCTCTACACTTTCTGACATGCCACATACACTGATGTCACAAAATAGATAATAAAGCATTCACATTAAATAATAATAAATTAATAAATGTTCTGCTCCCTAGGCTTAGGCAGATTTATGAAACTTTATGATACATGTAGCCCGACCAAGCTGCTTGGGCTGCTGCTTATTTGGTGGATCAGCCAGGTCATGCAGAATCTCAGAGTAAATATCAGATTCACTAAGGACTCATTAAGGAAAAATTCATTTGCTTGTTGCCAGAGGTATAACCCTAATTGGTACTCTTCAGCAGTATACCATTTCCCTACTGTTACAGGCCCTTTATTGTCTGCACTAACACTTTGGCTAAGGCTGATGATTCAAAGTCACATTTAGGCCCACACAGTTCAACAAACATTGCCTGAAAGAAAAGTGTGGGATTAGGTATTATGACAGACAATGAAGTATTACTACTTAAAGCATTTTTCACTTGCTAAAAGAACTTAACAGGAATTAAAGCACACGCTCTTTGAAGGAAGCAAGCTATATTTGACTTTTTGCACTCTGAGGGCATATGATGGTGGTGGTTTTACTTGCCATATGGAGCCAAGGTAAGTCATGAATTTTCAGCTTTTGCTTCCTCATTACATCCTTAAATGGATGTATGGAGCCTGAGAGTCTCCTCATTACTGTTGCTCTATTAGGATTTTTTTGTTCCTGGTTCAGGTAGCAGCATAAGTGATTGCTTACCTAATCCTCATTACTTCTGAAGTTTTGAAAAATAGCACAACCTGGGAATAAATACATTCATTACTGGGATTTACCAACATCTGTGACAGGCCTTTTGTTCTTGATTGCTGCAGAAATATCTGAAGAGATGCATGCATGTGAAGATTTAATCACAACGGGCTGGCAATTTATTTTGCTGTTTTTGAAATCTTTTGCTAAGTACCAAAGTCATTCATAAGACAAAAATCCCTTGTGCCTTTCAGTAGTCCAAAACAAAGCCACTAAGAAATGAGAAGTCAATAATTTTACTATTAGCTTGAGAGTCATCACAGTACTGAACCATAAACATCTTAAAGCTCTTAATTACCTTAACTTCAATCTTCAATCACTGAATATTTCAGTGGCACCAAAACTATTTCACCAAAGCATCTGGCTTAAAAGATTCTTTCCATTATGATTCAGAAAAATATAAATACAATATATTCCATGTACATGAAGTTCTTTAATACCTTTACTTTTCTGCCTTGTTATCAAACCTGATTTGGTCACAATTCAGGGCCTGTAATCATTACTAAAGACAAGACAACAGGTTGCATATTTCACTATTTGCAGTCCTTACCAACAGTGAAGAAAAACCAGCCTGGGTCTGTAAAGTGAAAAGTCTTTTTTTTTTTTTTTCCCTCAACTTACAGAGGCATTCCCATTATAAATTATATTGTGTAGTAAGAGGAAATAAAGATGTGTTAAATATGAGCATAGTGTGGGAATATTTAAATGATTTTTGTTACAAAAAAAGATAAAATTACAAACCTCTTCCCAGTATCTGTGCTTTACTTGTTGCAAAAGCAAATGTGGCCTGCATAATGGCTATAAAAAAATAACAAGCTGATCATAAAAAGAAAGTCTACAGAAAACAGCATGTGGTGGTTTTATTTAGTGTGTCTTTTTAGTTTCAGGGAAAGAGATCAATATAAGTGATCAGAAGTGAATGCTAAAAGAAGCTGACCCCATAAAGAAATTCTGCATGCTCTTTATTCGTAATCAACAGGACACAAAAAGAGGTGAAGGTGAGACTAGATATAGATTAAGAAAGCATAAGTTTCAGGTAGCTTAAATATTTTCAAATTTTGCTTTAACTTTTTCTGCTTTTCAGCTTTCCCCAGTTGTGGCAAGTCTTAGGCAGGAGGGAAAGGACTGGAAGAAAAAAATAAGAAAGAAAAAAAAAAAGAGTCTGTGTCAGCATTGGTGGAAACCAAATGTATGTCCTTGACCATTTCAGTATCTTGAGTTTCTGTATCATCAGGCAAGTCAGAGTACTGGTTGTGCTATGTGCAGTATCTTTAGGGATATGTAAATGAAAGAAACACCTTGTAAAGAACAGTGTTGTAATGTAAAACACTAAGCTGGGTAACTTGAGGATTCTAATGATAAAAGCTGTGTGACTAATCTTGATTTACTTTTCTGATTTTCCTTTTTTAACACTAAGATCTCTTCTAAAGATAACCAAAACCAAAGAAACTGCAGTGCAGATAGAGGTTCCTGATTTTTGTAAACAGGTGCATTTTGCATCCTTATTCTAATGCACAGATACTCAGACCATAAAGAAAAATTTAAAAAGAAAAGATGCAAGCAACACTATTATTACTTCCATTCTTCCATTTCTGGTAAAGCACTGTTTTCCCTTCTTTCACCTTTCCATTTCAGCTTTCCCTCTTTCATGACTGCATCACTGGGTCTATCACATCCAGAACATTTCTGCAAGGAACAGCTACTGTGTTCATAACCTCAGTTCTGCAGTGAATCTCTTGGACATTTTGGAGCCACTGGCACAGAGCAGAGCAGAAGCAAGACCACATGTACCTTGCAGTTTACTTTTTAAGTTCATAGAATAGTTTGAATTGTAAGGGACCTTTTAAAGGTCATCTGTTCCAATCTCCCTGCAGTATCTTCAACCAGACCAGGTCACTCAGAGCCTCATCCAACTTTATCTTGAATGTTTGCAGGGATGGGATATCCACCACTTTTCTGGAAAACCTGTTCCTGTGTTTTATCACCCTCACTGTAAAAACTTGTTCTTATATTCAATCAAAATGTTCCCTCCTTCATTTTAAAACCAGTCCCACTTGTCTGTCACTTACATAGCCTTGTAAAATGTCCCTCTCCAGCCTTCTTGTAAACCCTTTTTAGGTACTGGAAGGCTTCTATATGGCCTCCCCAGAGCCTTCTCTTCTCCAGGCTGAGCAACCCCAATCCTCTCAGCCTGTCCTTGTAGGAGAGGTGCTCCAACCCAGTGATGACCTTCATAGCCCTCCTCTGGACCTGCTCCCACAGGCCCACATATTTTTTGTATTGGTGGACCTAGACCTTGACCCAGCATGCCAGGTGGGACCTCACAAGGGCAGAGTAGAGTGGGAGAATCCCCTATCTCAGTGTGCTGCCCACCCTGCTTTGGATGCAGCCCAGGACACATTTGGCTTTCTGGTCTGCAAGGGCACTTGACCAGCTCATGTCCAGCCTCTCAACCAACAGCACCCCCAAGTCCTTCTGGGCAGGGCTGATCTGGATCTGTTCATCCCCCAGCCTGGACTGATACTGGGGATTGCCTCGATTCAGGTGCAGGACCTCTCATTTGGCTTTCCTGAACCACACCAGGTTCCTGTGGGCCCACTTTTCAAGTTAGTCTGATGCCAAAATGGAGCTTTGCTTTTTCATTATGCTACTCTAATTCCCTATGTAGAAAACTCCGTAGTTTTCCACTGCCAGTGTTTATAAAACCAGTAGATGATAGGAGACCCATAGCCTAGTTTACCCCTGCTGCCCTAGCCATAACAGGGGCATGTTTTCCCCCATGTTGCCCCTGCCATCCTCAGCAAAAGAACACTGTGTCTCCTTTGACACTAGAAATACGAAAGTAATACAAGACCCAATGACCATTTTACACATAACTGTACCCCTCTCTAACTGGGAGATTTCTGACAACTATATGGAATCGTCAAACTCACTATAAGTGTGGGAACACACTCACAGGGGGTGGTTTTTGGGAGACATCTCTCTCGGGAACATCTTGGGGACTACTTGGAACAGCCATCAGATCAGGGGGGCCTGCCCTTCCCCCTCTCCGGCATGTTATGAACTCATGCAACTAAAAGGTACCTGCTTTCCTCCTTCCCTATAATCTTGTGTCTCCAGTTTTCTGTCTTCTGCCAGCCTGGAAAAAGGCAACAAGTCCACATCCCTCTTGATGGTATCACATGCTTCAGTCATATCAACTGCACCGCTCATATTGGTGCCATCACCAAGGAGTTAGGCTATATCCACCTACTGTAACATGCAGTGGAGCAGGAAGGTGAAGGTTTTTTGTTATGTCCAATTCAAAACCCAGTAATATTCTGCTCTGATTTTTCAGAGTGAGAAAGTGAAGCAAGCAACATCAACCTTCAGAAAATTCTCATACATTTCTCTGGATGTCTTTCTGAACAAAGGACAGCACCTGGGTAGCATCTGGATAGTTCAGATAGATTGTCTTTCCCTGCCCTTTACTGCTTTGAGCATTATGCAGAGTTAACACAGTACTTAGCAGCAACCAGCAGCTCCTGGAAATCTCAGCATTTCCTATAGTCGTTAAAGTATATGATTTCAGGGACAAGTGGTTTAATATTCTGTGAAAAAAAAACCCAAAAACCAAAAAACAACAACCTCTGTAATGGGTGGAAAGAAAGAATACCCTGTAGCATTTATTATCAAATATGCTAGCTATTTTACTTCTGTTACACAGTATGAATAAATAAATTAAAAAATTGCAGAGTTTGAACTCTGGCTTTTAAAGGACAAAAATATTTCCTTCTTTGCTAATAGACTTCATTTATTAATACATTTTGTGTCAATGTTATATGTCTTTGTATAATGCATTCTGGCCTCACATAACCAAATGCTCAGTAATATCCCCTGGACAATTTGACTTCCATATGTGTTTTTCCTTATGCTTTGCTTTCAAGGTGATTACCATTCATTCATCAAATGACTGTCTCATGGAACACCCAAAGACCCTTCAGTCCTCATCTTATGTGCTATTTCCCCTCCTCCTGCCCTTCTCCTCATTCGAGTGGGTTTTAAAAAGGACAGATTTGACTGATAGAAAAGAAGGAGTACATCTCCTTTTTCTTCTGGCTCAGCTTCTCATGACCCTTGCCCAAGATGGTCAGACACTTCCCCACACTGGGGGTATTTCTCAAGTAACTATATTTTCAACTTTGTTCAGGAAGAACAATAAGCTAGAGTGAAGCAGCAAGTGACAAGCAACAGAAAGCCAAGAGCTGCCATATTGCACATCTTCCTCTCATCAGAAAGAAAATTCAGGGCATGTCAGGATGAGCTCATTCAAAGCAAGTCCTGGGGTGCTAGTGGACAAAATTGTACAGAAGCAGATATGGAAGTACTGACACCATAACTCGTTTCAAATCCTTGTTTCTAGTTAAGACTATCCAATAAAATAATAATAATAATAATAATAATAATAATAATAATAATAGCCTAACCTCAATAAAATATTGAATTATTTGTAAAACTAATAAACTTTGTCTCCACCAAGCTGATCTCTTCCCATGCTTGTGCTGTTGAGCACCAACTGCACAGATCATAACCAAAGAGGTCTCTTAAGGCTGACAAGGCAGCACTGCTTCTTGCAAGGCTCCTCCAAAAAGCAACAGGTCCGTGCACAATTTGGTTTTGTGTAGAACAGGACTATTCTAACCCTCATGTCAGTACTAAAATTTTAAATTTCTATGAATAACATTCAAAAAGGTCAATCTCCAGTCTTCTAAACTTAGCTACTCATGGAGTGTTAGACAGCTGTTTTTTCCCTCCTGTGCAAAGTTTTCTCACTGACTTGAGCATCTCCCTACACTACTTCCCTTTTGCTCCTGAAATAACAAGACATTGACTGAACTTGCAAGTGCTTCACTTAGCAGAGGTTGATGGGAATTATCATTGTTCTGCCAGACTGATCCAGCTAATATCCTTGATCTCTGATTTTGCCCGTCATCTCACACTTCTTACTTGTTTCCTGGTTTTGCCTCTTCAGTTCATGTTCCTAACTATCAACATACACCCTGATTTCTATTTCTTCCTTGCTGCTTTAATCTCTGTACCATACCTGAGGCACATATCTGTAAATCTGAGTGGAAGTGAGTGTATTTTTCTTGTGTTGTCACACTGCCTAGGACTAGAGATTGCTTATCCTTTGACTAGGATTAATAACCAGAATCTTGTGAAGGAGCACATACAACCAGATTCCACTTCAGTCAGTAAATAACCCTCCACAGTTTTACTAATTATGTCTGGCCAACATGTGACTGACAACTCTCTGTGCCCTTGCACACATTTTAGAACACACACCCAAGAAGAGATTTGAAAGCATGTATCCTGTATCTAATTATAAAGTGAAAGATGTCAGCTTTATAAATTACTTCAGGAAGACAGAACGGAAGGAAGATTTAAATGTAAGAATGAGAGAAAATCTATGTGCATCAGGCAAAGGATGTACAGATACACAACTGGATATCTGCATATATCTGTAGTAGAAACATCTGCTGGTTCTTATTGCTGCTTCTTTCGTCTATTTCCATTCATTTGCTTCCCAGCCCTCTTTATTGAATGTAGATGCTCTTATTATTATTTTTCATATCTGATTACAAGATTCTAAGATAATAAAAGGAAAGGAAAATGAAGATATGGTTTATTCCACCAGATCTAGTCTTTCACGACTAAGTTTCAACTCAATTCTTAACATTTTAAATTCATATCTTCAATAAGAAGCATTATATACAGGGGCTTGCTCATTAGACAGGCCTGTATTACTGGAGCTCTCTTTCTAATCAACAGCTGGCTCCACCTAGTGTCCTATTAATTCATCAGCAAAAGAGAAAGCTAAAACCAAATACTAGGGAGAAAATAGAAACAAACTATAAAATCACTTGTCAGCTGGATGATGGCCACAGACAGCATGTTGTTACAATTATTGGCGTCACAAGGAAAAGACCATTTTAAGTAACTACTGTGGAATAATTGCCAGCCAGCACTCTGGAGACAACAAGAGACTTAAGCAGCTTCAGGAGTAAAAATATAATATATGAAATATAAAGCACTTTTACTGCTACCCTGAAAAGGGGACTGGCACTTAAGCTGTTTATAGGGGTTATTTTCTCTATGGTTTCATCGTGATCAACCATGACAAATTATTGTTAAATTTAACTGAACTTTTATGAAATAGAATAACATTTTATTTTACTGTCATCAAAACTGTAGAACTATTTTTAGCTATTCATGCCTCACAGTGATCCTCTCTGTTAATGAGTACATCTCCCCTCCCGGCAGTTAGAAAATAATTTTAAATGCCTCTCATAGGTAATCAAAATAGGGAAATGCTCAAAATAGCTAACACTAGCTATTAGTTTTACTGATCTTTGCATTCAAACTTTCTAAAGGCTGGTTCACTGCTGTGTATCTAGAAACATCTATCTTTCTAAAACTGTTACAGCTTTACTCAGAAACATTTAGTGTTTAATAGCCTGATCCCTGTTGACAAGACAACATAGAGTACACATAAAAATAATTTAAGATAAAGTCAGAAAAGTGAATATCCAGTGTGACAAGAGATTTCTTGATCATCACCTTGGAAAAAATTATAGACTTCATGAAGAATGGAGTTTACACAGAAGAAAGCATTTTGTAAAGCAAGATAATCCAAGCAATTTAACATAATCATAGCCTGTGAGCCATCAAACAGTGTTTGAGTGGTTGTTGAACCTTCAAATAGGAAAAAAGAGAATGCCTTACATTTAGAAAGCACTTTTACTTCTTAGATCGAAGACAATCCACTCTGATAGAGCTGATGTCTGTTTTAAAGCTGTTCATATCACCTCTTTGGAGCTGCTTAGCAGTTTCACCCTAGTGGTGATAAAATATATTTCAATATGTACAGTGTACACTTAATGACTGTTCATCATGACAGAGAGGGAGGATATATGTTGTGGGGAGAGAGGGGGACAGGAGGAAGGAACATAAAGTAAGACAATGCCTACACCAAAGCAAAGATGTGTAAATTTTCTCAAACTCTCACAATAGTCAGTTGAAAGTTATGCTTGTGACCCATCTAAAGTATTCACAGCTCAATTCAATTATTGTATGAAAACCTCACAGTGCAGCACAGAACATGAATTTAATAAAATGCACACAGAAATGCTCTCTGATGTTTCAAAAATAAGAGAATACTCAAGTTCTCAACAGTTAAGCACTTACTGTCATTTCTCATTAACAGCTTTCAAAATCCTGTCTGAAACAAGTTGATACAGAGAAATTAAGAACAGTAATCAAGCGAGAAATGATAGACCAGCTGGGTAGGCATCAAGTTGGCAAAACGTGAATACAGTTCAATAGCTGAAACAGATGCTGGAGTTGTTGAGAAACCCTGCAGGAGATATTGATGTATTTTCTTTATATAATACTGAACAACCAGATAAATGTCAAGAGCTAAAAACTGATGAGGAATAAAACCTGTCATAAAAACTAACTGTAAAGCAGAGACATGCAATAATATCTTTTCATTATACCAAAGCAATCAGTACATGCATCTTCAATTCCTTGGGATTCCTCAATATGCCAATATATCAATCAGAGCTTGCTAGTGAATCAGAGGGAGCTTTTCCCCGTCTTGTTTCACGTTTGTTTCTATCTACCTGAGGCTTCACAGACTTAGAAAATACTTTATTCTTCAGTCTCACCCTAACACAACACTCTCTTTCAAGCAAGCAATTCCCCGAGCTTGGAGACGAGCAGGAAAGAAAGAGTAACACAAGCGTAAATGAAACTGCAAAATCCATTTTGCACGAGGAATTTTGTTTTCAGAGTTTCGAGACCTCAGCAACAAATCCTCTGCCATCAGCGACAGCTCATTCTAGCATATGCTTTGTCATGGTCAGTTTCTAATTACATTCATAATGATGCAATAGCTTTGATAATCCTACCTTCCATGCCAGCAGCTTTTCTTGTCACTCCATCATGCCAATAAGTTGGCTGCCGTAACAAATCAAGATAGTGCAAAACAGCATCTTTCCCCTGCATCTGTCATCTTCCTGAAAGCATTCTATTACTGCCGACTGCTGGGAACCAGAAAGTCTATTTGAATTCCAGCAGCTCCCCTTTCGCATGATTCAAGTTAGGTTAGGTGGGCATGCCTAACATGATTCTCTCCATCATTTATTATGCAGCTGCTACACCGTCGGTGTGGTAACCACTCTGACTTTATCTGATACGTCAGTCTTGCAAACCTCTACCTCCGTGCAAGCCCACAAGCCACAGAAGCATCTTGCATTTAATGAGCATTCTCCCTGACTAAAGAGAGTGCATCTGCAAATCTGTTTCAAATCCTGCTGCTTGTATTGTCCTCTAAGGCTGATGCAAATGTTTGAAGATTTTTTTTTTTTTTTATTCTTGCGGTTTTTTTCTCTTCAGAAAGCTCTTCATGCACGCTTGAATTATTCACGCTTCAGCTAAACATTTGCTGATTTGTGTCCAACCAAACAGCACCTTCCCGTTGAAACTCTCTGCTCGAAAGCTACTTCTGAATAACAGTGCTGTGCGTTCAGGCTCTCAACTCTGTTTCATTTTGAACATGGCTTTTCTAGCTACACCTCAACAAATACATTTACTTCTTTTCATGCAATGACTGGATGTTTAATGAGGGAGCTGTACATTTTTAAGCAATTTAGCTAAGCCTATCTGTAGCTGACACTTTCTTTTTGTGTTTTATATATTTCAACAGTAAGTGGATAGCTCCGTTAGAGCATCTTGATATTCTTAAAGTGGTAAGAACACCACCATAAGCTGCTTTTTGCCAGCCTGTGGAGTACAATCTCAAATGACAGAGTTTGCTTAACTGCTTCTGAGTATCGTGAATTAAAGGGATAGGGTTGTTATGTTGTCTTTCTATTTATATTTTCTGTTGAGTGGGGGAAAAACACACTTGCGTCAGTGATTTCAAAAGAATATTAATAGAAATTGACATCTACACATCAATCATCCTCCAAGTCAAATTAGCTGCGTCTCCTCCCACCACTTCTGCCTGCAGTTCAGAGTCAAGGCATTTCATCCTTAATGTATCTGGTTGCTCATAAGCTGAATAAACATCCCCAACCCCACACTGCAAAGTTTTAATACCTGTGAGAGAAAAAATGGACAATTTAACAGAGGCAACAGCCTGGCTAAAACCTGATAGGTGAGTGCAGTAGTGAGGGAGAGCAAGGACTGTCACTGGAGTAATACCTCCTTCCTCAGCCTTTGCACAAAGGACAAGAGAGGAAAGGGAAAGGGAAAGGCACAGAGTACCCCAGGAAAAGCTTTCCCTTGCAGCAGCTGCCAGCTCGGCATCACTCACCACTTCTCATATTCCAGACTCAAAAGACTCATAGGGTTTTACTTAAGCCTCACTTCTTTACTCAGATTATACGTGCTGAACTTCTCAGTGGTTTGCAATAGCCCCCACCCTGATACTCCCTTCCTCCGCCACAATTTCCTAACTAAGTTCCTCAAGCTCTTGGCTATGAAAAAGAAGCTTGAAAACATGAGCTGATGGGAGCTCCAAGTCACAGAAAGTAAAGGGGGGGGGAACAAAAAAAACAAAAGCCAAAAACCAAACCTAAGCAAAAAAAAAACCAAACCACCAAACAAACAGAAAAATTGCAAACCTAAAAAAACTAAACCCCAGAAACAAACCAAGGAAAAAGGTAAGAGGGTTTTGTATTCTGGAAAAAAAAAAAAAAAAAAGAAATAAAAAATCAGAACATCTCATATCTTCCTCCAGGCCTCCCACAGGGGTGTTATCAGTGGGTGCCACTGCTGGGCACATCCCTCTTTGTTCCCTGCATAGCACTAAGCACATTCCCTGGACAGAGGGGCAGGCTGGGGCCAGGGTTACTGAATGTGAGAGAGCTCCCAGCCCTTCTGGGAGGGACCTGACTCCCTGCTCTCACCCACATCCAAATGGCACAGCTGACACCTGAATGAGCTAACGTGGCACTACTTCTATATGTGATACTGTATTTATTCCTAGCATGCTGCCAGAAAATGCCTTTTTAGAGATTTCATGTAAATAAAGTAGAATTACTACATCTGTTCCTCTGTCTGTAGCAGCACATATCAACAAGCTAATTTTGCATTCAAGGCAACAGAGACAGTCCTATCATATAGTGGCAAAGTGTTCAACTATAAAGCGCCTATCTGAAAATACTGTCAGCTTCTTTTTGTTCACAGTTCAAGTCATTTCTGAAGTGAAACAAACCAGGCAATGAATGAGGTCTGACTCTGAAGTCACCATCAGTTCCAACTACATAAAAGGATATGCTTAATATTTCACACTTCTAGCTCCATTACAATTTTTAAACCATAGGCATAGCAACAAAGAACTTACATGGTATTTCACTAAAGATGAGTCTGAGCTCATAGCTCATATAGCTTGTTGTTGCAGGGAAGACCTGAAGTACCCAAAAAATTAACATAGGCTTAATTTCTAATTCTGTGAATTTTAAGATGTGCAAGATTATAGAAGAAAATATCCAGGAAAACATTCCATATGTTAGTAATTATTAAAAGAGAATGGAAGCATCTACTATGGCATAGATATACTTTAGCTGAATCCTATCACACTCAAGTATGTTAGAGGGAAGTATAAAAGGGGAAAACAGACAAAAGGGGAGGAAAAGAGGGAAATATGAAAATATTTCCAGAGAAATAAGCATGGCATTACAAGGAGGACCCACTGACTTTCATTATTCAGTATCACTGCCCTGTAACACAGCATACAGTGGATGAGATACAGTTTAGCCATGCAGACTATTCCCAGTCAGATCAGGTCTATGGGAAGTAGCCATTTTTATTCTGGGGGAAAAAAATCCAAAATATTTTTAATTACTTGCTTTTGGAGTAGAAAGAAAATTAAATATACCAGTGTTTGCATCTTTTGTGTGCACTAGCTTGTGTAGAAAAACAACCCAGAGACAAATGGAGAATCTGGGAGGAGAAACCAATATCAGTCATTCTGTCCAGATACTAATAGGCCAGATTAATAGCTGGCTTTTGTCTCTAGATTTTTCTGCATTTTTCTGCAAAAACAACAGCCGTGGTTTCTGCACATTGTAAGTGGATTCAGCATCTGCATAGATATAATTATAGTAACCCACCCATATGGAATAAATTGCTTTAGAGAGAAAGCTCCATGGGTAGTGCTCCCAGAATCTACCATAACATAAATACGTAATTTTTTGTCTTACACAGAACTGTCCTCAGTCTTAAAAAATCAGAAATAAATGACAAGTGGAAAAACAGTCATCAAGTGGTATACTGCTTTTTACAGTACTGAAAACTCAGTAGGCAAAGAAACTCCAGTTTATTTGGGTGACAACTCTGTTCCCATTCCATATACAGCTTATGGCAAAGTCATGTCTATTTTTTTTAATTGTTTCACTGCTACTAGAGTGACTGATTGGTGTATTCAGGGTGTTTGAGTTTGATTGTGGTGCTGTGTGCAAATTATAGTGATAACTAAGACACCTTGTAGAATCTCTTATTGCTGCCATTTCTTTTTTCCTTTTTGTTTTCCTCTTTGGAAGTATAAGTGGCTCTGACTAAGAAAGAGTAAATAATGGATAACTGAAAAAATAGGAAGCTAGCAGATTGGCCTTGACCTTCAGCTCTACATGGTGCTCTACATAATGCACTCTCTCCAGTATGCAGAAATGAATGCTGATTTTGCTTAGCAAAAATTGTTCATCTGTTTTGCTAATATATCTGCTGAAGAAAGCCAATTTCTCTACCCTTTTTCTCTGCCTCCCATTACATTTAGGTACTTCATCCCTCTCCCAGTGAGCAACTAATTCAATTGATCAATCATGCAAGAAAATACCTTAATGATATACTGTACATGCTTAGATTAATAAACATCTTCAATAAAAGCACTGGAAAGTTTGTTTGGATAACACAGACAGGAATTGTTAGTTATTTCTTACTGTTGATCATTCGATATTAACTACTTCTCAATTACAGGATTTCTGATGTATGACTATAAAAGCAATTTGCCCGTAAAGAGTCACATAGTTAGATACATCAGTACTTTCATTTTAATGGCAATATTTCAATGGTTTAGAAAGGATAACTTCTGACAATTATGGCAAATGTAGCTTTGACTGCTCAAGATTAAAAAAAAAATACTACAGATGGGTGTATGAAAAACTGAAAATGAAAAATGCATAAAATTTATGTCTCTATAAACTAAAAGCCCAGTGCAGCCATCCTCTCCACACAGATGCTTAAAAGCCCTGAGACTCCAATGGAAAGTTTCAAAGGCCTAGTCATCCAGACAGGACCACTGTCTTGACCAGAGAGCATTTTCAGATGTGTACGTCTGAAGTCATCCAGCCAGGCAACTGACAGACATCCCAGGAGCTGAAACTTTCAGGGGTTTAAAAAATTTTGCTTACCTGCATCATAGTTTATCCAGTTACTTTTGTGCAGAAGTCATTTTTGGTTTTTTAATTGAATCTCAGGTGTACGAAATTTAGCTAAATCCAGGCATTTGTCATAAGCTGAAAGCTCAGAACACACTGATCTGAGGAAGTTTTAGGAGGACTCATGACCAACCTTTGGAAATAAGATTGATTCTGCTTATGGTAAAAATGTTTCTCAACGTTTTATTGCAGATGTACTTACAACAACAATAAGCAATGACTTCCTCAGCAATCCCAGGATTTCATATTACAGGACATAAAAAAGTTATTCATAAAAAATGCTACAGAAACAGTTCTCTGAGATGGCAGAGCATGGTACACTAAAAGTGGATCCTCTACACCAATTTTGAATATTGCTATGTGATATAGTCATCTGAACACTGCTGCAAAAGTGGATAATATAATCTCTCAAATGCAGTAACTACTGAAGATTTTTTAATGTCAACTTCTGCTTATGTCTACAGATAAGCCAACACACAGTCTACATTTTGTTCTCACATAGCATATGTATTTCAGTGACACTGAATTTAAAATAGTAGGTTCTAGCAAGAAAAAAATAAATCTAGTTAACTCATTCTCCAAATATTTAACACACATCAGGAAGCAGAAACGTACAGTTTCTCTGTTTAACACTGAGAGTATTAGTGACCTTGAACTCTTCAGCAAATGCTGCTAATCTTCCTCCTTAAGCAAGACTTGTACGTTCTGTTAGCACAAAATTGAACAATGACATGAAGTTCATGTTAATTACATAAAACATGTATTTTTTCTCTTACAGCTTATTTTAAATCAGACTGATTTGAGCTACACAGCTTTAACCTTCCTCCATTTGTACCTTTACTTCTTTGGAAAAATACATTGTTCAGCAATACTGGGCTTGAAGTAATTACTGATTTAATAATCTTAATTTGTTCATTTTTTTCTACAGCTACAGTCCAGATATAAAATGAGGTATAACAGATGTATCAGGAATTAAAACAATTTAAAAATTAAATTAAATTCAAAGCAAAACCAAACCACCCAGACCTAGCACACACCTAACAGCCTGCCCTGCTGTGCAGCCCCTGTGGGCTAATAGTCAGCTCGCTGTGGTTTTGACTTCATCAGCACTCACACCTGGTAGAGCTCTCCAGCAAAGTATTCCACGTTTCCTTCAATTTTCACCAAATACAGATGATTGCTACATGAGCTGAATTAGGGAACTGGTTAAATTGCAGTTGATCAATAAGTATTTTGGAGATTGCATGCTTTGAAATGTGTTCTATTGGTTACTTCTACAGCTACTGCAATTATATTCTGCTTTAGTGGCATTTCCAGTTCATTGTATCGGTTTTCTGACAGATCATTAACCAGCTGGCAATGTGCATATGACAGCTATATGTAACAAAATTAATTAAACCAAATTCCACCATATTCCATATTCCTGTAATAGCTCAAACTTGTCTTCTTATTGTTTCTTTGCTACTTTTTTCCTACATTAATAATCTATGTTGTTTGGGTTGTATTAATATTAAAAACAGCCTTCTGATTAAAAGAGCTGGTGAGACAGTACTGCTAACACAAGCCCAAAATCTCCAATGATGGCAACTGGGAGTTTTTAACAGGCAAAACTTCCTAAAGCTTTGCTTTTCAGTTGAGGGTTTAAGTTAAAATCCCAGGCAACTTTGTGACATGGTTCCATTAAAAACCATCAACTGTTTCAGAAAAACCCTAATGATTCCTTTACATAACAAACCAAATACCCCACATGGACAGAACTTACCCAAACCCTTTCAATCCATTAAATATTCCCAAAATCCTAAAAAATACAGGGTGGAGAAAGCAAATTCCTTAATAGTCAGTGAACAAGCCTGGCTGCACAGTTTGGAGTTCCTCTCGTCTGTGACTTCTGTGCGTGTCAGCAGTTGACTTTGGAGGTGAACACTTTCTCCCCTTCCTGGGATAAATACAGTAATGAGAGCTCACAATATTAAAATATTTACATTTACTCTGTTTGTAATAGTAAATAAAGTTACACAGCATCATTAGAAGATGCTTTAATATATATTCTAAATGAAAACAAAATAAAATCCATGGTAGTTGGCTTTGCACTTCACAGAAGATATTGTCTTAGAAAGGAGAGTTCTCCCTGAGATGTCTGGGGCTCTTACCACAATGCAAGTTAGTGGTGGGGGCCACAAAGAAAAGCATCTTCTACCCTTCCTACCCTCCCTTGTCAGCAGAAATAACATACTCCACAGTTTGTACCCCTGTCATTGAATAATCTGCTTTAATTTGGGAGGTTTAAGACTGGATGTCTACTATTTGGTTACAGTATATATATACATAATGTAGAAGGACAGATTGGACTAAGCCAACTTGGTTTCTCTGGAAATTAACTTATACCCAAAAAAGCACTTGTAGTCATGGCTTTGGGGAATTGTTTTGTGTGTATGTTTGTTTGCTTTTATATGGGATTTGAGATGAAAATCTAAATCTGAAACAAAAGTTGAATCCACTATTGTCAACTCCTTGTACTTTGTACTCAGCTTCAGCATAGGAAGACTTTAAATGTTCATTTTTCAATGAATGTATTTTTTCATGAAAAGTTTGCAGAAAATACTGTGAATATTTTATTTTATTTTTTTTTAATCCCCTGAACAGCCATGGAACAGTGAATTATTTGGGCTGCCCTACAGGCCCTAGTTAGAAGGGCAAATCATAGTAATTTAGAAGTCACTTCAGCAAGAAACATTTCTCACTCAGCCAGAGCTGAAAGCAGATTTAAGGGAAGGAACGACCCTTAAAGTGTTAGTTCCCAGGCAGACAGGAATTGGAGAACCCTTAGCATCAGCCCTCCAAGCCCCACACCTGGGGTGGCCTGAAGCCACATGTGAGACTGTGGGCACTTCCCAAACAGATAGCAATGACAGAGGAAGAAGAAACACTCTGCATTGTGATGGGGTGATTGATGCATAACTCAGAGATTAGTTGAATTAGTAAAACTGTGGTCTAATTAAACCCTCCCTCTTGCATCTTGTCAAACTTCCAGAATATCTGGGACACTGAATGGCACCAGTGAGCATGGTGGCAGCTGCCAAGGATCACTTTGCTTGCCAGGCTTCATTTTTAACACTGTTTTGCATAATATCAGAGTGCAATCAATTTTGTATTGTATCAGTATAATAGCTGAGATTTTGATCATATCAACAGAATATATAACATAGCTCAACATTCAGTTAAAACAATTATAAAAGGTGAATTCTTAAACCAGATATTGCATATGGAAACAAGGTCTTGTGGGAATATGTTTCCTGAGCAGTTAGTATTTTTCTCAACGATTTATAATTCAGGGCATATTCTACCAAGATTAAAAAGCATAGTATTACATTACTGGATTCACAGTGTTTTACTTTACTGACCCTTTTTATGCAAAAAATTGCAGCAGTTAATAATCTCATTATCACAAAAAAATAATTATCTTGCAAATTTCCCAGAAAAATAAGACTTCAGTTGATACAAACAGGAAGCCAGTTCCAGTAAAAGTGACAGACAACTGCATCGACTCTCAGTTCAATGGGGTGATGTGCAACATGTGGATGCTGCTGCATGCAGCATCCCCCTAGGTCCTTTTGGAGTTACTAGATCTGGCCCAAAGCACAGAAAATTGTACAAAAAGACAAAAAGAAATAGTATCACAGAAAGCAAACAGAGACTGCATAAAGAAATGTTCACCATGCATAGGTACCCCAGCTCCCACATGCAGTTCAAAAATGTTAGCAACAGCAGTGGCTCCTGGGAAATTTTAGTTCCTTCCTCTCATCCAGATACTCAGCAATTCCTGGTCCCTGTCCTTTAAAAAACAGTAAGTACTCGAATTCGTAATCAAATCAAACCTGTTCAAGGCCATCCTGCAATTGTGTTTGCATGTTTGGGGTGGACATGACAGAGGACTCACTGTTCAATTTGTCATTTTATTCATGCCTTTTGTGTGGCTTTATACTTTTAGTTTTAAACACTATGCAATTTCTTTTTCTTTGCATAGTTACCCATGGACATTTTAGGTTCAATTAAGAAAAACTGAGTAAGAGAAAGACAATGTTTCAAAACCACATCGCACACAGGTTTCCTGTCAGTGAGCATTAACTGCCGTTTCCCATAAGAGTCCACTCATGTCTTCCCTCAACAGGAATAACAAAAACTCAGGAAAGATGCTTCCCTGATGCAGGCATAAAGCTTGCTCATAACCATTTCAGGCTTATCCCCGTCTGACTCCAGTATATGCACAGCTGGAGTAACAATAGTTGCTGCCATCAATATATTCCTAAAACTGTCTCCATGTCTGTCAATACTTCCCAATTCAACAAGTAAGAGCGTCATTCTTCTGACTCTTCTCTGGTTGGCAAAATGAGGCTACATTATCAGTCAGAAAAACATCCTTTTGAAAATGACCAAGAAACAGTCATATGGGCACTTCCGATAGGAACAGAACTCAGCTCTAGACTTCCAAGAACAGTTTTGGCCAGAAGCCTAAATTGGCATCCATTACAGACAGAAAACTGGGGAGGGGGGAAAGGGAAGGAAAGCCATAAAGCAACTTCTTTCCCCATCTGAAGTAGAAAAAGGAACTAAGAAGTGCTCTGATACCTAAATGGTGTATATAGATTTACAGATCAACCCCTGAGCAATACTGAAGAATACCAAAGCTGCAGGTTCTCTTTACATCTGCACAGATTTGTTGTATAATCTTTTCCAAAGATGGGTGTTCAAACTGAGGTCTACATGTGCCTTCTATATCAGAATGAAAAAAAAAAACCAAAAAATCTTCATTAGTGTGGTATTGCTAAGGCACAGCCTGAGTTAAACCAAATGCAGAAAAAGACCTATGAAAAAATAAGTTTTTAATGAACTAGCTTAATTTTGTCACAGTTTATCACTTCATGGAAAACACTGTTCAACTGAATGTACTATGTGAATACATCAAAAGTTCTCTTAATTTTTAAGCACACTGTGGACTGAGAGTGACTCATTTGCTGCAAGTGTTAGAATACTTGATCTCTAAAAAGGATGTGATGTGAATGGGAAGATATGACAAGATGCAGTTTCCTTTTGCTCTATGGGATAAGTGTAACACAGTCACTAGGAGAACTTTACAAAAAGCCCTAAGGCTCCGAGTCTGCGTGTGAAAGGACTTGAAATTTATGGTGTAGCAATAGATAAAGAGAATCATGAAAACATTAAGGGATTTTTTTTCTTTTTTTTTCTTTTCTGGGACACTTGTATGCTTTGCCTGCGGCATCATTCCAAGAAGAGTTAGGCAGCTATAAGATTTATTGGCTGGGACCAGAGTTTAAATGCAATTTTCTCTCATCACATTCACACAAAGATATTGCATCTTCCTGTACCTTCCTAGCTGAGAATGGCATATTTAATTGCTTCTGTGCCAGGTTCTGGTTGGGGGTTTTGGGAACTCTCTTCTATCACTGTGTCAAGTAATACTACAGCACTGTGTACAGTTCCACTCCCAGTGTGCATACTGAAGTGCGGAAACTTAAAATTTGTTTACAAGGAGCACTGATGTGAGCAAAATTTGTTTGCTTGAATTTTTCCAGAAAGCAAAACACAGGAGTTAGACTGCTCCTATAGCAATTGGGTTTAAAATCAAGAAAAATCTAAGAATTAGGAAAACTTCTAACTGGGGTAAAATCTTCAATTCTAAAAGATTTTTAAACTAAATTCAGTAAATCTTATCAATTATGTCCTAGAACACACTAACAAATGGCAGCTTATTAAACTACACCTGGACACTGCCAGCTGGACAGTGATAGGACAAGGGGTAGTGGTTTTAAAATAAGAGAGGGCAAATTCAGACTAGATATAAGAAATAATTTTTTTATTATAACAGTGGTGAAATACAAGAATAGGTTGCATAGAGGTGTGGTGGGTGCCACATCCCTGGAATCATTAAAGGTCAGGTTGGATGGGCTCTGAGCAACTGACCAAGTGGAAGATGTCCCTGCTTATTGCAGGGAGGTTGGACTAGATGATAGTTAAATGTTTCTTCCAACCCAAATCATTCTATGATTCTATAATTATAATGTCAATTATTAATAATATGCAATTATAATATTAAATAATTGCATACACATATATCTAGTTATCTAAATACAAATTTTAAATGTCAGCATTTATAAGATGGACATATTTCTCCCTTACCCATTGGAGCCTTCAGCTTCAGTACTGACTAGAGCATGGCTCACAAGAAATGCTGGATGAACAGACTAAGATTCTAAGTGACTGCAGTCACTGGCAACCCAGGACACAGAGTCCCACACTTCTGTTCTTATTTGACAATAATAAAAATTAATAATAATAATAATAATAATAAACAAAACCAAAACAAAACAAAAAAACCAACCAACCAACAAAACAAACAAAATAAACCCCCACAAATGCAGATGTCTTTATCAAAAGTTCTGGCAGCAGCCTCCTGACATCTTGACTAATACAATCCAAACATTAAACACAGCTAAGAACTACATCGGGTTGTCAGCCAATGCCTAAGCTATTGGATGTGTTCAGTATATTGCCTGAAAAAGGACTGGAGAATTTCTTGAGAATAGAAGAGAAAGCAAAGGGCCACAAAAGCTTTACATAACAGGCTAAGTAAAATGTGCCTCTTCCTTCAAGCACTGTTCCAAGCTTCCCCAAAAGTCACACATACTAGATACCATCCAAGAAATTAAGAATCTGCCCTAGTAACCAAGGCCAATCACTATTTGTGATACTTCCTGTTGATCAATGCCTGAGGCACCTTCCCCTCTTCCCTACATTTAGTGCCATCCACCCAGAGAGAATATGGGCCAATTATTGGCCAGGCAGAACCAATGACATTTATAGGTTTCTTCCTCTATTTGTCACATCTGAATGACAGGAATTAAAATATTAAAAAAAAAAAAATCCCCCACTATACCTCAAATTAAAAGTTGACTACCAGAAAATACATAATAAGAGGGAGAAATTTATGACTATTATGTTTAATACTTCATTCTTCCTAATACCTTACTGCCTTCCCTGACAAAATAAATCAAAGCAACCTCTACAAATTCTGACACAACACCCCAGCAAGATGGTATTAAATGTGGGGTTTTTTATATGGAGTGGTACTATGTCAATAACTGTCCTCTGAAATGGGTGTTTAGGAGATTATTTCCTTGATTGTTAATGAGATTGCTATCTCCATATATTCTGAACTGAAAATACATGAGTTATTATTACTGCTGCTGTTTGTACCTGTGGCCTGTGGCTGTTGAGCTGCACATCACCAGCAAAGGAGTCCTGTGCTTTGCCTTTCTCCAGAAACCACAACTGAAAACTTGTTCTTTTTAGCCTTAACCTGCATCTTTCCTCCTCTCATGCCAGGAGAGCCCATTTTCAGTGAGAACACTGCACCCTACACAAAGCTGTCTCCTTAGCAATGCTAACGAAGCACTTGCCACCCTGCTCAAGGCTACCTGTCTTTTTCCCAGTGACACCTTCATGCTCTCAGTGCTCTGACGAGTCCTGATGAAAAGGAGGCCTAAATGAAGTATGGATTTTCCTTCAGAGGTTTTCTGAACAATAACTTCACATATTAGTAAGAGTTTGGGTTTGAAATTGCAATCAGAAAAAAAGAAAAATGCTCTAAAGTAGAGAGCTACACTACTTGCACTCCTATTTTAAGGGCAGGAATGCAATACGGTTCTGTTTAACCCTGAAGGGGAAGAGCATGAAATAATATCAATTTTTAAAAATTATGTTTTAGTAGTCATAATCCAATAAGAGAATGAGTAATACACTTTCCTTTCCACAAACCTGAGTAGCCCACATATGAAGTGCACCTTGTTATTGGCCAGGAATTGGTGATTTTAGACAAGGGGAGAAGGAGGAAGAGGATCCTTGGAAGAGAATGGTGCCATGTGCTGTTTCTTATCTGGTTATCTGAAGAGTAATAATGTCTCTAGTTGCAGTCACAGCAATGCAGGCAGGAAAAAAATTAAGAGGGGTGAAAGGAGGTGGGCCTGGACTAGTTTCTTTTTGTAGCTTCTCCTGGTTGGCACAACCATGGGCCAAATATTATGTCCCTGCCATATGAAAACACATAATTGCAGGATCTCCTTCAGCAGTTATGGAGCACTGTTTGGATAAATGAATGTAGCCATCTTCCAATCCCCTATGGTAGAGAACTACAAGCAAGGATCATTAATGGAATCTTGCCCAAAACAGTGCCATGGGAAAAGCTCAGAATTAGGCTGTGATTAAGCACTGAAGATTTACTGAAAAAAACCAAAACAAAACAAAAAATCAAACACTTAAAAGGTCATGGCTAAAAAGAAAATCAGGTATTTTGTTTTTAGTAGGTAACTCAACAGAAGAAACCAGAACCAGTTTTTGCAAATGATCAAGAAGCTAAATTCTTTAGAGAATATCCTGAAGGAATTAGGATTCCCCTTATTCAATTTTTTTTTTTTCCCCCAGAAAAATGCCACATGATCAATTTCTACTTCACAGTTGTGGCACTGGGAGGACAAAAAGGAATGACCATGCACTTTTAAAAGAAAACATCAAAGACATCTTCATTTCACTGAAGCATTAATCACAAAATAATGAGTGCTTATTAGCCTGCAATTCCAGACACTAAAGTTTATTCTCATTCAAAATAAAATACTCTTCCACAAACTGCATAATAGATGCACCAAAAATTATGGGCTCTGAAACTAGAGTGAAGATTTATTGAAACATGAAATAACTCATTTGCCATGGGAAAAATCTAATTGAGATTACGGGAAAGAAGAGTTTAGCAAGAAGTATTGCATTCAGAGAGAAACAAAACCAAGGAGACAAATCAAGATTGCTAAGGCAAGATAGTTCTAAAATTCATACAATGTTAAATTTTATATCTCTAGGTGATTTGGTGATCAGACATGCTCCCACCTTTATAAGAAAAATAATTCCATTTTACCAGAAGCAGCCATAACCTTTAATACCTTTTTAAAACATTTATTTCCTGCAAAAGTAATATATTTAAAAGTACTAATATATTTTCAAAAAACAAAAACGAATAAACAGAACCCTACCCCCACACTCAAATGAAAGCAGATGACATAAAAGCATTAACTGACTTTGTTGATTTATCTTGATAACTAAAACCATGTCTGGAGCTTTTATTCATGCTGTAATATGGTAATTTTTCATGTTTCAATGGGAATTTATAAATCTAAAAAAAGAGAGAATGGTGCTGTGTAGCTTAAAAACTCAGGTGTTAATAGAAAAAATAAGTAGGAGTTTTTAAATTATCAGTCTATAACTTTTTTTTTAACAACACATATAAAGGCCAAAAAATTCCAACACCAGAAAAATCAACAAAAAACCAAACCTTACAAAAGTAGAGTAAATAAAGCAAAATAAAAGTCTGATATAATTCTGGGTCTAGTTTTGGTTCAGTCTCTTCTGGGGAATATGAGCTCCTGAAGTTGTTGTCTGAGGTCAGAGAGGCAAAGACAACCCCCTTCCTCCCAAGGTGTTTACAGCTGAAAAATCCTGAACCTGACATTTCTAAATCCATTTCAAAACTAATGGAAGGATATATAATTTTAGTCAGATGACAGTTATTACAACAGCATACTGAGAAGATTCATGCCTTCTATGAAATGCCAGCCTCCTTGTAACATAAGCCTGAATAATTAAGTTAAAATACAACACACTGAAATATATCGTTTTTTACCCTTCAACAAAGACAATAGATCTAGTGAAAACTGAAAAAAAATTATAGTTTCATGCAGATCTTTAAATAAATAATAAAACTTTGTAAAATTGATTTGAGTGGATAAAATAAAATATGGACTATTAAAAGTGGTGGAAATTTTTTGAATATTTTTTTTCCTACAACACTGGAAATATTTTCCTCTACAACAGCAATTATTTTGTTCAGATGATATAATTACCCTAGCTTTCACATTTATGATGTAAGTTAATACATCTTATGCTTTGAGTTTTTATTCTCCCTACTCCTGCATATGATATTTTTGAAATTCAGTGATTAAAGTTTACAGAAGAAAAATGTTAAGAGAACTATCTAGCACCTATGTCAGTATCTTAATGTTAAGAGAACTATCTAGCACCTATGTCAGTATCTTCTTTGTTAAATTAGTATTATGCTCAAATGAAAATTATGTAGTCTCCTTCTCATCCTGTTGGAGAAAGCCTAAACTTGGACCAGTTTCAAAATTTAACAAACATAATATAGACTAGGAAACATACAATGTTTTATTATTTTTAGAATCATATCCCAGTACTTCTACTGTATTTGCAGGCAAGATTTATTACTTCAATTTCTCTTAAATGAGGAATAAGAATTTAAATATAAAATTTACTCAACATTACTACTAAAATTTTGACTTAGCAACCAAAACCAGATTTTACCCCAGGAGTCTTAAGTGTTCCTTTAAATTACATTCAAATGCCTTTTATATCTGTTCCCTAACAGATATAGCAATCTCAAAGCTATAAACCTGCTGCAAACATATCCATGACACCAGAAGGCAAACTGATTACATCTTATGAGACCCACACTTCCATCTAAATGTGTTTCGGTAGCAAAACTCACTTAGGCAAGTCCTGAGCCTATTTCCCCTGTAATTTCTCAGCAGGAATCAGCATAAGCAATACTTTGATGATCATATTTCTACAGGATTACCTGCTACAGGCAGTAGCTTTCTTAGCCTCTGGAAAAAAATAAAACAAATTAACACATTTCTCAGAAAGGCAATTCCAAAAGACTGAAGTATGTCCTATGCCTCTGTGGAGATCTATGCATTCCTAGCTCTTTCATACATATTAGATTGTTGCATTTTTTAAACAAACTAAAAGGTAGAGGAGCTTCCCACAGTTTCAGCAACATTTATCCCTTTGGGTTTTTGTCATGCATTTTTCTTTTACTACCATCCTCTCAAGACCAATTCTGTAGTTATTTTCATCGCCAAAAATAATTTTGAAATCTCTCCTCATCCCCAAGAAGAAATCCCAGCTGGTGGGTGGCACACAGTGTCTCCATGCAGGAACTCCTTACACCAAGCACGGTTCCATCAATGAATTCCTCTATATCTGAAAAAGTAATTCTCTGTCCCACCTCGGTCTGACTGGCTCCTTATGGTTCCCATTGACTCAAATATTGATTGCATCCTCTCAACTCAACCTTCAAACCAGGACTTCACTCTTCTCCCACAGTTTCCTCTGCAGTAACAGCTGAGGTTGAATTAGTCCTTGAAGATCAGCTGCACTGAAGTGGTGATGCACTTCTCCAACAACAAGGAAAAGTACAGCTAATGTTCCCTGTTCACGTTACATTTGCATCATTTTGATTTGTACAATAACTTTAAAATGAACAAACCTCATGGGTCAAGTGTATGGTAAAACCACAAACTCGCTCTCCCTGCAGTTCTGGGGGCCCGGACCCTGCTGTGCTGGCAGAGGGGTCTCATCAGGTTCCCCCTAGCCTTGCACTGAGCTCAGCAGCCTGCCATTCCTGAGATTTACATACAGACCTTAGGGACTCATCAGATCCAAAAGTATAAATACCCCCACAGAATGAAGTAACGACTTCTGGCCCCTATTTTGGCACAATACCGAGAATTTCAGATTTTCAAAAAATCAGACATCATGAAGTTAGAGTGATATTCCCCTTTCTTGAATTATTTAAAAGTTTATATTAGAAAATTCATATTTTTTTCCCTTTAGATTCCTCCATATAAACTCAGGACAATCCCTTGATTAAATTATGGAGAAAATTTTTTCTGTCATGTCAGGAAGTCTCCAAAATTAGACTTGATTTTCCATCTAATTGACTGTATTTAAACAGGCATTTAACAAGCTGAGAAAATTCTCAGATAATACATCTTTTTTCTTCCTAGGTTACATGAAGCTACATGTGACTACTACCATCAATACAAATTCATTTCACCGGGGTTATTTTGGAGTTTGTACAACTGTTTGTACCCAAAGCTACACACCTGTCCACAGAGTGGTTTTGAACAGGAGCATGATTTGAGGGACCTTATGCAGGTTCTTTATATTTAAGTTCCACAAAATGTGAAAATAAATTTGAAGTGAACTTCAAAATTAATGCAAGTTCTCAGTACTAGTATCTGAGAAATCTCAAAGGTGAGATATCACCAACATTCAAAAAGCACTGTCTTTTCACTTCACATAATTATGTACTGTATTTGGAATTTTTGAAACTTCAAATTCACAAGAGAGAAATAACATATTCATTAATTTTAAAGAACAAGTCCTATCTAAGAACAAAATATTGATATAAATTCACATAATAATTCACATATTTTCCTTCTCTTTGTATAATTAATTATAATTTAATGCAAACATTTTTGACACTTTGGTTTATAATTAGTTGAAATATTATTTAATGTGATGCAATTCCAAAGTGTATCTGCACAGCCTTAACACAGTATTTAAAACAGTCTCTGACATTGAGAAAAGAAATAATGTTAAAAAATAAATAATGAAAAACCTAGCTTGTTATTGAAATTAATTTGAAATATGTTACTCTTCAGATATATACCACTGTATTAATTTCCCAAGAAAGATCTAGCCATTACCAAGACCACTGCTAAACACTATGAGAATTAACCACACACACAGTTTATTCTGTTTGTCACACCATTTTCAAGTGACTCAGAAGTGACACTTGGATAAGGGAGAATCTGTCATTTAGAAAAACAAAATGAAACAAAAAAGCAAAAGCCAACACGCAAACAAAAAATCAAACTGAACCAGTCTCAAGCAAAACAAACAGCCTACTTGTGCTATTTTGTCTATAAACTGAATGGATGAATGAATGACAAAACAACAGTGAGAAAATTGATTGTATTTTTTTTGGATGCAGCAGTTGAATATGGACAATGAATATTGGTCAAAACTGAGGCTGGTTTCAACAGCAAAAAAGTATTCTGAAATCACAAAATTATATATTTTTCCAATATACTAATATCCTCAGTACTGTATACTTTAATTGGAAGCACAAATACATTTGAGATGCAAATCACCTCTTATTTTGCATTTTCCCCATGGCTAGCACTGCAAATACCTATAGCATAGTTGAAATATCTGGCCAGAATTATTTAGTTCTACTTATAGGAACTGTAAATTCATTTGCTGAATTTTTCAGAAATGTTGCTCAGGGATACAGAAAAAACACTTTCTCAAGTTGGCTCTTGACTTTGAGAAGTTCAGAGATTTCATCTATCACAGAAATATTAAAATCGAACAAAAACAACCTTACAAGTTAAGAGACAAAGGTATTTTCAAAATAAGCAAACTGAAAACACTCCAGAACATTCTGGGTATTGTGAAGTATTACTCTAATATCCATTTCAAAATATCAAGTTTACAAAATATCAAGTTTATTTCCTTCCTCTAACCAGGCTCATTTGAAGCAGCTCTTCTTCCATTCCCTCCTTGCTCTGAAGTGAATGTTTAATGCTATATTTGATGTCTCCCTTTTTAATCTCCCTTTCAGATAATCCCTTGGGACATACATTATGTGTCAGAAAGCTTTTCCCCTCTGTTTGGTTATGTTTAAGGTGTTCAAAACCACACAGGTATTTGACTGAATCTTGAGGGATTTATAGCTATAAAAGGATGGAGCCAATTTTTCTGGTCACTTGGCTTAATTACCACAGCAGCAATGCAGCAAAGATGGACAGAAACAAAATTCCCTGAAGCCAGCAGAGTGTACTTTCTTTTCCAGGAACTCACATTTCCAGGACATTAGGATGGCTACTCTCAGTTTTCTGTAAGGGTTTTTTGTTGGGCATTTCACTAACATGTCAGGGTATTGACTCAGACAGGTTCTTTGATTTCTGTAAGTGAACTGAGAATGAGTGGCACAGAGATGTGTGAGAGATTTAAATCTGTTGACTATCAGGTTAGTGGTAGAGTGACCAGCTGAATCTCTTGCAAATCACTGAAACAATTTCAGAAAATCAAAAGTTTACTTCTGCAAAAAGCAGCAGACAACATCCATTACTGCTATACACCATCGCCATGCTAATATCCTTTAGGTATTTATCTATTTTACATATTATTTTACCCTCATTACAGTTAATACGTTAGCAAAGAAAGGGCAGGGACATCTTTAAGCAACTGCCCACACCTGAAAGGATTTTCCATCCTTCCCATTGCAGCTTCCTTAGCATAAGAGTCTTTGATTAAAGGAAACTACTTAATGACATCTGAAAATCCTAGCAAGCTGCATCAAATGGTAAACCTGATTTGATCTAAGCATGAATTCCCTTTAAACAGACTCTTCCCTGGTATATTGTAGTTAGCCTCTGTGTTCCCCTATTCACTCTTTGCTATGGTTTCTCCTCATCTGGCATTTCTGCAAAGATTAAAACAGAAGCACTTGAGATTTCCCATTCCCTTGCTCTGAGGTCAATATTTATTTGAGTACTTCAAACCAAAACCTTATGAAACCCTCACATACAAAAATAAAATCCCAGAAAAAGAACTGGCCATAAAAACAGTCTTTGTGAGCTGTATTGCCACCCATTGTGTGAAAACACTAAACTAGAAGTGAGGTAAACTCTTTGCTATGCTTGTAGCAATTTTGTGAAAATTCAGACAACTCATTCAGACCTTGTGGTGCCATGATATCTTCCAGCATTTGTTTGTTCCATGTGGACCCCTTGTACTCTTTGCCGTATGAATAGCTTAAAACAGGGGTTACCTTGCAAAAAAAAAAAAAAAAAAAGCCATGCAGGTATTGTGTGAGCAATATTTCCAGAAACAGATAATGATTTTGGGTGTTCAAGTTTAGTGGCCTCAAAAAGGACTGCTTTTCAGATGGCAGACGCTTAACTTCTTAAAGTCTTTAAGCCATCTTAAACTGACTTCTGAGACACTCAAACTTACCATTTACTTTTCAAAATGTCAGCCTCTGTACTGCAGACAGCTTAATGCCACAAAAAAAAAAGAGTCTTTTTGCTTTCTAAAGCAGCTCAGATTAAAGTTATGTAATATCGCAGATAACCATGAGCACTTTGCAAACCAAAAGGCTTTATAATGTTTCAATATACTGTGAATTTTGTTTGCCATTGACACAACTCTGCAGTTCCTTTCACTCTGTTTTCTTCCATTCCACAGCTGAATCAATAATATGACAAATCTCAAATTCTGTTTTAATACTTTCTGAAGGCTGATTTTTTGTCAGTATTGTGCTTGATACAGTAGAAATTATTATAATCTAGATATCAAAATAGTTATTTTGCATTGTATCAATCCATGCAAAGTAGATAATTAAATGAAATCAGATACAAACTGAAAGAATGCCGACTGTATGTAATAATTTACCAGTGGAATGCAGGTTGACAATCAGTCTGAATTTCAGATGTTACACCAGAACTGGGATTATTTCTAATAATAGAAATGGAAAAAAGGAAGTACAGACAGTACAAGAAAATGGATTTTTTTATTTACTATTTTTTAAATTGTTAAAAAGTGTTGAAAAAATCTAGAGAAATCAAAGGAAGTCAAGATACAAGCTGAACTGAATTTATCTGAAAGGCCAAGTAGAGTTAACAGATTTATACAGGAGTTTGTTTTGCCAGACAAATGACTATACTATCCTTCACTCTGATCCTTGAGACATTCCTTACATCATCTTACACTTGAAATACTCCACTCATAAAGATAGCTGGCCTGTGGACTAGATTCCACCATATGTCATTCCCAAAGATGAAGGAACTAGAGGCAAAAACCTGGAGAAATTCAACAACTGAATAGCTCATGGGCCAAACATGCCTGACAAAAAGACCAAGGAGTTATTTGGATTTAGAGGAAGAACAAGACAGAGCTTTGACTGCTGGGACATCTTGACAGAATCAAGCATGGAGATCCTTTTCATGAGTGACTGGAAGTTCCACCCATGCTGGGAGTTCATTTCCAGTATTGCATGAGGAGGAAAGGGGAAAATGATGCCAAGTTCACATCCAACCAACCTCTGTCACCACCACAGACATTTAAGCTGAGATTCCCCAGGTACCATCTAGGTTTGCAGGATGAAAAAAAAGCACATTCCTGGCAAGCAACTGACACCTTGAAACTCTGAAAGAAGCACTCCACTGTAATGAAGAAATAGCATTTCTTTTAATCCTCCAGTTATTAAATTCAATTATTGTGGTACACTGCACTCTTAAATAAAAAGAACATATACAGTCTGTTTTTATAGGAAATCATGTTACAGGATATGGTATTAATTATTTCTACCAAAATGAAATAAGAAATGTAATCAAAAGATTATACACAGATCTGAAAAAGAACTAATTACGGTAAAACCTTGATATTTTTGCTAGTAGTCTCAGTCGAGGAAAATGGATATTCATCATAACTATATTCCTGGCAGGTTGTTCAGACAGAAGGCATTCACAAAAGAAACTGTGAAATAATTAATACACAAAGGACCTTTCTGATGATACATAAATAGACTTTGATGAGATGTTGCATCCAGATTTAACAGTGGGATACCACACCGATTTAACACAATCAGCAAAACTTTAGACCAGATACTAAATTACTGTTGCTTTTAATGAGGGTAGACAATACCTTTGCATGTACTTGTACAGCACAGGATACAGGATAACTCTATTCTGATGTATAGCAACAGTAGTAGTTGTCTTTTGTTATGGGCTCACAAATGCAAGTGAAAGACAATTTCATCTGTTATTAGTTATGAACACTTTTCAGCAGCTGATATAAAGGGCCATCCTTATTTAACTCATGGCTCCAAGCAATCATTGGCAAACATCTAAATGCAAGGATCCAGTCTCTCTTTATCATCAATAAAGATACAGAATTTCCTCTAATAAGGAATTCCTACTACTCTCACCACTTTTCAAGATCTACACCTCCAAGACAGCACATTAATGGCTTCACCAGCACAATTAAACCTTGTGTATTAGTTTTGTAATTCTCTAAACCCTGTGTCTCTCTGGGTTGCATTCATCCTAATCAATACATGGGCCTCTGGTGTAACTCTTCTTTCTTCCTGTGTCTGAGCTTTCAAGACCTCTGCTGGGATTGTTCAGGCTGTAATACATTCTTATCCTACAGAACAACAGTGGTTTCCTGCAACCATATGCACAGAAAACATACAATACTTTATCAACTCTTGCTGTTAGTATCTAATTACAGAAAAGCTAATAAAAGCAGTCTGAATTTCTCTCTTTCTGGTTCAAAGTGGAGATACTACTTCTAAAGTATAACACACAAGACTGGGGCCACCCTTACCTTCTGCCTGCTCTTTGGGACCACTTAAGGCATTAGAAAAACCTGCTTAAACAGGGCACATGATGGTTGCCCAAGTCCATAAGGATAGAAGAGCATACTACTATCCCTAAATGGCAGCATAATTCCTGTGCAATGAGAAGTAACATTTAAATGGAGGTCATACTTCCCTCCTCACTGAGTTGCTGTGAGACATGGAAATGAAAAATGAAGCAGAAGCAACTACTTGTGTGCTCTTGAGTGGGTGCAAGTAACTCACAAGGTCCAAATTCCTGGCCCCAAAATTCTGGGTTAACAGAAGTGGGTTTGGTCCTCTTAAACTTACTTCCTATCCTAAAAAATGCACATCCTCACCATAAAGGTTTGCTTACATTCTTCCTGTTGTACAGTACTACCGTCTGCTCTGACAATACTACTGGTAGTAGGAAACCAAATGAGCCTTGGGTTATTCCACTGGTTATTAACAGTGTATTTGTCTGCAATTGACTTGAGCATAAAATGCCAAAGTGGCCTCCAAAAAAATCAGTATTTCCACAAATGAGAAAAAAATTTGCTGCATAAATCTTCAACAAGTTATAACAATATTGTTACTTGAGTTATGTCCTCCCTGATTAAACAAACAAACAAACAAACAAACAAAACCAAAAAACCCTAATGTAGACTCTATAATTAAAATCTCACGAAACTCTTGTTGAAGATGAGTTTTAGTATCAGGCACCAAATGCAGCATATTGTATCTTCAGCTTTCTTTTTTTATTCCTCTCCTGAGACGCCAGCAAAAGCAGTGCTGATGGTCAAATGAGGAATCCTGTAACTGGAGATAACACCTCCAGCAATGCACCTCAGAGAGCTGCTGAGTGCATGACAACACCAACTAAGCACTTACAGCAAGGTAGCACAGACATTTGCTGCCTACTGTTTCTCCTCCCTCCTAGAATATTTTCTTCAGCGCCACTGATTTGTCTCTCTCTTTTCTTTTCTTACTTTTTTTTTTTTTTTTTAGTCTAAGAAAAAAAAATACTAAATGAAGGTACACAGTCTGCAAAAAGCATTAAAGTGACCTGATCACTTTTTTTTTGTCTGTTGCTTGACAGACAGAATATTATAACAACTGACTTGGGACCATCTCTTATTTCATCACTTTATACATCCTTTTGTACAAAAAAACCCCCAGGTTTATTGAAGCAGTTAAAACTTTATTTTCACTAAGCAAGTACATCATAAAAAAAAAGGGATCTAATATCTACAGCAGAATAAAACAAAAAATGGCTGTATATCCAGCTCTCAAAGTCACAATGGTCTCATGTCAGGTGATGTCAAGTTTTTCTGATCCACAACAGACTCTCACATTTTTTACTCTTAAAAGGAAACAAATTAAATCAAGCAATTACACATGATAAAGCAGTTATAGGTCAGTTTACAGCATAGATGTTTTCTGTAATGTCTATTTTGGTTTTAAATGAGGAATGTAAAAAGGATACTTCAGATTTTCCTGATTATCCCATTCATTTTCTTTGTACTTGAGTTCTAAATTAGGCAGCTGTTATATCTCTAATCATAACAATAAACCTAATCTCCAAATATAAACCATTCAAAAAGTATTTCAAGACCTTCCAAACAAGCTTTCTTGGACATTTTTATTTTTTAAACCATGAATTAAACATCAAAGTAAAAAGAGTTAACAAAATCAATTTATGCAGTCTTCATCCATTACTAATGTAAACAAAGATGTATCTTTTTTTTTTTTTTCCCCCTCCTCACTATATACTCTGATTCCACTTACCACTCACGACACAACTCCTTTTTGGACTGCATTTTGGTTTTTTGCCTTCTTTTATTTACACTCTGCAGAAAAACTTCCTGAAATTACAACTAAGATAAAAGCCTATGCAATCTTTCATTTTCTTTTCATCTTTCTTTTCCTCTATTATTCTGAGAAGAAACAGATTATATTGACCTTGCAATCAAGATGTTAAAAATAATCGGCCTCTGTTGTGCTTCTAAGTTAATGTAGACACATGTGTGCACAAATTTTAGACACATATGTAGCTTCAGGTAAATCACAGGCTTTCTATACTGTACCCACAGAAGGGATGTGTTGGAAAATAGTATTTTATAGCTGCTCTTGTGTAATAATAACTATGACAAATATAACACTTTACTCAGTTATTATTTGTTGCACAAACACTGTGTTGCACTCAAAAACTATCCTTGAAAAATGAGAGAAATATCCATCAGAATTCCATGCCTTGTTTCCTTTCCCTCCCGTCGCTTTTGTTAATGAAACTTATTTAGTGTGCATCTGTAGGGAAAAAAAAACAGATACAATCAAAGTAACAATTTGATCTGTATCTAAACCAGACAGAACCCAAACCATCAGGCACAGTAAGAATTAATAAGATGTTACATTTTGTTTGCAGAATTAACATGAAATAATTATCTGTGATATCCTTGGTGTAGACAAATATTCACCACTACTCTTTAGTGCAATAAAATTAATCAAATCCTGAAAACTATGTTAAGGCTTTGGTTATCATAAATATCCTTAATAGTTCCTTACAAATTTCCTGCTACTGCCTAGCTATCTTTTTTTTTTTTTTTTTAAACATGTTTCCTGTCATCTTCTAGTTTCTACTTAGTTCAGTAAAGGAGATATTGTATAGGAATCCATAGAGAAACATTAGGTTGAATCCCATGTGCTCAAACTTTTCCTGCCAACTCCAACAGGGTCAAGGTACCATCCTTACCATCTCCATGTGGCTTCCTGATTGCCATAATTTTCCTAAGCAAATTTAGGCAACTCAGAGACCCTTCACTTTGTTTTCTGGGGAGGTGAATACTGACCAGGCAGTCTGAATGAAGAAAATAAATTAACTGAAGTTATTTCAACAGCTATACATCAATGTGTTGTTCTATTCTTTTAGCTTTTAAAAATAATCAATTTAAGATTTTTATCCTGTAAGATAATTGAGCTCAAGGGCTTTTTGGTTTCATTTTTGTTCAAGTTCCCAGAGGTGAGTGATTTTTACTGAAAAAAGATACTGCTCTGAAATAAATAAGACCTTATTTGTAGATCCATTTATATTACTTTGCTACTATGAAATAGTCTTTTTATCTTTTATTTTATTTTATTTTTTAATTTTATTTTTTAAGTCCATCAAGATCCTATTTCCACAGTTTTCATCACGCTGTTACTGAAAAAAAGGAAAAAAAGAATATATCCTTTACATCCCTTCTCCCTTCAACCCAAAAAGCACAAAGCCTTCTTCTGAAGCAAACTTCAAATATTTATTCTCATAATGGATGAAGTGGACCCCACCCAAATCAAAGGCAGAGGAAAAACCTCTCCCAAGGAGCTGGAACAGAGGTGGTGTTCTCACTATCTGCATGTGGCATGTACCAAGGAGAACCGCTGGACTCACAAACCTTCTGCCACCTCTGAGTAGCAGCAGAAAAAAAAGGGTGGTAAAAAAGTGTCAGAATATCCTATAGGGTCCAATTTTTTTCTGCAGAAACGATCTCTAATTTTATGCAACAAAATTCTAAAATATGCATTAGAGTAATTCCATATTATTCTATAATTTGTGATTTTTTTTGTTGGCTTTCTCATTTGTTTGTTTGTTTTGGTTTTTTTTTCTGAAAAGGAATAGCTATTAGCTGTGGATGTAGCCTGCACAGCCCTCTATAGATTTACTATGCTAGCCCAGTCTCTGTGTCAAACCTATCAATGCCATTATTCTTTTTTAGGAAATGTTATCTCTTCAACAACTTGCTCTAGTTATCATACTACATTTATCATTCAATAAAAAATGGAACATTATTAGATGATAAGATACACAATTCATTTCCTAGTGTTCATAAAACAGTAGTTTATGTGTATGCAAACCTTGCTAATTAGGGCATTCACCTACCTCCATGTTTCAGACTTTAATATTGCCACTTTGAATATTCCACATCTTGGCTTGTCCCATACCCATTTCTAATGTCTCTTTGGTGGCTGCCCAAAAGTAGTGTTTGTACTGGACAACAGTGTGTGCAGGATATATAGCAAATGTCAGTGTATTTGTCTGAAATACACCTTTGGCAGCAAGATACCGTTGCAGCACTCATCCTCATCACCCTATGATACTTCTTAGCTCTTTTTGCTTCCATCCAAGTTAACAAGTTTTACTCACAAGGTTAATGACTCACTGCTGTGCAGTCAATTTTACACCAGGCATTTGTTTATTTTTCAAACCTGGTTCCTGTACTCGTACATAATCTAGCATTTTCATGGACATGCTAAATCAGCTTTTCTTGGCATTGCTTAGATATGGTTTGGGGATGGAATTCAAATTCACACCAGCTTGTTTCAGCAGCAACATCTCTGAATGCATCTTTTCCATTATTTTCTCAAAGATATCCCATACCATCATAAAACATCAACTCAAATATATAAATAAATGCCATTTAAATAATATAAAGAATAATTGGAAAATCCTCATTAGCAAGCAAAGTAGAATATTCAAAAAAAAATCACCAACAGTATATAAGGATATTTGGCTAATTATTGACAAAATTTGTTAACATAGAAAAATACTTAAAGCAACAAACAATTGAAATAACAAAGTAATTAAAATAAATAAATAAAATAATTCAATTTTATTTTCCAGAACCTGGCATTTCAGCATTCATATTGTCTACTGACATCATCACAGCAGAAGAGACTACCTTTTCCTACAGCCACTCTTAACAACAGAGATTCCCTTTCCTGGCAATCCAGGTAAACAATTCCAGCAAGGACCACACATAGCGCCTTTGTTAGATGTGGGGTTTTGGTTTTGGTTTTTGGTGAGCAGGCCTGAAAATGTTGTTTGTTCTCCCTTGTGTATTCACTGTGGTTCATTAGCAAGATCTTTAAAGAACAAAACCAAATTACTGGCATATATAGGTCATGTGGTTTATAAAGTAGCAGCAATTAAGTATGTTAAAATGATCTTCTCGCATTTGCAAGCGAAAATGAATCAATATTAACTGTGCTTTTTGTTTTCTAGATGAAGACAGTAGGATTTCACTTTGAATAATGCATGACTGCTTGGGTTAAAACAAAAGAAAGTACAGACTTTTTTTTTGTGTCAGATTATCCATTTGGTGTTTTGTAAGGAAACCCCATTGCACCTCACCCATCAAAAACTGAAATTAGTGATAAAGCCACATATACCTAAAATGCTGCTGCATTTATGCACCTCTCAAAGAAGACAACATTGTAGTTATTTATGTTACTGTACTAACAGCTACAGGATTTGTACCATATTTTACATATTAAGAAATGGATTTTTAAGAGCTTAATCTCTGAATACTGACACTTTTTTCATCCCTGCTTCATATAGAATTTAGCTTTCAGAAGAACTTTTCATTCTTCCTGAAAGAATGGAAACTATCATTTTCTGATACAGAAATATATTTTGGGGCATTCACACATGGTCTGTGGCTCTGATGTACATGTGCAGATTGGCAAAGTGGAGACTTGAAAAAAAGTTTTGTAAACCTCACACATTAAACATTTTAAGCCTGACTGCACCAACAGTCATGGGAGGGACAAAACTATAAGACCTGGGAAGAAGAAGGTTTCTATTAGACCCTGAAGAATTTGTAAGCCATCTGTATTTCAAGGACAGGTCTCATGGAAAAGCACTAATTGACATGAAAAAGCACATAGAAACGATGCACATGAGTAAATACTGCAAATGGTACAATGGTGGATAATTGTAACAATCTCTTAAATGAAATGTTCTGTACATAAAGAGGCTCTAGGCAGCAGATCTCTGTTCTCTGTTCTTAGAGTTCTTCATTGGTTATTGCTGAAAGATTGTGTTATGTATAGCAGTTTCATGTTTATTACACCCTACATAAGCCACTGAATTTCAACAGAGAATATGTCCTGCAATTTTAAAGAAATGTCATGTCAATCCTTATATATGAGTGAAAATAATATTTTTCACATGCCCATATGCACTTAGAAGATTGCTCCCCTATCTTAAATAATGCTGACAGAAAAGGTACCATCCCCCAAACCATGTTAAAATTTTGATTTTAAAAATATCTCTAAGAGCACATTTAACAGAAGGGTCACAACAATAGTGAACTATTCTCCTCATGAACATAAATGTTAAGTACAAGCCTCTTTAATAAAACCCAAATTAAGCATGGCTTGAGTCCTTTTTACCACAGATTTAAGCAGCCACTGGCACACCTGCTATAAATCCAAAAGCCACTCACATATACAGAAACTACAATGAAGTCAGGCAATAAACTTTTTATTTGTGCTCAAGAGCTTTGGTCCATCCAGTTTCAACCAACACCAGCCAATCCTTTCAAAGGACCACAGTCCATGCTTGGATGCCCCTACAGAAACATTCACAACTTGTTCTTTCTGCTGTGGCACTGAAAGGGTAGCCAAAGCTGCTGACAACAGAAAAGCTCCTAAAAGGCCATTGAAAGATTCTGGGCTACCCACAAATTCTTATTTCCAGAGATCTGAAAGGCTCCAGACAAGTCCCACCCTGGTGTACAGCACCTGTGTTTTTAGTGAGGGACAAAGGACCACCCACCCCACCTCCACATGCAGGTTGGCACCACCAGACTCAAAGAGGACACCACCAGGGTCAGCCTGGACTTTGGCTTGGGCTCCAGCACGATGACAGTGAGCCACAGGAGCAGGATGTCACCACAGCCACTCTACTGGCAGGTGCACCTTCTGGCCTAATTCAGATCAAACGGCTGTCTCTGCTCCAGGAAGCTCTAAAAACCCACAGAACCCAGCACAACTGAGACACATTAGGGGATAATATTCTGTGTATCCTGAGAAGACATTTACAGGTACATAGCAAATGTTACATTTTCCAGATTGCTCTATTTTTTGTTTCATTTTGAAGATATTCAAGTTTCTCAAAGCTTCATTTACATTACTAAATGGCAGATTCAAGTTATCTTACTGGATTCAGTGAGTTATCCACAGCCTGATACATGCCTACCTATCCCAAAATGAGATGTGCATTAAATCATGCAATTTGCAAGACATATTTTATACCTCCATGTAATTTGTACAACTTATTATCAGCCTTACTGTCAGAGACAACAGAAAAACTGTTCAACTGAGAAAATAATTAATTTTCCCTTTATTCTGAGGGGGAGGAATACCAAGAAGAATAAGAAAAAGGTGATAAGCATGTGTTACTGATTTAAAATATTAAAGAAATTTATTCAAGGACTTTGAAATGTCACGGACATCAGGCTGTGAAATTATTATTTTGATACTATATACAGTAAAATACACTGTTGCGCTAGTGTCACACTGTATGACATTTCCCAGGCAATTGCTTCCACACAATCTATGTCAATTGGGTAACTTTTTGAAGAATATCATTTACAGATTTTGTTTCTTTTGTGTATTTTTATATGAGAAACCTATTAGCTTTATTTCTCCAAGTACATAATGCTCAAACATACTAAACATTTTGATTAAATACAGGCTTTCTTAAATGTAAAGCATTCTTAGAGAACAACTTAATGTATATTTTCTAAATTGTTTCTAAAAATTTTCAGCCAGTAATTTAAAAAAGAAAATACAAATAGAGAGCCATGTCTGAACATGCACTGGATAATACAGAAATGTAGAAATCTAACATGTGTCAAAGTTAAGATATATTTTCTGAGGAAAAATACTTTCACTCATTACAGTGATCCTGTTTCAGAATGTGTAAAAGTGGATGAACAGGCTAAAAAAGAACAGAATGTTCAAATTTCACTTGTAGTGTAAGTAAGGTGGAGCAGTGGCACAGGCAGACTCTGAACTAACAGTAACAGTCCTTTAAATGGACACAGCACAGCACAAACACTGACAGTGCTGCAGCTCCACATCCCAGTGAAGACCACTTAATATCCATCCCCTCAAAAAAGCACCCCTCAGCCTAGAGGGCTGCCGTGGAAGACTGTGGGCTCCCAGGGGCAACATCCACCACGACATTCAGCCCTGCACTGCCACTGACATCCCCCACTGAGGGCCCAGCCCACCCACTGACAAAATTGTTCCCTTAGGTGACCTTTAGAGGTGACAATGGATGGATTCAAGCATCTCGGTCACTGTGACATCTCTGCTTTTCAATCTGCAGCTTCTGGTTCCCAGGCTGATGTGATTTTTCAGTCTTGTGGTTTTCACAGAATCACAGAACAGGAGGGGTTAGAAGGGGTCGTGATGGGTCATCTGGTCCAACCTCCCTGCTCGAGCAGGGTCATCCCAGAGCACATGGCACAGGATTGTGTCCACACCATTCTGGAACATCTCCAGTGAGGTGAAACTTCACACCCTCTCTGGGCATCCTGTTCCAGTGCTTGGTCACTGCACAGGAAAGAAGTTCAGCCCCATAATTAGGTGGAACTTCCTGTGCATCAGTTTCTGCCTGCAGCCTCTTGTCCTATTGCTGGGCACCTCTGACACCTCCCTGCAGATACTGACAGACATTGATGAGGTCCCCTCTCTTCAGTCTCTTCCTGAGGCAGAACAGGCCGAATTCCCTCAGCCTTTCCTAGTCAGAGAGATGCCCCAGTCCCTTCCACATCTTTGTAGCTCTCCACTGGACCCTCTCCAGGAGCTCCATGTCTCTCTTGTACTGAGGAGCCCAGAACTGGACAGAGCACATCAGATGTGGCCTCACCAGGCCTGAGTGGAGGGGCACTTGCCTCTGCCTGCAATGTTCTTCCTAATGTACCCCATGATTGCACTGCCCTTCTTGGCCACAAGTGCACTGCTGGGCAGCTTGTTATAACCCAGGACCACCAGGTTCTTCTTCCCAGAGCTACTGTGCAGGAGCCTATTGTGGTGCATGGGGCTGTTCTTCCCCAGGTGCAGGACCCTGCATTTCCCTTTGCTGAGTTTCAGACAGGTCTTCTCTGCCCACCTTTCCAACCCATCAAGGTCCTTGTGAAGGGCTGCACAGCTCTCCGGTATATCGGCCACTCCTTCCAGCTTTGTGTTGTTTTGTTATGCTTGAGCTCCTATAAGGCCTTTCCTGAACACCTTGTCCTCCTATTTATGGATTTAATTAAGTAATAAAGGAAAAAAATCTTAGACTATGATAAGCTATTTACCAATAGAATACATGTGCTTTTATTGTGTGGTTATATAATTTATTATGCAAGTGATTAATATATTCAATATGCATTTTCTCCTAATGAGTGCTTTGTAATTGATTCATAACACTATTGCAGTGTTTTCCTGCAAAATGCAAGAGAAACAGTGGGAAAATTGACTATTGCAACTGAGCTCTGTAACATGTAATCAGTTAGAACTGCTTTGCCTTCCACTTAGGCAATAAGCAAACACTATATTGTGTAATAAGTCATGCCTGCTGTGTTGCTAGGCACTATACTAATGACTGTGCTTAACATACATGTAAATTATTACACCCTAACTCAGATCCTGCAGTGCCTCATTGCAATTTCTCATTTTTAAGTATAAGTGGAGAAAATACAAATTAAAGGATTTTTTTCACACAAAAACATGGCCTTTGGTTAAAAAAACCCCCATAAAACAGCAAAAGAAACCCAAACCTAAAATGTTACCACTTTTTATAATTTATGTAAAATGTATGGAATTCAATAGAATAATAATTCAAGTACCTACTAGCAGGATTTAATAAGAGCTGTCAGGCTGGGACTTCACTGTCCTAGACACAACTAATGCATATAAGCCCTTATAGTCCCTACCCCAATATATTAGGAAAAATTTCTTCACAGATAGGGTGCTCAGAGACACTGGAATAGGCTGCTCAGGGAAGTGGCAGAATCACTGTGTTCAAAAGGATGTGGCACTTGGGGATATGGTTTAGTGGTTTAGTGGTAGTGTTGGGTTAACTGTTGGACTCAACGGTTTTGGAGGTCTTTTCCAACTTTAATGATTCTATGATTAAACATTTTTATCCAGGATACAATCTTAAGGGAAAATAAAATTAACCTCCTATGACATCCCACCCTTAAGGAGCAGGGAACACCCAAGATTTGGAGAGGCTTGTGGTCAAAATAAACTAAAGTCAGAGGGTCTGCAAAAACTCAAAATTTTATTAGCAAATTACACACTTGGCATGGAAATTGGTATGTTAGTCCCTGACCTACTATATTAGGATATAGTAGTGAGTTTTGGATAAAGGGTTGTCTGAGGTTGGGGGGATGCCTTGGAATTTTTCTCCATCACTGTTACTAAGCAACAAATAACTGGGTGATTAGGGCCATCAACTTTTTTGTGAGAGACAAAAGGTGTGCTTGGGAGGGGCAGGTAAG